>JAWJED010000029.1:424187-556216 GCA_033675135.1 Frankliniella intonsa | reverse complement strand
ACCCTACCCTCGGGCAAAAACACAGAAGGGGACCCTTTGCAATTTTTTCGCGATCCCGGCCCGACCAGGGAGCCGGTTGGGGCCCGGCAGCGCTGGGCCGGGCCGTGTCTCGGGCCGCATTCGGCTGCAGGTCGGGAACGGCGGAGCGCGCTCCTGAACTGGGCCAAGTGTGGGCCGAAGAGCGGCCGTTCACCGTATCGTGGTACGGCCAAACGCAAGCCAAAGCCAACCCCCATCGACTCCATATGTCTGAGTGCCGTTCGGGTGCCTCGGGTGCCGTCTTCACGTGCCATCTCGAGTGCCGCGTCGGGTGCCGTCCGAGTGTCCGTCCGGGTGCCGTCCGTGCCGTCCGGGTGCCGTCCGGGTGCCGTCCTGGGTGCCGTCCGAGTGCCGTCCGGGTGCCACCCGTCTCGCATCCGGCTCGAATCCGGATCTCAACCGGGTCCGCCGGCTCCCATCCGGGTCCCATCCGGGTCCCATCCGGGTCCCATCCGGGTCCCAGCCGGCTTCGCACCCGGGTCCCTACCGAGAACAAGTGTTGTCTTGGGTCACGCCTCCCTCGCCATCCAGGCGTGCAATTTGACACTATCGCCCGGCACAACAGACGCCCACTAGCCCCTAGCCCAGGAAGATTCCGCGTTTTAAAGAGCGAACCTAGACAAAGTTGGAGAAAAAATGATTTATAGTGGGCTTTGTGCGTCTCGTCGAGCACTAAACTTTTTTCACCACCTGCATCAAAAAGAGTTAAGTCTACTTAACTCTAAAAAGAGTTAAGTCTATTTAATCCTCTAAAAGAGTTAAGTCTACTTAACTCTGGGGTAAAAGAGCAAGCCCATTTAACTCTTTTTGCTTTGGTTAAAATTTGATGATTTTGGGCACAAGTTGAATTACCCCTTTTGCTATCCCATACTAACAGAACATTACAATTGAAGTCGACTTCACTCCTTTTTCAAACCTCAATATCTCCTATCCTATGGGATATTTTCCTCTTATATTTGGTGGGCAGACGCAGACTAAAATATACTAGGCAGATCTGGAAGATCGGAGGCTTCGCCGTCTTTTTCTTTTTTTACTTGCTTCTCAATGTTAGAGCAAGGACATAATATGAGATCACTTTTAACTTTGGGGTTTTGCTAGCTTCGGCTTGGCATGTAAAGGAAAAATCTGGTTTTCATATATAAATAAAGTATAAGGTATTCATACTAAGCATATTATGGTGTGTTTGAGTTAAGTTTGATGAAGTTGGAAAGAGTGACAAGTCAATGGGTCAGAAGTAAACAGACTTTTGCTTTAAGAAAAAGTAAATGTTTTTATTAAGAGTATGAAGTAAATGATTCTTTCAGTAATATTGTGATGTAAATACTGCACAATATAAAACACGTCGAACAAGATAGGGTAATGGAAGAAATTCTCATGCATTGGGTCTGCAATATACTTAAGATTAATCAGAAATATTTGTAATGGCAATTTTACATATAATGAATGACCCATAATACTGATGTACTAGAAAAGAAATAACTATATAATTAAATTGTATCAATACAGTAACAGTCTTATACACAGTATTATCGCAGTCTATCATATAAGACTAGTTGAAAAATATTAGGAACACAAACGCAACATCACATTAATCACAATCAATTGCTTATAACAAGTGGATTCAACTAGCACTTTGGTTAAACAATTGTTAAGTAACATTATGGTTTGACAATTTCAATCTTACTGACATTACTTATGTCAATTTTACTTACTAATCAAACTAAAGTATTTAGAAAAGAAATGACAATTATAATTAAACGTTATGAAAACAGGAACAGTCTTAAACATAATGGGTACTATCGCACTATCGCAGTCTGTTAATCATAGATCACGAGAAGTAGACAAAATATTGAAACAAACAGAACAACAATTATCACAATTTTAAGGTGAATTCAACTACTTAACAATACAATACAATGCTTTGGTAAAAATCTTACATTAGGTTTGATGATGCAATCACCTAATTGCTTCTGAATGATTTTGGGGAGGACTCTGGGGTGGAATCCGCTGGGCGCTTGGTGGGTGAGAAAGCTCCCTCTTGCATGTCCTTCTTGGGTGACTTCGACATGATGGTTTGGACCATTGTCAATTTTTCTTCGTCACGATCTGGAGAAGAAACAATTATAAGGAATCAATTGGAGTTGCAGAACAGCAATACAGTCATAACACACTAAAATATTTTCTGCATACCTTGAGTGTGGCGCAAAAGATCTACTTCATGGCCCATTGAGATAGTTCCATAGAACACTAATTTGGGTCCCATATTTTTCTTAATGAGACTGTTCATTGCGTCAACCCATCTCTGACTCTTGTTGTTAAATTTTTTGGGCAATATAGTCACAAACTTTAGGCCTCCTTCTTCATATTGGACCATGGTATTCAGGGGGAATGTACCATCGGAGTCTTTAAAACGAGATTGCTTTTGAGTCACTTGTTGTATTTTCAGAACCTCTCCAGGAGTCAGAGTTTGGATAGGCCTTGGCCTAGCATACGATTCGTTTGAGTCTTCCACCTCCTCGAAAGGATCGTATTCCTTTTCAGAAGACATCTGCAATGAAGGAAAATCCATAGTTTAATACATAGATTGAGGTTAGGAGACAACATGTAAGTGCTATGTTTGAACTGCCCGTCGCTTAAAAATATGGTTATATCAAGTGTGGCACATAGTTAAAATAGTGCGTTTTCCGACGAATGATACTCTTAGCGAAATAAAGAGGGGCATGTGATTATTCGTAACCATGTGTGTTCGAATGATGAAGTTGATACTTCGCGTATAATTATGTTAGAAAGAATCTCTACTGATGCAAAACATTGAATTGTCAAGGAATACGACGAGCCTTAAACGGCATTGATAATTTTAGCACAATTTCTAATTGTAGATTTAGAGAATATCATGAACAAGCCATGAGGTTCTAAACGTCAGTCTATATCGGTTATAAAAATTCTGAATCACGGTGGGCAAGTAACAATGAAGTTGATAATAGGTCGACTTACCTTAAAATCAACGGTGAAGGCAGAAAAGACCACAGGGATTCTTGATGGAAACTGATTTGGGCAGTACACTTTTGATTAGGCGTGATGGATGAGAAGTGGAATGGTGGAGCGAAAATGAATGAGGAAGGTGGGGTTGAGCGGATGTGCTTGGTGTTAGGTATGGTCGTGATGCAATGGTCGCAAGAAGTGACCGACGGCGGGCAGGGCGCAAGGCAGAGATGGAGATCTAGGATCAAGCTGGGATGGGGATGAGATGTAGTATGTAAAATATGCTATTTCTCATACATCGACACATCGACGGGTGGAGGCGGGAACGTGTAGGAGGGTATAAATAATGAAGATGGCACATCTTGATATGTGGACGATGACAGACAGAGATAATTGCTAACTATTATATCTGCAGCTGATGATTCATGAATTTTAAACGACAAATTGAATGTAAAGGCATGACGCTCTGTAATGGATAACATGGTGGTGAATGTTAAAGTAAGGAAATTGCGTAATAAAGAAAAGTTATAGAGTAAACTCTTTTGAGCATAAACTTTCTAACCACTGTTTCTTCTTCAAAACTGCTTGACTTTTGTTAATCCTCATACATCGTTCAAATGGAAATGGATCGAGTAGTAGTCCTTCAATCGATTTTACTCTTGAGAGTGCTGTGTAAGTTATACCTGGGTTCTGTTCTCTTTGACCAATATGGACATATGCCTGAAAGTACAAATGTAAAAAGGCAAAATTATAAAATAATAATGTTTCAAAACTATCATGCAAAAGGTTTTAAAGCCATGTTTCCTTCTCCACAGTGAGTCCTTGTGATTTATGAACTGTCAGAGCATAACTTAAGCACACAGGGAACTGAGACAAAGTATATTTTTCTCCATCACTTGTTGCTGATTTCTGCAAAGGCGCTATGGGGATTGTTTTCTTGTCTGGATCTAAGTACGGTCCTTGATACGAATCAAACTGGCAAATGAGGACAGCTGGAGGGTCGTTTTGGGGAGTGGCATCTGGATGATAAACAATATCCACAATTTTTCCAACAGATCCATTCACAAGCCCCCTTTCAGTCCAGAGGTTGTTCTTCAACATAATTTTTGATCCCTTTGACAAATAAAGGACAGGTTCCAAATTTTCATCTTCACACAAAGGTTTTGAGCCTTTTTTGCTGATCTTAGCTGGGACTCTTGCAACTGGTCTTAAGAGATTTGTGACAGGGTCCTTAAGGTTACTCAAAGTCTTAAAATTGAAATCAGTTTTTTGCTTGTTTGTGGGGTAAAAATGAGGAACATCTTGAAACTTTTTTCTCTCCTCAAGTGACACTGCAGTTGCAAATATTTTTGCAAGAATATCATAATCCTCTTTGTTTATATTACCTGTAGTAATATTGTTTAATAATTCTTGAAATCTTTGGTCCCTCTGCCTATGGATGTTTTCCAAGATGAATGCACATTCTATTTCATTATAAAGGATTTTCCCTGATATTGTTTCCATTGATTGCTGATTGTTTGAGTAGACAGGACAATCAAATGGTGGTGGCAATTGGTTTATGTCGCCGAACATGTACATAAATACTCCTCCAAATTTTTTATTTGGATTGTCTTTGCCTTGGCGTAGTCTCTGGTCAATTTTATGCAGCAGCTCACATCCCACCATACTAAATTCGTCAATGATGACAAACTTGATGTCTTTCATTGCTTTTTTGAACGCATGCAGTTGTGGGCTATCAAGTGGTGCAAATTCCTCATCAGGCTTTATCAATAATTTTGAGTGTATAGTCGAACCATTTATATTGATTGCACTTACACCTGTCGGGCCAAGTAAATAAAGACTGTTGGTTGGTCCAGAAGCTTTATGGATGAGCTCAGCAATATTGGCTATCACCAAACTCTTTCCAGTGCCTGCAAAATGTAAAAAAAGAAATTATTGAATGGACGGTCCAAAAATTTGTGTAAGAAATAAGAATGCATTATGAACTTAAGTTAAATAACTTGCGTCATGTCGTTTTCAAAATATTTGCATTACCTGCTTTTCCTTGAACAATTGAAGTTTGAGGAATTTCATCACAATTACATTCAATGCTTTCTGTTATTGAATTAATCTGCAATTTTACTAAATCAATAGTTTTCTGTTGGTCATCATTCAATGTCACTTGATTTTCATTTCTATGAGACTCATTCCTAGTAACATCAGTATTCTTCATTCTTGTGATAAAGGTTAACAGGTCAGGTATCCCTCCACACTGTTCATAAAGTGTTGAACTTTCATGCCAGTTGTAGCTTGTATCAACATCTCTGCATCCTAAAGAAATATTTCGTATGTTTTGAGAGGGTCCCATCTCTGATACAGCCATCCATTCTTCAGCAGTTGCTCGGTAGCTGATGTCTTGTTCTTCATACTCATTTTCATCAGGTTGCATTCCTTGCAAACTGCAATGAGCGCCACCATTCAGTTCTATGATTTCTTTACTATCTTCATAAACTTCTTTCCATGTGGATCTGTTTCCCTTTAGTTGCTGTTCATCACGCCATGGCACATACAGAAGAACCTGCTGTCTGTAATACTTTTCTTGCTTCTCAGGATCCATTGAATTTTCACGATATTTTGGATATACCTGAACAATGGCTTGTTTCACACGTAGTTTCTGTGATGGGAGGTGATAACATTTCGCGACATGCCATAAGCACTTGGCATCCAGAAAATCTTCTCGTCATTGATATTTTTCAATTAAACTTAGTACTGATGTGTCATCATTTCGCAACAGTCGCCAGTCTATGTTTTCATTGAAATTGATGGGCACAAAGTCTCTTCCACCACTGGAATACAGTTTTAGCCCCATCAATAAGTGACAAGTTTCCTAGGCAGAAAAGTCTCGTTCAGCACAAGCTTTTATGTAAAGTCTTTGCACAGCATGTTTAACTGGATCTTTCTTTTTATCGGATGTTTCATTTATTATTTTCATCAATTCTGCAACATGACATGACTTATGTTCTGATTTACTGATGTATTTTGCGAGGTAATTGACTAAAGCTCTTTTGCTCATAACAGGAGCTACATCAATATTGGCGCGCCACGTCTGAAGTATGTATGAATTATACTTATAAAGGCGATCATGGTTTCTTTTTGGCAAAAATTTACATTCGACGCATCCGTGCAACAACGGCGGATCTGTGGAGGACGGGTGAACAAAGGCGGATCTGTGAGGACGCGTGAACAAGGCAGATCTGTGAAGGACGCGTGAACAGGCGGATCTGCTTTTTCAGAATTTTGACATGCTTTCTTTGAGATCTCTCACCATCGTATTGACCTCGGATCGCTCTGGACAGTGTCTCATTGCACTCTGCATTGAGTCCGGAATAGAATGAGACCCACTGAAACGATCCGACGTCACCACGAAGAGTGAGAGACCTCCAAAGATAGGCATGCCGAAATTCTTAAAAGCAGATCCGCCTTTGTTCACGCGTTCCTCACAGATCCGCCTTTGTTCACCCGTCCCTCACAGATCCGCCCTTGTTCACACGTCCTCCACAGATCCGCCGTTGTTGCACGGATGCGTCGCATTGCCAGTTTCATCAATTTGTATTTTTGCTCTTGGCTGGAATTCTTGGGGAAACTTGAACCTGCATTTCTTGAGATTGTCTTTTTTGCTTTTCCTTATGCAATAGTGAGCTGAGCACTCAGTATGCCTTTGTACACGATTCAGGATTTCTGGTAAATCTTGGTCAAAGTCGTCTATATCAATCAATTTCTTCCTGCAAGGGTGAATTTTACTCATGGGCTGGTCAATATTGGGGTGAAAAGCTGTCACCAGTTCATCAAAGTAATCTGCAACTTTCTGCCGTTCTTCTTCAGATTTGTTCATAAGATCTGTGACGTCAGGTGCATCTTGAATCCACATAAGCCCATGCAAATGTGGGCTACCTCTGGGAAATACATGTAAAAAATAAAAATTAAAAAAATTATAAAAAATAAATAAAAAAAAATTGTACTAATGTGAAAAAATGTGATAAAGAAATAAAATTTAGTTAGTTCTATGTTACCTGTGCTGGTACTCAATCCTGAACCAATAGTCTTTCACTTTAATTTTTTTCAGTAAGACCTGTAAATGAATTTTAAAAATTATAAGGAGAGCAATACAAAAAATAAAATTACTGTGCTTTATATATTACTGACCTCATCCATGAAGATTTCTGCTCTCTTCAGAAAAAATGAATCAACAATCAATGGATTTTCTTTAATCAACTGTCGTCTTCTAAAATCAGACATTGTTTCCAAGTCCTCATCTGGTGCTATTAAATTAAATAATTCAGGCCAATGAAGGTCAGCAGCACTTAACGTAAAGAACAACGTAGGCAGACCCAATTATTCAACCATGCTCAGTAATTCTTTGCCTCTTGTAAACCAATAAGCATTGGTGCCAGAAATACTTGAGTTCCTGTGCATTATTTTATTTATCATGATTGGATTCTTGTCCAATTCTTCTTTTAATTCATTTAAAGTCATTTTCTGTAAATGTGGCTGAGTTTTGATAAATAATCGACCATTTCTTAATGCAGACCAGCGCATAAAACTATTCAAAGCAAAGTATCTAAAACGATTGTGTTTTGCAAATCTGTCATCTGCGTATCTCATAAGATGCTTAAAGTAATTCACAGCTGTTATTAAATCATTTTTTCCAATCTGCTTGTTTGCATGAGCTTTAGGCAGATTTCCATTACCTTTTGGGAATAAACATGGAAATGCTTGAACTATATATGTTTCGTCATCAAATTCATTTATAGGCTCATTACTAATGGTGGGCCAGGATAAAATTGATGCTACTTGATCAGATCCAGTTGCTTTGGTCATAATCGGACTCCCGGATTCATAAATTTCTTCCTCAAATTCTACTATGTTATCATCATTGGTCTGCATATCTGGTAATGATGGTGCTTCTTTAGTATTTTTTTTTTGTTGATTTATATCTTCTGGTGATGATGTATTGTTGTTCTGAATATCTTCATCAACATTGATATTAGCTTTTTCCTGTTGATTTATATCTTCTGGTGATAATGTATTGTTGTTCTGAACATCTTCATCAACATCAAATCCTTTTACTAACTCAAACACATTGCCATCATCTGGCAGTAAATTTAAATTATGCTCAGAAATTTCAACTTCTTCATCATGTTTGTTATTATTTTTGAGCCAAATTAATGCATTTCTTACTTTACTTGCTCTGACTTGGAAGTCCACAGGCTGAAGGTTTCTTGATGCTCTTATAGTTAGAACACAAGACAAGTCATTAATTTTATGGGGAAGTTCCTTGGCAAATCCTGTAACATCTTGAGGAAAGTTTACTACATTACCCTTATACCGTAATTGGTGTCCTTTTAATTTTATCACTGATACAACAGGATGAATTTTGGCAATAAGTTGTTCTTCAATATATGTGAGGTTTTTCAACTCATTAGGAATCTCATCAATCACTAACTGACTAAATTTGTTACATGTTGTCTTTGTGTAAATACACTTCTGTTTGGAATCTTTTTGGCACATGAATTTTGCATTGCAATTTTTACACACGCTCCAGTGTAAGGAAGACGTTTTTTCATAAAATTTCTTTTGATAAATATGCAATTTCTCTAAAAATTCAAGATCAATATCATGAACTTCTTCATGCAATGCTGCAAAGGTACATTACAAAATATGCTTTACCATAACGCAATATGCATCACACAATATACAAATTTCACCACAAATGTGTTACTTACCAATGGTCACATCATGCCTGCCACGTATGGGATAACCCATCATTGTTTCATTGGAAATTGGTGGAGTGACAAAACTAGTTGGTATGGCATCAGGCAATAATCTTTTCTTCATTTTGTTACAAAACTGGTTGTCATCAAAGTGGAGTGAACATAGGAAATTCTGTTTATGAAGATTAGATGATGGTTTCTCTAGCAAACATAAATTTCCAGAATTCTGTATCCACTGCCTGCATCTGAAATTGTTGAAACCAACATCACATCTTAACACTTCTGCATATGAAAATTGTCAATTTACCCAAAATATATTAATCTTACCGATTCAAACCATCTTCATCCAACATATCATTCTTGATTATTGCTGGAAATGAAAAGAAAGAACCCTGAGGAGCATTGCATCCTTTAGCAGAACACTTCTTTTTTGATTTCTTATTTGTCACAATATTGTCATTTGTAATGATCGTCTCTAAAACAGGATTGGAGTGAACCTGCAAAAACAATCATATATTATTCTCTGATTTATCTCACATATTCTGAATAAGTTTTTAACACATTTCCCAAGACAATTACCTGGTCTTCATTATTCTCACAAACATCAAGTACTTGAGTAATTTCTTCAGCATTTGAAGTTTCATAAGTTACTTCATCCAGTTCTGAGGAGTCTTGTGTACATATGTCAACAGCATAATCACAGAAAAATTCTTCAACACCAATATATTGACTGCTTAAAATAACTTGGTTACCTCCAGTGGATTGAATCATAATTCCATTCTCACTATTTAAAAACATTTGACTCTCTCCAGTCATGTTAGAACTCAAAATAACTTGGCTATCCTCAATGGATTCTATTACTACCCCTTTATCACTTTTTACAAATATTTGACTTTTGCCAATCATTTCTGAACTGGGTCCACCATGGTTGCTGATGGCAGTGTTCATGTCAACTTCTACAACTGATGTAAATTCTTTGTAAAAATCATGATCATAATTAAAACAATCGTTTTTTGAAGGGGATTTGATATTATGTGGAACTAGGTAGATGTACGCCAGACCACGTCTCGCGTAACAGGCTTCGCGATATTTCGCGAAACACTGTTACGCTGCGACACGCCTGCGTACATCTACCTAGGCCTGCGGCGCTGTCAGTATGGAAAAGGATGCCATAAAAAAACGCTTCGAGTAACGAAACAGTGGGCGCCATTAAATTTCACTCTTGCAGACGGTTCCGGCGATATGCTAGTCTCTGATAAGCGAATATCTGAGAAATACACAACTCTACGCGTATATTAAGGACTTTTTGTCCAAATTTGACGCTGCAGCGGCTAAACGGTAAAAGATACGGCCAAACGGACGAAATTTCCGTCCATAGGGTCGCAACTTGTCGAAATACCCCGGAGACGACACCCAACATGCCTTTTGAGGACTTTTCGCCCTTAAGTCACGCAGTAGCGGCTAAACGGTAAGAGATACGGCCAAACGGACGAAATTTTCGCCCATAGGGTCGCAACTCGCCGAGTTAGCTCTTAGGACACTGTAAAAAAATATTTATTTTTAAAATTATTTTTTGCGAAAATGCAAATTAATTTTTAACGGTGTCAATTTTTGAGCTAGAATGCCCATTTTCGAACTCGACCGAGCTTTTGGGGCAAGGAAGCTACAGTTAAAATTTCAGCCCGATATCTCAACTCGTTCTCGAGTTATCGTGCGAACTGACACACACACACACACACACACACACACACACAGAGACACACAGACAGACGGACAACGAACTTTTTTAGCACTCCAGTGGCGTAATAGGCTTCGCTTCGCTCAGCCAATTACACGTTGTGATAATCTAGGGGTAGTAGGGTAACTAGGTAGATGTACGCCAGACCACGTCTCGCGTAACAGGCTTCGCGATATCTCGCGAAACACTGTTACGCTGCGACGCGCCTGCGTACATCTACCTAGGCCTGCGGCGCTGTCAGTATGCGTTAGGATGCCATAGAAAAATTCGCTTTGAGTAACGAAACAGTAGGCGCGAGTATATTTCACTCGTGCAGACGGTTTCGGCGATATGCTGGTCTGTGATAAGCGAAAATCTGAGAAATACACAACTTTACGCGTATATTAAGGACTTTTTGTCCAAATTTGACGCTGCAGCGGCTAAACGGTGCGAGAAACGGCCAAACGGACGAAATTTTCGCCCTACGGGTCGCAACTCGCCGAGTTACCCCTTAGGACACTGAAAAAAAAATATTTGATTTTAAAATTATTTTTTTGAAAATGTAAATTAATTTTTAACGGTGTCAATTTTTGAGCTAGAAAGCCCATTTCCGAACTCGACCGAGCTTTTGGGGTAAGGAAGCTACAGTAAAAATTCGAACTTGCTATCTCAACCACTCCAGTGGCGTATTAGGCTTCGCTTCGCTCAGCCAATCTAGGGCTTTCTAGTGGGATAACTAGGTAGATGTACGCCAGACCACGTCTCGCGTAACAGGCTTCGCGATATTTCGCAAAACACTGTTACGCTGCGACGCGCCTGCGTACATCTACCTAGGCCTGCGGCGCTGACAGTATGGATAAGGATGCCATAAAAAACGCTTCGAGTAACGAAACAGTAAGCGTTATTAAATTTCACTCGCGCACACGGTTCCAGAGATGTGATAAGCGAAAATCAGAGTAATATACAACTCTACGCGTATATAAAGGACTGTAGTGACGCTGCAGCGGCTTAACGGTGCGAGATACGGCCAAACGGACGAAATTTCCGCCCAGAGGGCCGCAACTCGTCGAAATATCTCGGAAACGACACCCAACATGCATTTCTAGGACTTTTCTTCCCTTAGTCACGCAGTAGCGGCTAAACGGTAAGAGATACGGCCAAACGGACGAAATTTTCGCCCAGAGGGTCGCAACTCGCCGAGTTACCCCTTAGGACACTGTAAAAAAATATTTATTTTTAAAATTATTTTTTCGAAAATGTAAATTAATTTTTAACGGTGTCAATTTTTGAGCTAGAATGCCCATTTTCGAACTCGACCGAGCTTTTTAGGCAAGGAAGCTACAGTAAAAATTTCAACTCGATATCTCAACTCGTTCTCGAGTTATCGTGCGAACAGACAGACAGACAGACAGACAGACAGACACACAGACACACACACAGACAGACAGACGGACAAAGAACTTTTTTAGCACTCCAGTGGCGTTATAGGCTTCGCTTCGCTCAGCCAATAAGTTGGTATGATGAGGAAGAAGGGCAACTGCTTGCGACTGGACTGCTTCTTGTTTGACATGTTGAGGGGTGACTGCTTGCTATTGGAGTCGAAATAGAAAGGTGACTGCTTCTTGTTTGACATGATGACATTGAAGGGCGACTGCTTGCTGCTGACATAGAAAGGTGACTGCTTGTTGTTTGAGGAAGCACATCTTCAGTAATATCAGAAGCAGTACTGATGCATGGCACTGCTTTGCGTTTTAATTTTTTGATGCCTTTGTCTTCAGCTTTGAAATGATTGCTGCAAAGATATAATTGTCTGCCATGCAAACTTTTGATATCGCATTCATTCTGTATGGCAATCCAATCATACCATTTGGATCTTGTATCAATATCTTTAGGCAACCTGTACATAGACACATATATTGGATTTAGTTGTTAATAACGGATTATTTCGAAATATTCATCTGCAATATAGTAGTTTCCACTACGCAATAAATAGAAATGATACAAACCCATGGAAGTGGTATCCTTTATTCACTGTCTTGTTTTACGAAGAACAGTTTTTTATACAACATTTGTTTATTCTGCTGTTGTATGACATGTTTAAATTTCGGGGCGATTGCGACTGTTAGACATGCTTATTTTCAAACCTTTGGTCAATGTTGTGATCAGCGCGGAGGGGTCGAGATCGAAAGCACAGAATACACACATTCAGATCAGAGTTGAGACTGAGATTCAGATGGCGTCCAAGGCTTGCAAACCCCAAACTTTCTTCCGTATAAAAATAAGTTCTTTCAAAAAGCATTAGTGTGTAATAGATTCACATATTAGTCTTTTTGTGTAAAACTATCAGTTGTATCTTCTCGTTTATGCTCATTACGAGAAGCTCCAGACAAAAAAAAACACTTGAAAAATGACATTTTTTTGGGGGGCAACTATGATATTTTATCGGTTCCTTGTATGCATACGGACTGCCGAAAAGACACTTTGTTGAAATCCGACCCCCCCTGTGGGTTTGGCAGGGGTCCAAACACCCCAAAAACGGCTGTTTTTGAGGGTTTGGGACTAGTTGGGATCTCGGAAACCAAAAGCCAAAAAAGTACCCATTGGGGTACTCGGGACTCAAAAAAGTGCCATCTTTCAGAATCCGGGCCGAAAAAATTTTTAGGTGACAACCTTCAAAAGTTATGGGGGTCCAAAGTTGCCAAATTTCACTTTTTTGACAATTTTTTTTTTTAAATGCAATTTTGATGGGCCCAAAGCGCCTAAATTGTTATCTTGACCTCGTTTCGTCTTGAATCACATGGAACTGGCTCCATACCTGCGGGCTTAAGCTGATTTTTACACCGCACGACTCAGCTGCACTGGCGTGGCTGCCTAACTACAAGGGGTTCGCGTTGCTGACAAGGGAACGTTTTCCGGTGATACACGTAGAATTGGTTGGCATAAAAGTATTTTGTAGGTGACCCCTCTGGACAAGGTTTGGCACTAGTGGTAGCTGCCCGTAGGGGGTTTGGGGGTAGATATAGGCCTTTGAAAATCCAAAAAAATGGTCAAAAAAAAAAATTTTCGTAAAAAATCCAAAAAATACCTTTAGGCCATGATTCGTCCAGAAATGAAGTCGGTTTGGTGATTTGGAGACTTTCAACTTTTCCCCTTGTATTTTTGAAAGGGAAATAGTGGAAAAAAATATTTTCGGTGAAAAAACCAAAAATGACCTTGAGGCCATGATTCGTCCAGAAATGAAGTCGGTTTGGTGATTTGGAGACTTTCAACTTTTCCCCTTGTATTTGTTTTTCCACTATTTCCCTTTCAGAAATTTTTTTTTGACCATTTTTTGGATTTTCAAAGGCCTATATCTACCCCCAAACCCCCTACGGGCAGCTACCACTAGTGCCAAACCTTGTCCAGAGGGGTCACCTACAAAAATACTTTATGCCAACCACCCTACGTGTATCACCGGAAAACGTTCCCTTGTCAGCAACGCGAACCCCTTGTAGTTAGGCAGCCACGCCAGTGCAGCTGAGTCGTGCGGTGTAAAAATCAGCTTAAGCCCGCAGGTATGGAGCCAGTTCCATGTGATTCAAGACGAAACGAGGTCAAGATAACAATTTAGGCGCTTTGGGCCCATCAAAATTGCATTTTTATGAAAAAAAAAAAAATTGTCAAAAAAAGTGAAATTTGGCAACTTTGGACCCCCATAACTTTTGAAGGGGGTCACCTAAAAATTTTTTCGGCCCGGATTCTGAAAGATGGCACTTTTTTGAGTCCCGAGTACCCCAATGGGTACTTTTTTGGCTTTTGGTTTCCGAGATCCCAACTAGTCCCAAACCCTCAAAAACAGCCGTTTTTGGGGTGTTTGGACCCCTGCCAAACCCACAGGGGGGGTCGGATTTCAACAAAGTGTCTTTTCGGCAGTCCGTATGCATACAAGGAACCGATAAAATATCATAGTTGCCCCCCCAAAAAATGTCATTTTTCAAGTGGTTTTTTTTTGTCTGGAGCTTCTCTACGTTATAAATTGCCCACAAAATCAGTCCTTGATTTTGTGTGCGGACTGTTGGTCCTCCCGGAAGGGGCTCGATGCTGGTTTTGCCGATGCCCAGTACCCCTCACCCTCGATTCCACGGCCGAGCCCTACACTGTATTTTTTTCTTTACTTTATCATCGGGCTCAGCTAACTAAAACGTGCCATAAAAATCTCATTTTGGGGGTAAGTCAACTTATACCCTTCTTCCGCTTCACAGCCCAATTGACGCATCATGCTTTTTATTTTTCTTAACGTCATTTTGATAGTCGATGTGGTTTTAGACGTCTAGATCGATGTTTACTGAGACGTCTACTTCGCCGTCAATCGTCAATCTGACGTCGAAAGGACTTCTTTATTACTAGACGTAACGTCGACCTTCATCATGCTCAGCACATGAGATCTACATCACCGTCGTTTTCGATTAAACTTCGACCCCCGACGTTACAGATGTCAACTAGACGTCACACAGACGTCGCACTTCCCACTGGGGCAAGGAACACAAGCATGTGTCTACAGGAAAAGAAAACAGGTTAAAGAAGAGATCACAGAATAAAACACGAAATGCTCAAAAGCAATTGGTAGCAGTGAAGGAAAATGTGCATTACTCACTCCACATATTCAACCAAAGTTTAATGTATCACACTCACACATGTCTACAGAGACATACTCGCACAAAATGGTCTGTGGAGAGGGATTTCAAAAATTGGTTTTGAGCTCAAAGGAAAAGAAAAAGGAATTTTTTGGCACTTCTATGACTTCAGCACGTCCACTTTACATTAAACTTATACATCAGACGTAAGTACAACCCTGCAGATAAACAAACAATGAGATAAGTTGCTGTTACTAAAACAAAGAAAATGCAGGAGGGGCTACAATATAATACAGTAAAAAATAATACACTTGCAACCAGAAACAGGAAACAAGAATGACCTTTTCATTACAATTAAGGTATGTACGATACATTTAAGGTCTGTCTACGATGGAAGTAGGAGTATGGAGTAACGGGTGGAGTAGACATACTGTTTCCGGCGGCGTAGGTTGTAAAGCAGGCGGAGTAAGGATTGAACTAAATCCAATCCGTACTCTCTACTCTGCGCTTTACTCCGGGTAGTTGGGTACTTATCATCGATAAATCATCGATAAAAAAATGAGTGGATCTGAGGGTGAGGATATCGATGACGTTGACGACCGCGACGAAGATACAAGAGAAACTGAGGAGGAACAACTACGTTTGCGTGCGCTAATCGAGTGTGTGAAGTCATGCCCTGCGTTATATGCCAAATCTAAAAAAACAGTATTGTGGTAAAAATTTTAATAAGGACCTAGCTTGGAGCACCGTTGGTGCTGCCCAAACTCCATCCATCACAGGTATATGACAGTTTTAAATATCTAAATGGACGTTTGACATATGGAATATAACCTCTTTAAATTACATTTCTATTCCTAGGTGAACAAGCAAAGGATGACTTCTACAAGGTGCGCCAGAGGTTTGGGAAGGAGGAGAGGAAGTACCTGGCACATCAGAAGGGCAAGTCGGGGCAGGGGGCATCCTCCCTATTTGTTTCAAACTGGCCAATATTTGAGGACTGCCGTTTCCTCGGTGACCATATTACGCCTAGAAAGAGTGTGCATTTGTAAGCTCCTCTTTTTAAAATATAACGCCTCACTTTTTTTTTAAATCTATGATTGTTTGCAGAACCAGAAGTACTTACAAGTCTGTAACCACAACCCCCCTACCAAAATCTTCATCCTCTGTGAGGAAAACACTTCTACAGAGTTCAGTTAGTTCTCCCGCACCAAGCCCTTCTACTTCTGATTGCTCCATGTCCTCACTGTGGAATACTGATTTTGAAATTATGACTGGTTCGGGTATGTATTGCCCAACTAAATCAGGACATTTAAAAAGAAACAGTTCAGTTATTAATGGACATCGAACATTTCAGGTTCGAATCAGGCCCCTTCAAATGAAAGCAGTGCTAGCTGCTCCAAACCTACAGCCTTTGAGCAAGTTTTAGCTGCAATGGAGAAGGCTGCCAAATCCACCTCAAAGCGTGCACCTGAGCCTGATGGTTTTGCCTCTAAACGCCGGAAGGCAGACAAAGAATTTATGGACACTATGATAGCTCAAGGGAATGCCCTCACTAAAGTTGCTACTGCATTTGGAAAGGGTTTGGAGGCATCACCAACTGCTTAGGTGCACTGAGCTAAAACTGCTGTCTACCCCGTGCCAGCGGCTTGGCCGAGCAGACCCAAGGCCTACCGGGCCCGCGCCGCGCGCGCCACTGCTCCGCCTCGAGGCCTGTAAAGTTAGCGATGCACATGCATACGTGCATGCATACGCACGCGTCGCGCCATGGTCGCGCGCTGTATTGCTATTCGTGGGCTAAATAACGCCGATAGTAGGTCGACCCATACATTTTTAGAAAGGGGAAGATGCGAGAATTGTTATTCTTTAAAAATATTAGTACTTTGAAGCAATATGTAAGTTGTGAATTATAGAAATGAAAAGCTTTGAGAAGACTTCATCTCTTCCAGAAGTCAAGCTGAGTGCACTCAGTGCAGACGATATTTATTGGCAGAGGCAGATGCCATCATAAGAACAATCGAATGTCAACAATGTGTCGGCTGCTTCGTCGTGGAACACTTTGTAGGAAACCTCGGGAACCTGTAGAGTTTTGCGGCCAAATTTTGTTATATTTTTCAAATCTTCCTAACTAATTATGTTCGACGACGATTCTGATGAAGAACAGGCGTTATTGGCCGCAATAATGCATTTTGTAGCAGATGATAGCTTAGAAGAAGGTGATTTGGAGAACAAATGCATTGGTTATATTTTTGTTTTTATTGCATTCGCGTTCAAATAACTATTTTTATCAGGTGAACGCCGAGAAGAAGTTATAGACGTGGACGTGGGTGCGTTTCTGAAAATGTGCGACACTTCATTCAAGGAACACTTTCGAATGAGGAAAGCTGTGTTTGAGGTATACTACCTGATTCAGACTGTCATTATTTGTCTACTTAGCGCATTAAGTAAACTTGCATTGTATTGCATTGTCTTGCAGAGGCTCGTTGATGTAATATATTCCCATTTGTTGGAGAAAGGGAAAGTGAAAAGAAATCGAACTCCCTTCAACCGTTGTGTTCTCATGGGTATTTGGCCACTTCTAAATCCAGATACATTCCGATCTACTGGCCTTCATTTTAAACAAAAGAAAATGGGGATTCATTACCATTACCAATATATAATTGAAGCATTACGTAATTTGAGATCTGACTACATCAAGTGGCCAGATGCATATGAAAGAGAAAGAATCAAGGCTGATTTTGAAGAAAAGTATGGGTATCCTGGAGTTGTTGGATGTATGGATGGCATAAATATTAATATAACAGCACCGCTCGAACAGCCTCAGAGATATGTGAATCGTCACCATGCCTACTCCATGCTGATCCAGGCCGTCTGTGATCACAGACTTGTATACAGAGATGTGTACATTGGAGAAGCTGGATGTATTGGAGATGCCAGGAACTTTGACCGAAGTTCCTTAAGCATAAATCTGTTGACAAATCCTGATATGTTGTCAGAGGGCGAACACATTATTGCAGATGGGGCGTACACTTTGACGGACAAGGTAATTATTGCAATAACTGTTGTAAATGTAATTTGTACCCTTGCTTTATAATTTGTTTGTCATTAGGTCCTTGTTCCATACACCAATGACGGAAATTTAACCAGGAGGCAGAGAACTCATAATTATATACTGTCAGCCTGCCGATCCAGAGTGGAGAACAGCTTTGCCCTTCTGCGAGCTAAGAACAGGCGCTTGAAACACCTTCCTATGAGAAACCCTGAGCTTGTTGCTGATCATATCATGGCATCCTTTGTCCTCCATAATTTTATATTATTAGAAGGTCAAAATGAACGGGTATGTCTACACCATAGATAACGTGTTCTCATTCTTCTAAAAATGGAATTGCTAATCAGATTTTTTTCTTCAATGTTTCCAGGGTCTTCCTCCCACCGTCCCTGTCCAGCTACCTGAAGATCAGTATGAACGCATCTTAGAAGAAGCAAAAGAATTAGGTGCTATCAAAAGGGAATACATTGCCCAACATCTGTTTCCTCATGCATAATTTAAGTGAAGTGTGTCCTTTCTTAAGTCAACTTCACTTGTGGATGTACAGCATTTTAATTGTTACTGATGGATTGAGTAGATTTGTAAACCCTTTTCAAAGAGTAATCCTGCAGGGGCAAATACTTGAGTGCTGGAGAGGAAAATATTTCTCTTGTTGGGAATCGAGCTGTTTCACACTGATTTAATATGCACTCTACCCCTGCTACACCCTGGAACCCCTGTGATTGCATTGTGGGGGCGCCTTAAATATTGTATTTTTCTGACAGTGTATAATCAATGTATAATGTTGATTATCTATAATAAAAATATTTCTAGAGGAACAAGCAGTCATTGTCATTATTTCTAAAAGTTGAAGTAAAAAAAGTTGTTTTCACTGCAAATGTGTATTAAGTTTTAATTCAAACAAAATTTTACAAAGAATCTCAACTACTGCTAGTTGGCTTTCAAAATTATATGAATTACGCAACAGATATCTGTGGTCCTTAAAACATTGTGGCACACAAAAACTAGAATCTTAAATTCTATACATCACGTTATATGTACTTCAAACAAAATTGTGTCTTACAAAGAATCTGAAATACTTCTAGTTTGCTTTCAAAATTATATAAATTAGGTAACAGATAAATATATGTGGTCCTTAAAACATTAAGGCAAAGAAACTAGAATCTTAAATACTAGAAGTAACTCGCAACAAAATTCAAAGGAAGCTTACCATTGAGATCAAAAACTACTTGTCAAAAATATAAGAAACACACTTGTCATCAGTAGGGTAAAAGAAAAGCTATCACAGCCTTGCAAATAAAATCACAAAAGAAACCTCACTTATTATTTTTCAGTGCTTCTGTACGACGGTCCATTGAAGCTGCTATAGCGAAAAGGCCAGCATTTTTCCCACCTCTGTTGCTTTGTTGGCGAAGCATGGGGATTCTGCTTTTGCCAACTTTTGAGAAACTTTCGTTGCAGTCATCCTCTTCATCACTCACAATACGTCTTCTGTTTAACATGTGGTTTGAGCTCCCAGCTGACAATGTTAATGGGGCAAAAACACTGTGGTCAGTCCTCATCATAGCTGTCATTTCTTCCGACATGAACCACGGTTCTCTTTCTCCCTGGCCTACAAAGGATGGCTCCCCCGTACGCTTTCTTCGGTCAATTTCATCTCTGTGGAGCCTAATACCCTCCTTCCACCTAGACAGACATCGAGGGCCAGAGTAATGGTGCCCCTTTTCAATCATTAAATCTGATAGCCTATCAAAAAAGATATCAACATTTTTGGCACATCTATATGTGTCAAAATTTGTCTTCATTAGTGCAACAAGGGCAACGGAGGCACTATTGGTGAAAAGGGTTCCTAAAAACAGAAATGAGAATAAAATCCTGAAGTTTTTGATTAATTTGCAGTAGGTATCACAACACCACAATAAATGTGTACCTTTTGAAAATTTAGTTGATGACGCAACTACGCTGTTCACATCGAGCAAATTGATCTCCCCAATGTCATGGGTCTCGTAAATGGTGCCCTTCAGGATGTCACTATCTTCTCCTCCGAAGATGACGGTGAGAGGCTGCCAATGCAGGTATTCCGCCACACCTTCCCTCGAGGGGGAATTCACTTCCGTAATACACTGTACACCTGATCCATGTATTACGCCGTAATACACTTAATGTAATACCGAAAAACACGAGAATGTGCTTTAAAGTGATAAAATCTTGTGTGTAATACAGGTGTAATACAGGTGTAATACCGAGTAGTCTGTACAAGATTTTCCGATGTGAATTCCCCCTCGCCTTCCCTCTTCTTTCTAGTAAATAGGTCTCCAAAATACCGCCTCCTCTTTGTAATAGCTTGAAGATCTGTCTCAATACTTTCCTTTGTACATTCAGCTAGCAAACTCACAAAGCCCGCTTTGTGGTCCTTCTGGGCAAAAAGGATACGCAGCCCCACTAGTTTCTTCAGAAAAATTACGTCCCCTTCTGCTGATGTAAGCATTATTTTTTTCTTTGCATCAGATGAGTTGTTATTGTCATCTCCTCCACCAAGAGTGGAGACATTAACAATACTAACAATATCATTTTCTATTGCACGAGTCCCTAGTCTCCCAGAGGCCTCATAAAGAAAATTTTCTTTTGGCAGGTGTTTAAAGTGTAACTGTTTTTTGTCATACTTTTCAGCAATCAAACAAGCAGCTGCAGCTTGTTCTACAGAATTGAACTGCAAGAAATACAAATATTTTAGTCTTTTAATTTCATACTTGAAACATGCTCAAACTAAACTAGGTAGATGTACGCCAGACCACGTCTCGCGTAACAGGCTTCGCGATATCTCGCGAAACACTGTTACGCTGCGACGCGCCTGCGTACATCTACCTAGGCCTGCGGCGCTGTCAGTATGGAGAAGAATGCCATAAAAAATACGCTTGGAGTAACGTAATAGTGGGCGCAATTAACTTTTACTCGTGCAGACGGTTCCGGCAATATGCTAGTCTGTAATAAGCGAAAATCTGAGAAATACACAACTTTAAGCATATATTAAGGGTTTTTTGTCGAAATTTGACGCTGCAGCGGCTTAACGGTGCGAGATACGGCCAAACGGACGAAATTTCCGCCCAGAGGGTCGCAACCCGTCGAAATACCTCGGAAACGACACCCAACATGCATTTTTAGGACTTTTCTTCCGTTAGTCACGCAGTAGCGGCTAAACGGTAAGAGATACGGCCAAACGGACAAAATTTTCTTCCTTGGAGTCGCAACTCGCCGAGTTACCCCTTAGAACACAGTAATAAAATATTTTTTTTAAAATTAATTTGTATTTGAAAATGTAAATTAATTTTTAACGGTGTCAATTTTTGAGCTAGAATGCCCATTTTCGAACTCGACCGAGCTTTTTCGGCAAGGAAGCTACAGTAAAAATTTCAGCTCGATATCTCGACTTGTTCTCGAGTTATCGTGCGGACAGACACACAGACAGACAGACAGACAGGAGCCAAATCCGATCAGTGAAGTAATAGGCTTCGCTATCGCTCAGCCAATTATTTTTATAAAAATCCTTCTTACATGTACAATTGTTGTATTCCGAACAGTATCTGATACGGACACAGCTGGATCTTCATCAAGAATATCAAGTTCCATCAGCTGCCTCACTTCTGAGTTGATAAAGTCAAGAAAGTGGTCCTGAAACACATATGTAGTTGTTAGGTAATAGCATTTAGGGTCATCTTTGGCTATTACCTGTACTGGGATTGAGATAGTTGCTTCATACCTTGTAAAATTTGTCAGGCAAATTCCCCACTTTGACTTGGCATGATAGTGTCGTGACCATAGAAGACTCTTCTGGCGGAATGTGTGTGAAATTCAATTTTGATTTACCGTATTGGGTCACAATGAGGCGAGGCATGCTGCAGCTGCCTGCTCCAACGTCTTAAACTGCAAAAATTAAATATCCAATTTAAATATAAGTACCAAAAGCACACTAAAGTTTAAAAAGTAGAACTCAATGGGTTGTTTACCGTAACAACTGTGGTATTATTTTGTGGGTCTGATGCAGACACGGCAGGCTCCACACCCTCTTCAAGGGCCATTAACTCTGTCACTTCTGAGTTAATAAAGTCAAGAAAGTGGTCCTGAAACACACAGGTAGTTGTTAAGTAATATCATTTAGGGTCATCTTTGGCTATTACCTGTACTGGGATTGAGATAGTTGCTTCATACCTTGTAAAATTTGTCAGGCAAATTCCCCACTTTAACTTGGCACGATAGTGTCGTGATCATAGAAGAGTCTTCAGCCGGAATGTGTGTGAAATTCAATTTTGATTTACCATATTGGGTCACAATGAGGCATGCTGCAGCTGCCTGCTCCAACGTCTTAAACTGCAAAATTTTAATGCCTTAGTCCTTTGCTGATAAAATAGCACATGCTCAAATTGAACTTCCCAAAACAACTTTTATGTTTACCTCAACAATAGTGGTGCTTTCCTGAGGGTCTGAAGCAGACACTACAGGCTGCAGATCCTCATTCAGGAGCATCATATCATTTACCTCTGAGTTTATGAAGTCAATAAAGTGATCCTGGAAAACAAAGGTAGCATTACATTCAGGCTCATCTTTGGTCATTACTTGTCGAAGGGTTGAGATAATTGTTTGATACCTTGTGAAATTTGGCGGGCAGATTGCCCACTTGCACCTTGCATGATAAATTTGGTTTTATTCTGCTGTTTGCACCTTCTTGAATAGTAGATATGTTATCTTTCTTCTGCCCTACTTCCTCTATCTGCCCTACTTCCTCCATCTGAACTCTTAGGTCTACCTCTAATGTTGTAGAATTTGCTGTAGGTGCAAAGGAGTGTAAAGGTGGCAAATCATCCATGACATTGTCCTAAGTAAATAGGTAAAATGGGTTATATTAAATAAGTCAAACACAAAATATTTATCAAGCACAAAATCGAACTGTTTCATTACCTCTACTACATTGAGAAGTAAGCTCCGTTTAGCTTTGGGAAATGGACTTAGTTCTTTCATTTGTTGTGTAAATGCATCAGTGCCTTAACAATAAAAATTTAGAACTTAGGAGCAGAATTTTTTGAAGTTGATGGCGTGAGTAAATCAAGACAAGAATGAGAACATCCGTGACCAATTAACAAAGACAGCTACTCACTGTTGAGAGGTGTTGAAGTGTCTGGAGAAGATGGTTTTGAGAAGTACATAGTTTGGTTGAGGTACACCTCTTGCTCAAATTTAAGGTCGTACTTCATATACTTGGTGCTAATACCACACATCTTCTCAGCGACTTCAGACGAAATGAACTGCAAATGGCACAGAGTACGTCAATCCAACTATGTCACGGCATTTGTTTAAGTGGTTAAAAGTAGTGCAACTGCTCGCAACATACCTCTACAGAAACAGAACAGGTGTCCTTCGAAAAGTCAAAAATTTTCAGGATGGCATTTGCTTCATTCTCTGCTATGTGATTCCTTTTCCTTGCCTTTTCAATATGATTGCAGAAATGGTTCTAAGGGTAAGTGACAAATGAAATAATAATTAAAATCACCTGATGATGGTTCAATGAGAATCATGCACGTATGCACGTATTACTAACCTCCATAAACTGCAGAGCAGGTGGTAAATTGGTCACCTTCACACACCTCTCCAGTACCCGACCTTTGAATTTGACTGGTGTTACAATGTCGCACCGGCGCTTACTTTTGGGACCATTATCAGGACTACCTCCACTTGCTGAAACGACAAGAAGAGTTCAGTCTAGTACGGTCGGTTCCCAACGGACGTGTTATTTCGTGAAACAAATCAAGAAATCAACTCACCACAATCTCCGTTATCCGTCTCGGTCTCCATCTTAACAGTTTAACTTTAAGAAAACACACAGCTGCATAACCTGCATTCATCCACCTAACTTTAAATCACATCACGAACGACGATCGGCGATCACGACTAGCACTACATGACAGGGTGCACCGCAAGTTTTGGCAAGTTTGAACTGGTTTGTGTTGGGGTTTGTGTTTGGGTTGGTTTGGGTTGGGGGGCAGTGCCAGTGCCTGCGAATAGGCATCTGCCTCAAAGCTTTTCATTTCTATAATTCACAACTTACATATTGCTTCAAAGTACTAATATTTTTAAAGAATAACAATTCTCGCATCTTCCCCTTTCTAAAAATGTATGGGTCGACCTACTATCGGCGTTATTTAGCCCACGAATAGCAATACAGCGCGCGACCATGGCGCGACGCGTGCGTATGCATGCACGTATGCATGTGCATCGCTAACTTTACAGGCCTTCGCCTCGGAAGGCGACGTGATCCTGGAGGTGGGCTACACGTTCATGGAGGCGCCCACCACCCACCACCCCGTGCCAGCTCCATGATGGCGCCTGTTAGGTTGTCAATTTCATTCTCCTTGTCATTTTCATTCTGCTTGATATTTTCAGCATTTTTCAGTCCTGCGTCCTATTTGTTTTAAGTATTAGAATATGAAACCGTCAACAACTGTAATCATTGTTGTAAAACAATAGCTCTTGAGCATTACTACTTACATCAAGATCATCTGTAACGCTATCAATGCCTAAGGCACTGTGCCATCCAATAATCTTCATCACTCCATTTGTGAATTTGCTGTCTGTGTAAAACTCATCTTCACTCTGGAAAAATCAAGAGTAGTAGTAATTGGTACATAAATAAAAGAGTTTGTTGTACAACAACTAAATAAAAGAGTTTGTTTTACAACAACATGACCCATCACAAAACTTAGCAAGACATTTGTTGTTAATTTACAACAATTTTTTTTAGAGTGTGAAGGACACATCTTTTTGAACAGAGCTAGAATTGACTCTAATCCAAGATTTAAACAAGTTCTATGTGAAGGCTATGGTGCTTTGTTTGGGTCACCACTACGCTCCCCCACTCTAGAGTGTCCCAAAACAATCGACTTTTCGATTTTTGTACTGGCCACCCCAAATATTTTGAACCGGGGTGCGTACGAGTCGAATGACACCAGAAATTTTGAAATCGGTTGATATTTAGGGGTCGCTCATCGCGATAAACCGTTTTAATGGGACTGTTTTTAGGCAACCCGCTACACACGCACTGAGGCTCTTGCGGGGGCCAATGTTGGGCTTCTAATGCTAATTATGAGATTTTGGGATGCCTTTGGGGCCAAAATTTTGTCCGTTTTGACCTGCGACTCACGGTTTAGCCGTTATAAGCTGCTTAATATAAGTCATAAAAAATAATAAATGAAAATTGTCGACATTTTCCGTTATGTAGCATTGGGGCATACTTTTGGCCAATCCGAGTGTAATTTTGAGGTTTGCGGGGTCATATATGGGGGGGTTCATTTAAGGGAAAATTATGCTCAGACCCACCGTTTATTCAGAAACAGTTCCGCCAAACCTGTCTAAATTGCCAAATTTTCCTTTTTTTGACCTTTGGTTTTGGTCGAACGAGTGTAATAATAATGTGTATCAAAGGGGTCTCAAAATCTCATAATTAGCCTTAGGAGCCCAACATTGGCCCCCGCAAGAGCCTCGGTGCGTGTGTAGCGGGTTGCCTAAAA
The DNA here is from genome assembly GCA_033675135.1 of Frankliniella intonsa. Classification (NCBI taxonomy): domain Eukaryota; kingdom Metazoa; phylum Arthropoda; class Insecta; order Thysanoptera; family Thripidae; genus Frankliniella; species Frankliniella intonsa. The sequence continues at coordinate 530,513 of JAWJED010000029.1, read as the reverse complement.
ACAGTCCCATTAAAACGGTTTATCGCGATGAGCGACCCCTAAATATCAACCGATTTCAAAAATTCTGGTGTCATTCGACTCGTACGCACCCCGGTTCAAAATATTTGGGGTGGCCGGTACAAAAATCGAAAAGTCGATTGTTTTGGGACACTCTACCCCACTCGCCACTCTGGGCAACTAGGTATATGAAAATATTTTAGCAAGAGGGGCTGACTCTTATAATACTCCGTACACGGGCCCATAATACACCTGTAATACATGTAATACCTATAATCCATAATACCGAAAAATACATTTACCTTCTCACTATTTTTACCAATAGATGAGCTTTACCAGTGTGGTTGACTAACAGCGCAAAGCATTTTTCCTAAAAAGCGCTCGAAAACTATGCCCAATTCGCTGGGCTATCTCTTTTCTCCCAAGGCAAGGCGTGTGCTATGGACGTAATGAGGGGCCGATATCACTTTCTGGAGAAGATTGCAATAAGTGTTGTTGGTCTGTGCGATTCTGAATATCGATTTTTCAAGAGTTTTCTCAACTCTTAATGAAAAATGAAATAGGTCTTATCAAATTTAAATGAACTTTCTTGTTTTAGTGGTTTATTCTGTCGCATGTGGTATCAGTATCGCACATATTATACACCTATAGTACACATATAATACACCAATAATACCCATAATACACCTATAATAATAGTACTCCGTACACGGCTGAGGGGAGTCAGCCCCCCTTGTATTTTAGTGAGGTTGAAGAAAAAGGAAGCTGCTGACATACAGCAAGAACATGACCCTGTGACCCTACTAAAGAATTTTAAATTTTAGATATATTTAGGGCCTGTAGTAAAAAGGAGTGTTCAATAGGTACTTTCCCACCTTCATAAGCAATAAGGACAACTAAGCAAACTAAATTGGTTGCTGCCATGGGTAAAAGTGTACCCAACAGAGATTCGTCAGAAATTCGTCCAATTAATGTTAGGCAACAGCAATGCCAGCTAGACATCATGAGTCCTTTTACATTGTTGAGTTTGGTGTAATTTTGATGTGATACTGATATAGGTGTGTCAGTTTGATATCAAAATTACATAAACTCCTGCAATATGAAATATGCCGTGGTGAGAAAATGGCAGTGGTGCCACTGAAAATGAATGTGAACAATTTTTGCTGAACCTCTGTTACTTGGGTAGGATACTTACAGTCATGGAGGTGTTTTCTTCATTGATGGATGAAATTGTATCATTTGCAGCTCTTCCCCCTGTCTTGTTGTCACGCCTCTTGTAGTTTTGGGTGGCATATGCCTTGTTTGCATTCCTTAATGACATCCAACACTGTACGAAGTAAATGTAAAACTGAGGTTACTTCTGAATTGAAAGAAAGATAAGTGTAACAGTTCCGTCTCCGAGAGAATGTCGTCCAGTACGACGGGCACATCCTCGTCCTCGTCCTCTGGGTCCCCGTCCTCGTCTTCCTGGCCCTCGAGATCATCATCTACATTGGATTCAATGTCGATGGCAGGGGCAGCAGCGCCTGCCGGGGGAAAAACAGATAAAAAATAACCACGAAAAAAAGTAATAATTACATAGACTAAATTTTCGACAATTTACCGTTAGGGTTCTCAACTGATCCAAACACAGGAAACGCCTTCCGGAAGTTGCTGGCGCTATCAGTGGTGGTCCTGGTCACCTTGTCGGTAACGCCGTACTTCGTGCACGCTATGCATTTCCTTCGCCAGTCTGTCGTTGGTGTGTCTCCCCTTCAGCCGCCGGAGTGCGAGGACCGCGAAACGCCGGTCTATGGTCTTAGAATCCAGCCAGGTGATTCCCATGCCCATGAAACTACGTATCAGCCGGGAGCAGCCGTCAGCTGTGGTGCTCACAAACTCCACTTCTGCGAGTGTCTTGCTCAAATTTTGTTTCATCTCCTCATAGTGTTGTTTGAACCGCTTTTTAAAAGTTTGGCGGCATGACACAGTCAGGTGGCCCGGCAGCCCCAAGGGGATAGCTGCTTTAAAAAACGGGGAATCACAAATGTGCTGTGAAGCGGAAGAAGGGGATAAGTTGACTTACCCCCAAAATGAGATTTTTATGGCATGTTATAGTATATTTTATTCTGCATCTACCCACCAAATATTATAGGAAAATATCCCAAAGGATAGGAGATATTGGGGTTTGAAAAAGGAGTTAAGTCGACTTAACTTGTAATGTACTGTTAATATTGGATAGCAAAAGGGGGTAAGTCGACTTATCCCCAAAATCATCAAATTTTAACCAAAGCAAAAAGAGTTAAGTAGACTTAACTCTTTTTGATGCAGGTGGTAAAAAAGGTTTAGTTGACTTATCCCCTTTTGCACAGTTAACCCATGATAAAGACAGTAAATTGGTTTCAGTTCACTTGGTATGGACCATAATTATTTATTTCCGATAAGAATTAAACTGTTACTTTTTATTAAGAATTAAATTCATATTAATTTAAATGTAATGGTGTTATATTTTTATTGGCGACAAATTTGTTGCCTAGTTTTACGGCAACATCTCAGGTGTCGCCTCATTTGAGGCGACAAAAAAAGGTAGTCGCCTTTTGAAAGTGTGTCGCCACAAAACGCCATGAATATTGTCACCTTTAAGAAAACAGTAAATGCATCGACTCATCTCCTTTTTTCTCTCATGCACAATAAGTTATGTTCACTTAGCTCCTTTTGCATCTCATGAATAAAAAATTAAGTTGACTTATCCCCTTTTGCCAATTTTCCAATGACATACCTCTAAATTCTCATTATGTAAAAAGAGTAAAATTGACTTAAGTCAAGACAATTGTCTCCGTATATCACGATGGTCAAAAGGAGCTAAGTCCTATATCTCCATGAAGGAACGTGATATTAAAAATATCCAAAGTGCCAGTAATATACTTGATTAAAATACATTCCATTAATATCATAATATTTATAAAAAGTTGTGTGCAAATAGTTTTTTTGATTTCCTGAAAAGTGCGCATTTTGGACTTATCCCCTTCTTCCGCTTCACAGCACAAATACGATGAGGCAGACTTTCCAGCAAAATCAACTTGTTCGTCGCTGCGTCAACATGCTCTTGTTTCACAGCGTTTCTCTTCATCAACGTCAAAACATTTTCACTGGTTCTAGATTTTGATCGTTTACTGGGTGCAGCTGCAGGAGTACTTGTGTTTAGGGCCTTCAGTTGTGCGGCAGAATAACTATGTTTCCTCTGCAACAAAGAGATCACTGTAAATATTAGAGTGATGTTGACTTAGACGACTCAAAAAGAGAGTAGCAAATCGCCGAAAACGTCGTCAAAATGACTGTTATAGAGCGATGTCGATCCGACTTGCTCTCCCTGGAGCGAGAAAATTTGGTACAGAAAAGTCGCTCTTCCAAGATCGACAAAGGTGACTCCTCTAGTTAGAGTGATACCTATTAACCTATGTGTCAATCGAGACGGACAAGACAGCGATGCACAAAGGAGCTGCGAGCGTAATGGCCGAATGCACGTATTGGGTCAGAAATAAACGCAAGACTAGATTTTGAAGTCAACGCACACGCAAAGTTTTTTTAGCTAGGCGTAAGTAGACAGGACCCAAACAACTCCTGATGACGACAATGGGGTACATCGTTAGTAGATCGTTAGTAGACGTTAGTAGTAACAATTTTAGGTTCCTCAACACTAGCGATACCCGGTTTTGAAACCATCCATGGGTCCTGCTAAAAGGCACTTGAAGTCAGCAGGATCCAACCCCAGTTGTATTGTCCGCAACGAAACAACATTCATACCAGGTGGCTAGGCTTCGTTAGTAGACGATAGTAGACACAAAATGAAAACAGCTGCTGGAACCACGCGATCAGTAAAAAACAAAAACAAATCGGTGGGTCCTGCCAACTTCCAACTTCCAATTTTTCACCAGGAGAATCTGACTTCACCAATGATGAGTGATCTGTGCTCTGCTTCGTAAGTAGATGTTAGTAGGCACCAAAAACCCGAAGGAAAAATCACATCGGGACCTCTACACACAGAGGGTGGACCTGCGGGTCCTGCTAACATCCAACTTTTCACCAGGAGAATCTGATTTTACCAATGGTGGGTGATCTGTGCTCTGCTTCGTTAGTAGATGTTAGTAGACACCAAAAACTCGTAAGGAAAATCACATCGCGACCTCCACAGACACAGGGTAGATCTGCGGGTCCTGCTAACTTTCAACTTTTCACCAGGAGAATCTGATTTCACTAAGGGTGGGTGATCTGTGTTCTGCTTCGTTAGTAGATGTTAGTAGACATCACTACTCAAAAAACACGTCGTGACCTCTGCAGAGACGGGGTGAATCTGCGGGTCCTGCCAACTACCCATTTTTCACCACCGGAATCTGATTTCACCAATGATGAGTGATCTGTGTTCTGCTTCGTTAGTGGATGTTAGTAGGGACCACGAGACGAGGGTCTATGGATAAGCAACAGGCCCGGCCGGGACCCCCGTCTTATTAAATATTCAGCCCGATTTAGTCCACTTCCAATATTTTTTCCCATGCCAGTAAGCTCGTTGGAAAGAAGAAGGTTCATACTATCCCCAAAATTCAAAAAAGGACGACTTTATTGCTCTTAACCAGCGAGATTATCTAAAGAAAATTAAAGAGGAACTTCCATCTAAGAAAGAAGCTGTTGCCATGGACTTCAGCATGAACTACAATTGTTTCATTCAGAGTGCGGTCCAATCGTATCACTGGTCGCCTAATCAGGCAACAGTCCACCCAACAATTGTTTACTACAAGAATGAAAACAATGAGTTAAATCACATCAGCATTATTTTCATCTCAGATGATCTGGAACATGACGTGTCCTTGGTGTACAAATTCCAAGAGAAAACCACTGCTTTTATAAAAGATAATTTCCCCGAAGTTGATGAAGTAGAGTTTGCTACAGATGGCTGCGCCGCACAGTATAAGAGCAAGGGCTACTTCAAAAATTTGTGCACTCTTGGAGAAATTTATGGAATGAAATTTTCACATAGCTACTTTGCAACAAGTCATGGGAAATCACAGTGTGATGCAGACGGTGGCACAGTCAAACGGCAGGCAAGAAGAGCAAGTCTGCAGCGGCCCCTGGAGAAGCAAATAATCAATGCAACTGATTTATTGTCCTTCTGTAAAGAAGAAATGAGTGACAAATTTCACTTCTTGTTTGTAAATAAATCAGATGTTGACCCCATTCGAGCAATTCATAAAGATGGTATGAAAGGTCTTTCAACCGTTCCAGGAACAAGGTCATTCCATTTTGTGAAGCCAGAGACAGGTAAGATAATTCACTTATTAAGTAATAAATTATCTTCGACGCTCTATGCACAATACTTTCATTTTTTTTTCTTTTCTCTTTACAGACAACAGAGTTGCCTGCTGGAGAATTTCTAATAACCATCACTTCCCTCCAGCCTTAGTTCACTCCTTGCTGAAACCACCAACCACACAAAAAGAGCAGCTTGCCATTTCATGTGGATCCTATGTAATTGTTCCGCTGGCAAGGAACCGCTATGTAGGTCTGGTTACAGACATATATGAGGATGAAGAAGAATTAGATGTTTCGCTTCTCATGCCCCGTCTTCCAGCTAAAGATTTCTCATGGCCCAGTGAAATGAAAACTGCAACAGTGCCTATGCCACACATCCTGTGTTCCACAAACTTAACTGAAAGTAATGAAAACATTTCTTTTTCTCCAACTGAAATTAGCAGATTAGTTTCTCTGAAAATAATTAAGAAATATATAATAATCTAGTTTCTCTCTGAATGAAAAAACGTGTTTTGACTCTTATTTACTCCTTTCGCAGAACTGAAACAAGGCCTTCTAGGAGGCAATGGTTGAAGGGAGTGGGGAGTGGGGAGTGGGGAGTGGGGAGTGGGGGTGGCGGGTGGATCAGGGTGAGAGCGAGCGAGGCGAGGCGACGGCAACACCGGCGAGACGAGGAGGGGGGGGGGAGGGAGGGAGGGCGAGAGGGAAGCTGTTGGCAGCGTGGCAGGGGCAGGGTAGGCCAACAGCCCAACACGTATGTGGTGCGGCGCGGCTCTTTGGCCTACCTAGCAGGCGCTAGAGGCCACCGACCCGTGCACAAGACCGGAGTTGCTGGGATCGTTCTTGGGAATGAGCAAGAGGGCAAAATCTCAGTATTTTTACACCGAAAAACAAATTGGCTAACTTTGAGGTGGCATATCTCCGAAACGGTTGGTCGCAAAAATCTGGGATCGTTATTTTTGGATTCAGCGGACTTTTTTACGTCGGAAAAATAACATGACGTGCAGATCAAAGGATGAAAACTGAAAAATCCCAAGATTTGGGACTTTTTGGTAATTTTTCTAGAACTAGGTAGATGTACGCCAGACCACGTCTCGCGTAACAGGCTTCGCGATATTTCGCGAGACACTGTTACGCTGCGACGCGCCTGCGTACATCTACCTAGGCCTGCGGCGCTTTCTGTATAAATTAGGATGCCATAATTTCGAAAATTATTTGAACCCTTGTCATCAAATCGGAGAACGCCATTAAATTACACTCGAAGGGACCATTCTGACGATGCACGGTAAAGGGTAGTTCGGGATTGTCGATAAATGTCAGAACTTCTGAGTTATGCCCTTGCTGACTGGTTCAAATACGATTCGAGTAAGCGGGTAAGCGGTGTACCGGAAATGAAACCGGCTCCACCACAGTCGGTGTCATCTCTGCCGCTGGTGCGGGGTGAAGTGGGGGAGGTGAGCGGAGCAGCGCAGAGCCTACTGCGCATGCGTAGTTCGCAGGCAGAGATACATCCGGTGACCGCGGGCCAGTTCCGTTTCCGCCTTGTTGCTTGTCCGAAATACCCTATTGCACTCGTGCTGACGGTTCCGGCGATATGCCGGTCTGATGGGCGCAAATCTGATTAATACACCATTTACGGGCGCTTTGGCGACTTCTTGTCCAAATTCAATGCTGTAACCGCAAAACGGTAAAAGATACGGCCAAACGGACGAAATTTTCGCCCAGAGGGCCGCAACTTATCGAAATACCCCGGAAACGACACGCAGCATGCATTTTCAGGACTTTTCGCCCATAAGTCATGCTGTAGCGGCTAAACGGTAAGAGATACTGCCAAACGCACGGAATTTTCGTCCAGAGGGCCGCAACTCGCCAAGTTACCCCTTAGGACACTGTAAAAAAAATATTTTATATATATATATATATATATATATATATATATATATATATTTTTTTTTTTACAGTGTCAATTTTTGAGCTAGAGTGCCTATTTTTGAACTCGACCGAGCTTTTGAGGCAAGGAAGCTACAGTAAAAATTTCAACTCGAAATCTCAACTCGTTCTCGAGTTACCGTGAGAACAGACACACAGATAGACAGACACACAGACACACACACAGACAGACGGACAACGAACTTTTTTGGCACTCCAGTGGCGTAACTAGGTAGATGTACGCCAGACCACGTCTCGCGTAACAGGCTTCGCGATATCTCGCGAAACACTGTTACGCTGCGACGCGCCTGCGTACATCTACCTAGGCCTGCGGCGCTATCAGTATGGATTAGGATGCCATAAAAAATACGCTTTGAGTAACGAAACAGTGGGCGCAAAAAAATTTTACTCGTGACGGTTCCGGCGATTTGCTAGTCTGTGATAAGCGAAAACCTGAGAAATACACAGCTGTACGCGTATATTAAGGACTTTTTGTCCAATGCGAGATACGACCAAACGGACGAAATTTTCGCCCAGAGGGTCGCATCTCGACGAGTTACCCTAAAGGACACTGTAAAAAATACATTTTTTTAAATTAATATTTTTTTGAAAATGTAAATCATTTTTTTACAGTGTCAATTTTTGAGCTAGACTGCTCATTTTCGAACTCGACCGAGCTTTTTAGGCCAAGAAGCTACAGTAAAAGTTTCAACTCGATATCTCAACTCTTTCTCGAGTTATCGCGCGAACAGACAGACACACAGACACACACACAGACGGACATTGAACTTTTTTAGCACTCCAGTGGCGTAATAGGCTTCGCTTCGCTCAGCCAAAAAGTGAAAATTCTCCATCAAAACGTTGTCGTAGGTCAAATCCGAGTCGTCCCCCGTGTTCCTCGTTCAATTTTGAGTCTAGGACTGAAGTGGCGACCCATTCGGTCACTTAGTCGCAAGTTTATTCAAAATACCCAAATTGACTGCAAATTTGACCAAAAATACTTTAAAATCCAATATCTTCCAGAGTAAATTTTTTGGGGTTCTAATATTTTGGCTTTAAGCTCCCACCTAGGTGGACTACCAACCACCAAAATATGAGCGAAATCCAAGAGGGTCATTGTAAGGTCCTGCTTTTCTTAAATAAACCTGCTCTAATTATTTTTTTTCTGCAGCAGCTGACGACAGTGATGCCGGCGAGCATATTCCAGAGGACGATGAAGGAGAATATCTGCCCGAGAATGACAGCGTCTTTGCGGACGTCAGTTCAAATCCAATTGACACTAGCACTGAGAGCATATTGGATGACAGTTTTTCCTCTATCATTTCATCAACTCCTGCTGCAAAAGGAAAGTCTTCGAGAAGAGGTCACAAAAATTAACCTGCGAGGCGTCTCAAGGGCAGGACTTTGCCCCAGACTTCATCACCAGGACCAAGCACTCGCAGTCAGTCCTAGAGATGAGCGAACATGTTCGCAGTCGAACGAATGCGAACGAACAGCGAACTGTTCGTGTTCGTTCGAACACGAACGCAAGGTGCTCGGATCCGAAATGTTCGTGGACTGATCGAACAAATTTTCGTCGCCGAACAAAACCGACCTGGTCAATCCCTCTCTAAATTTTCGACATAGTGTTTAAGTATTATACATTAGGAGCTTTGCATCAAGTGGTGTATAGAACTAAACATTTGTTTTACCAGTGAATGCTAATTACTAATATACCAAAGGTAAATTGAAAATGTGACGGAAAGCTACATTTTAGACAGAATAGGTTGAAAAATATTAATTGTTCGTGTTCGTTCGAATATGAACAGTAGTTTGTTCAGTTCGGTTCGTTCGAAGAAAAAAATGGTTGTTCGTGTTCGTGTTCGTTCGAAGAATTTTAGACCAATTTTGTTCGAGTTCGTTCAAATTCGAACTGGCCTGTTCGCTCATCTCTAGTCAGTCCAGAGATACTTCTCCTTTGACTTGTCAAAGCCCTGGCAGGCAGTCCACACGATGTGCTACACCACAGCCTACTTCATCTCCTAGGCCAACGACGCGGAGTCAGACCAGAGCTGCGTCTCCACAACCTTGCTCACCGAGCAGTGCATTGAGACGTTCTACAAGAAGTGTAACTCCACAACTAGCTTCATCACCCAGGCCAGCAACCCGGAGTCAGACCAGGGCTGCTTCTCCTCTTCCAGCCTGCCCTGGTCCAGCACCTGCACGCTCACAAGGAGTGGCTCACCAGCACCACATACGCGCACCACAGTCACACCACTTACCCAGCGACAGCCTGCTTATGCTGCTCCTCGCTTCCCAACCAAGCTCAAATGCCCTCTGTGCCCAGCTCTACTAGCGAATGAAACAACCCTTGCTGCTCACAAAAACGGCATGCGTTGAAAAGTCAGTGTTTTACCAGGTTATCTAGTGATTCAAAACATTTGTGAACCTAGGTTTGTTTTGTAGTTGTGTAACTTTTTCATTACTTCCAGGGACATTTACAAGAGCTGCTACACGGGAGGAATTTCTAGAGGCTCAACCTGCTCTTATTAAGCAGGCTCTTGACAAAATTCAAGAAGAGCCATGTATTGGTAGCATCTCTAAAGAAGTCAATAATTTTGCTCGGACTGTACAGTCTACATTTAACAACCTGAATGAGGTTCACCAACGATTATTTGACTTTCTAGGTGACCATTTCTATGACATTTTGAGTAATCATAGTTTAATATTTTCCTCAACCCTGCAATATACTTTTTTAGTTAGTGTGAACAAACTTCTTAATTCTAGTGAGTTTAGAAATAATTTAAGATCATTAATTCTTGGACTAGATATAGCTAGCCCCCCATCCAGTGTTGAAGTCTTCAATGTGTTTGTAAGTAATTTTGTGATGCAGCTTAGTTATTGTGTAATAATTTATTATGTGAAAAAAATTCATGTTTTCACTGCAACTCAAGAAGTGAGAAAGAAGAGGTCCAATGACTCTTTAGATTCCACAGACTTTCTTCAACTTTATATCACATAGGTGGTTCCATTGTGTCTGGTTACTTATACAAGGGCCAAAAATACAAGTCTTCGTCGTGGAAATCTTTTGTTTCAGTTCTGCGCTACAAATTCTTACGCGTTCAAGCTGTTGGAAATGCCTGTGCAGATGAAGTCAGGGAATTTACAGAGTCAAAAGATAGAGGAGGTTTGAAGCGCATTCGCCAGGAAGCCAAAGATTTTTTGGTTGTGATATTTGATTTGTTGATGTCTCTGGAAGGTGCAGATGGCTCATTACCTCAAAATGTAGTAGATGATTATGTGTTAAAGGATGATGTTATCCTCTGTTTGTGGGGTACATTAGTTGGGAGTGAATTAGAAGAGGATGTATCTGTGGACTTTTTAGAGAGAGTAGCAAACACCTCGATGGGTCCTAGCAAGAAAGTACGATCTCGCCGAGACGCTGCAAAACCGTACGATCTCGCCGCGACGCTGGAAAACCGTGCGATCTCGCAGTGACGCTTCAGAATCATCCGATCTCAGTTTTTGGGGTGGTTTGAGTTAAGCATCGATTCTGGTAGAAAAAGACATTCTGCATATTTTTCCTCAAGTAATATTTTTTGTGAAATGAACAGAAATGCCTCTAATCTTTTAAAAGCTACAACGGTTCTTGTGTGGAAATAGTGTGGAAAACAACCATATCAACATGTCCAAACACAATCTGAGGCTACTTTAGATGTGTTTTCCATTTCTATTACTGTGGTACGAAGGGGGTGGGGGGAGGTTGGGTTCAGTTAAATTAGGTTAGGTTAGGTTCGGTCAGGTTAGGTTTGGTTGGGTTGAGTTGACGGATTGAACATTGGTACAGGCAACTTAAAATGTTACGAAACGGCGTTTGCTTATTAATTAAAATAATATGCCTATACCACAAAAAAAAAAAAATACCTAATACTTCTGTTGACTTAGTTGCAGTTAAAACTGCATAAAAGTTTTAAGGCGACACATGGCTAAGGCAACATGTGTTACCTTAAATGCAAAAAAAATTGTGTGTCACCTTTATTTACACACATGCCTTATTACTAACAAAAAGAAATAAGTGTTGTCTACGGGTAATTCCTTTTTCCAATAGCCCAAAGAAATGCAGTGAATTAATTGGGATAACTCAACATGTATCCAAATGTTAATAAGTGATGAAATGGCATAAGAGGAAATAATTTATTTTCTGTTGAGAGCAAAAATTTTTCTCCATTTTAAAATGAAAGTAATCCAAAAAGAAGGTCCAGAAGACAGCAATTGTTATTCTTTAACTATAAAATTTGGCAAGGACAAGCATCAATGACAAAAACACAAACTTTTATTTGTATTACAATATAAAAAATTCTAACGCTAACGCGTTAAACGGCCCCTAGGTTTTAACACTTTCCTAAAAATAAGATAGAATTTTTAAATACCATGTCAAAACTGTTTGTGAAAGTCAAGAAATCATGATGTTTGTGAGCCACAGATCTGCCACACAAAATGTCGCCCAGGGCTACGGGACGTTTCGCCCAATCCGTTTCATCCAAAACTTTTTTGTCCGCTGACATTTCCCCCGAGACACTTCACCCAACGCACTTCACCCAAAAATATGTTGGTCCACTTTTTTTACATCCAATAGTATTGTAGGCCCAAACACTTATATCCAACATCCCCTGTTTTTCGTCCAATTTTTTTTACTCCCCACCCACTTGCCCGGACATCCCTGCGAGGCCTGGCACCGCCGGTTCAACTCACTGGTGGGGAAGACCCACCCCACATTCTACGCGCAGGCAACCCAACTGACTGTCGTGTTTCCGCTTGGACGGTAGGGTTGGCATAAGAGTATTAAATGGTGCCAAATTGTACCAAATGCAATATACCTGGGGACACACCTCATGACCTCGAAGAGGACTCCATAAGTTCGCAGTTGATAGCGTCGTGAGTTTCAGCCAGGTTTGACGCTGACTGAAGCGCAGGACGCCGCGCATTGGAGAGGAGCAATATTAATCGACAATAAAAATAAAATAAAAATTTAATTTAATACGCTTTGCCAACCCTGACACCCGGTATGCCGGAGTATACTCTGCTATCAGGAGCACAAAGAAGACGGGACGATTATTTCATTCCTGCGTGCCTGTGGCTACCAGTTTTCTCTCTAAATCCCCCCTTTCTAAGTATTTTTTCTTTCTTATTTGTAATACGGAAGCTTTATTTTCTATATTTTTAAATTTACGGAAGCCCCTTTTCTAAGTTTTATTTTCTATCTCTTTTTTTATTTACGGAAGCCCCTTTTCTAAGTATTATTTTCTGTCTTGTGTTCTGATTTACGGAAGTCCCTTTTCTAATTTTTATTGTTTTGGAATTTTTTTGGAAGTATTGAAAAAGTAAATTGGACTTAATATTTTTGTGATACAAAAACATGTGGGTCAAAAGGTACAATGGGCCAAAAGGAAGTGGGTAAAGTGCATTGGGTGGAATGTCACGGGGGAAATGTCATTGGACCAAAAAGTTTTGGGTGAAACGGATTGGGCGTAACGTCCTGCCACCGTCGCCCAGTGGGCCGGCTATCAACGCTTGCGTTTACGTAAGGGGGTGCTAGGGGTCGCTGAGGCCGCTGCCTTTGAATACGCTGAAATAATGACCCGAACGAATCGACTTATGTTACGAGAAGGACAGGAAAGGTCTGGCGAGTGCGAAAATTTTGAACCCATGAGCCTCAGAGGCTCAGGCCAAGGAAAAACAAGCAGGCCCGCCCTACCGCCAAACGTCGTTGCCAGCTCCGCTTCGCTCCGCTGGCAACTCCGTTCGGCAGGGGGCTTGCCTGTTTGGCCTGCCGGCGGCGTTCGGTCGGGCCTTCGGCCCGACCCAAAAGCCTCAAAGCGTCTTCTTCACTTTAAAATTATCGGGCCTTCGGCCCGAACTGGCATTCCCTTTGCTAATATTAAAAGTTTGTAACGGTGAACCACCGTAACTACAGCCCTCCCTTCTAATTTGAAAACGCGCTGCTAGTATAGGAATTATAGAGCCGTGTTTTTAGCCCGCCCTTCTGCTTTGAAAAAGCTTCAGAGCGGGCTTATGCAATCGATCTGGTGTCTGTCTGTCTGTTTGTTTGTTTGTCTGTCTGTTTGTCTGTCTGTCTGTTCCACTCGAAGGAGTTGAGCTAGAGAGTTGAAATTTTTAGGGTATCTTAAGGGTCACTCCTGGACACCGAAACGCCTGGTGCAAATCCTGCCAACCATCATTAAGGCACTGAAAAAAATTATTAAAGTTTTGCAGAACTGAAAAATAAAAATATTTTAAATAAACTTTTATGGTCTCCTAAGGGGTATCTCGTCGAGTTAGGATCCGCTGCCCCAAAAATTTCGTCCGTTTCGCTCTATCTCTTACCGTTTCGGCGCTACAGCCACGTCGACGAGCGAAATATCCGAAAACATCACGTTGGGTATCGTGTCATGGGTTTTGCGTCATTTTGCGACCCTTTGGGCCAAAATTTCGTCCGTTTCGCTCTATCTCTTACAGTTTTGGCACTAAAGCCCTATCGACGACCGAAATAACTGAAAACACTATGCTGCATGTCGTGTAATGGGTTTTGCGTAATTTTACAGCCCCATAAACCGAATTTTGAGAGTTGTACGTAAGTAGTGACCGTTTTGAAAACACCGCTCTATAATTCCTATACTAGCAGCGCGTTTTCAAAGCAGAAGGGAGGGCTGTAGTTACGGTGGTTCACCGTTACAAACTTTTATTATAACCAAAGGGAATGCCAGTTCGGGCCGAAGGCCCGATAATTTTAAAGTGAAGAAGACGCTTTGAAGCTGGGTCGGGCCGAGGCCCGAACACCGCCGGCGAATAACAGGCAAGCCCCCTGCCGAACGGAGTTGCCAGCGTAGCGAAGCGGAGCTGGCAACGACGTTTGGCGGTAGGGCGGGCCTGCTTGTTAAAACGGTCACTACTTACGTACAACTCTCAAAATTCGGTTTATGAAGCTGCAAAATTACGCAAACCCCATTACACGACATGCAGCATAGTGTTTTCAGTTATTTCGGTCGTCGATAGGGCTTTAGTGCTAAAACTGTAAGAGGTAGAGCGAAACCCGGTCAAAAATTCACATGGACGTTCACATGGTCATGTGATGGAATTCTCCAATGTGACATACATGCAGTCACATGCAAATTTTGCATGTGAACACATGACTCGATCACATGAAGGTTTCACATGTGATGACACGCACCATGTGATCGAGTCATGTATAGTTCGTATGTGATTGCGTCATGTGTAGTCCGCATGTGATCGCGCCATGTGTAGCTCGCATGTGAAAGAGCCATGTGAAGCATGCATTTGACTGTGTACATGGAGTAACTCCTATGTGAAACCACTGTTATTCGATTCATGTGACGTCACATTCTTTTCACTGTAAAAACTGTCACATTCGTTTGGATGTAAGTGTCACATTCCTTTGAATGTGACTGCCGAATTTCGGCGCTTTGCCCTGTCGAATCACATTACTACAAATGTGACATCATATTATAACGAATGTGACAGCTTTTACAGGTAAACGAATGTGATGTCACAGGAATTGAATAACAGTGACGTCTATGTGTAGCTCGTATGTGAATCAGAAATATTGCATGGGCGGGGACGCCCCAAGCCTCAAATCCTTGCATAATGCAACCCGGGGCCACGACTACATGAGGAAGGGCAAAGGATGCCTAGCACCATCCTGCAGTACCAGCACAGCGGGGCGGGTCATCCGTGCTGGCCGAGCCGGTGCGGAGGCAAGAGCATGGGTAGGGAGCACGCTTGCCCCGTGGAATAACGAATGGGTTGCCTGCCTCACGGGCGCGGCACTCCATGCCGCCTCTTTAGCGTCAACCCCGCGGCAAAAAGCGGACTAAGTATAACGCTAAGAATTTCAAATGTGGTAACAAGCAGAAACGATGACGACATATGTGGTGCTTCATGTGACCTTCAGTGTGGCCTCACATGAACTAACACATGGGGTAGAAATCTGCACATAAGCTGTCATATGTGGTCGAAATATTCACATATGTCGACTCATGTGAAATAAATCTTCTCATGTGAAATCACATGTGATGAAAAGTGTATCATGTGATATCACATGATCCATCATGGGAGACCACATGGGTGTACACATGACATTGCATGTGAATTTTTGACCGGGAACGGACGAAATTTTGGCCCAAAGGGTCGCAAAATGACGCAAAACCCATGACACGATACCCAACGTGATGTTTTCGGATATTTCGCTCGTCGATGTGGCTGTAGCGCCGAAGCGGTAAGAGATAGAGCGAAACAGACGAAATTTTGGCCCAAAGGGTCGCAAAATGACGCAAAACCCATGACACGATGCCCAACGTGATGTTTTCGGATATTTCGCTCGTCGACGTGGCTGTAGCGCCGAAACGGTAAGAGATAGAGCGAAACGGACGAAATTTTGGGCCAGAGGGTCGACGAGATACCCCTTAGGAGACCATAAAATTTTATTAAAAATATTTTTAATCTTCCGTTCTGCAAAACTTTAATAATTTTTTTCAGTGCCTTAATGAGGGTTGGCAGGATTTGCACCAGGCGTTTCGGTGTCCAGGAGTGACCCTTAAGATACCCTAAAAATTTCAACTCTCTAGCTCAACTCCTTCGAGTGGAACAGACAGACAGATAGACAGACAGACAGACAGACAGACAGACAGACAGACAGACAAACAAACATACAGACACCAGATCCCGGTCAAAAATTCACATGCAATGTCATGTGTACACCCATGTGCTCTCCCATGATGGATCATGTGATATCACATGATACACTTTTCATCACATGTGAGTTCACATGAGAAGAATTATTTCACATGAGTCGACATATGTGAATATTTCGACCACATATGACAGCTTATGTGCAGATTTCTACCCATGTGTTAGTTTATGTGAGGCCACACTGAAGAATACATGGAGCACCACATATGTCGTCATCGATGCATGTGCAACAGGACTGTTAATTTTTGTCACATATATACCATATATGACATTTTGATATTCATATAAAAAATGATTTTACACATACATCGTTTCGCTTGTTACCACATTTGAAATTCTTAGCGTTATACTTAGTCCGCTTTTTGCCGCGGGGTTGACGCTAAAGAGGCGACATGAGTACCGCGCCCGTGAGGCAGGTGCAACCCATTCGTTATTCCCCAGGGCACGCGTGCTCCTACCCATGCTCTTGCCTCCGCACCGGCTCGGCCAACAGGATGACCCGCCCCGCTGTGCTGGTACTGCAGGATGGTGCTATGCATCCTTTGCCCTTCCTCATGTACTCGTGGCCCCGGGTTATATAAGGGTGAAGGCTTGGGCGCCACCCCTGGCCTAGCAACCTGGCAACGCCCCTGGCCGCACTCTGCACCCACATGTGAGATGCATTTTTTTACAATAAAACTGTTATTAAAATTAATTATATATGTTAGAGTGAAAGATAGAGGGATAGGAAATTCTCTTAAAACAAATTAAATTTTATCATTCTACTTGTAATGCGAACGTCTCCTCACATGGGCCATTCACATGCAATATTTCGATTCACATACGAGCTACACATAGACGTTTCACATAGGAGTTACCCCATCGACGTGTGCGTGCAACAATCTCCTATCTTTTTCGGCTGCTCCCAACAACATCCTATCTGTTTCGCCCGCTCCCAACAATATCCTATCTGTTTCCGCTGCTCCCAACAACATCCTATCTAGCTTTTAGCAAGTTTTGAGATATACGAATTTGAATTGTTTACGGATCGAAAGGACAATTCGGAGTGATAACTTATAAGTCGGACAAGTGTCTCATAATATTACCCATACATTGACGCACCTTTGTGTGTAATTTTATATTGATTCGTTGCCTCGTTCGATTTATTTTATGAAATTGAGTTGGGTACATCTGCTGGTTGCAAGTAAAAATATAAAACAAATGTATTAAAGACATAGAAAATGGAAACATAATACGAGCACTGACGAAGAAATTAGTTACAACACCCGCAGCACTTGTTTAAAATCAGTCTAGTTGAAAAATAGATCAGAACCTGATCGAAATGAACGCTTGTCAGAGGCATGTTTCTATCCCAGCCAAAACAGAGGTTAAGATGACTTGTTTCTACTACGATTTCTCACCTTTTACTTTCGACTGGCTGAGGGCCACCAGTCGGGCATATCCACTAGCGGACGTTTTGTGCTTTTTTAACTTTGGCGCTGAACATTTCCAACCTCACACACGACCACACACCCCTTGACTCATCAACATGCTGCGCGCCGCGCTGCAGCTCGAGTGATTGTGCACAACGCGCATGCGCGAGGCGAGCCGAGATACATATAGTCTGTTGTTGCCAGACCCGGCACGGTCGCACTTTCAGATAGGTTCATGTTGCACGACTCACATCATGCCTCTTTGCAGATAGGATACTTACAATTTGTTAAGGGGGGGGTAAAGTGAGAAAAGCTGAATTTCTCAAGTGGTTGGACTCAAGAACCTAAAACATAGAAATGGCCTGTTTTGGTCACATGCTGGGTGTATTCAGGTGCAGAATTTTATTCTGAATTCATTTCTGGTATAAAAACTTATAAAAAGTCATGTGAAAAGCCAAGATATTGGCCAAAAACCACCAAGAGTGGATTTCCAAAATTAAGGCTTGCACTTGCAAGATTCTGACTAATACTGATGAGTTAGAAAGTCCCCATGGAGTTTATTTGAATCAGAAGATTGAAAACTAGAAGACAAAGGCAGCCTTTTTTGTGATTTTGAAGCCTCCATATGGATTTTTGCTTTTTACGTTGGAGTTCCCAATAAATCATGATTTTTGGGAACTCAACGTAAAAACAAAAAATCTATATGAGTCAAAATCATTAAAAACTGCGGCCTTGTCTGGAATCTTCTGATTCAAAATAAACCTTACGAGACACTAACTCATCAAGTGGTGTCTTGCGCGCAATGATACTCTTTGGTGATTTTGGCAATATCTTGGCTCATGACTTTATAAGTTTTATACCAGAATGCTAATTCGAAATAAAGTCTGCACCTAATTACACCCAAGCATGTGACAAATACTAAGTGTAAGTCAACCATGAGTCAGCTCTCCTTTACCCCCTTAAATACGGCAATTTCGCAATTTTAGCACGCGAAAATGATTTGAAGCAAAGATTCGTCTTGACGAGTACTATAAGAAACCGTTTTAAACGAAAAATACCTAAAAATGCTACTTAGGATAGTTTAGGAGGGCATCAAAACAGATAGGATGTTGTTGGGAGCAGCCGAAACAGATAGGAGCTTGTTGCACGCACACGTCGCCATGTACACAGTCAAATGCATGCTTCACATGGCTCTTTCACATGCGAGCTACACATGGCTCTTTCACATGCGAGCTACACATGGCGCGATCACATGCGGACTACACATGACGCAATCACATACGAACTATACATGAATCGATCACATGGTGCGTGTCATCACATGTGAAACCTTCATGTGATCGAGTCATGTGTTCACATGCAAAATTTGCATGTGACTGCATGTTTGTCACATTGGAGAATTCCATCACATGACCATGTAAACGTCCATGTGAATTTTTGACCGGGATCGATTGCATAAGCTCGCTCTGAAGCTTTTTCAAAGCAGAAGGGCGGGCTAAAAAAGGAAAAAAACAAAGAAGCTATAGACGATGAAAAATATGTACTGCGTATTTATTGGTATTCGCTATAACGTCGCTCCCGTGCAACACTAGCCTATCTGTTTCGCTGCCCCACACTGTAAAAAAAAATCTTGTAAATTAACAAGGTAAATCTTGTTAATTTTTATAGCGAGACATTTCGTTTTGAAACAAGTATCTTGTAGCAGTACAATTTTTGTTTTGGCAAACAAGCAAAATATAATTAATTTTTTTTTTCAATGTCTGTCCTGTTTTGTTTTAAAAAATATTACTTTTCGATCACTCTTTTTATTAAAAAAGAGTTCTATAACAAAAGGGCTTGTTTTAAAACGAAATGTTTCGCTATAAAAATTAACAAGATTTTCCTTGTTCAGTTACAACACAGCGCTACTTTGTCGTTGCTACAAGCAATGCAAAACGAAGTTTTGTGAGTCAATTCACGAAAACAATTCTTTCATTTTCAAACAAGAGTCTCATCGTACAGAATGTCGTCAGGTGACAAACTTTTTTAACAGTGCAAAAGACTAGCCTATCTGTTTCGCTGCTCCGAAAGACTAGCCTATGTGTTTTGCGGCTCCGAAAGACTAGCCGACTAGCCTATCTGTTTTGCGGCTCCGAAAGACTAGCCTAACTGTTTTTTTGACGCTCTCTGCAGCGCTGCCTTCTACTCATTATAAACTCTCTAATATTTGTAGTAAAGAAAAGATGAAAATTACTTTGTGTTGCGGCAAGATTGAAAAACACATATCACTTTTTACTTTTTTTTTTAGTGTCATGATGTCCTTATGGATTATGATGAATATGGATACATTCAAAAATGCAGCTCTCTTATTTCACACCTCCCCAGGAGTAGTGTGCGTTCATTATGTATACATAATTCGAGCTTTGCGCCAAATGGGCCCTAATTATATTCGCTGGCCAACAGCAGAAGGGAGAGTAGTTATTGAGGCCAATTTGAGGGAGAAGTATGGGTATCCCGGTGTTATTGGTGTAATCGATGGTACTCATATAGCTACATCACAGCTCCTTTTGAGGACCCCCAAGCATACGTAAACAGATACCAATCCCACTCAATTTTGACCCAAGCTGTGGTTGACGATCGACTCCTGGTGAGGGATCTCTATGTGGGAGAGGCTGGGTCAATGCATGACTCGAGGGTTTTCAGAAGAAGTCCTCTAAGCACCAACTTGCTGGAAAATCCGGGCATCATAGGACCCAACCAACACATTCTTGGAGATGGTACTTATATATTAACAGACAAGGTATAGTATTAACAATATCGATAATTCTTTTCTTCACATAACAAACAAAAAAAAAATAAAATAAAAAAAAAAAAGAAAAGAAAAAAAAATTTTTGAAAAAAAATAGGAATATTAAATGTTTGCAAGTGATCTTTTTATTCAGGTAATAATTCCATATGAAAATAGAGCATTGAACGCGGTACAACAGCATCACAGCAGAACTCTGTCAGCTTGTAGAGCAAGTGTGGAGCGCAGCTTTGGCTTTGTAAAAATGAGATTTCCCAGACTTATTTATTTTCGCTCCCACACTATTGAGTATGCTGTTGATCACATCGTCTCTTGTTTTATGCTCAACAATTTCATAGTCTTGGAGGGCGAAGAACCAGCTGATTTCGTAAGTACTAGTTACTACACTATGACCAACTGACCTTCCAACAGTAAAATAGTAGCTGCGACTACAAATAATGGAGTTAGATTAGAAATTTATAATTATTTTCGTTCTTTGGTAATAAAATACATTGTCCTCAGGTTCCACAAGTACAACAAAATCAGAATCGTGTTGCAAATGAGCAGCATGATCCAATTCTCGATGAAGCTGAAATGGGGAACTTCCCAAATGTCAATATAGAACCCGATCATCCCCTTCTACTTGAAGCACGCCTAAATGGCATAGAAAAACGAGAGCAAATAGCTGCAATATTATTTCAGAGAAGATGGAAGTTGCGGTTCAAATATATAGTTCAGGCCAGGAACCAGACCACACTCAAAACTTGAGAGAAAAAAATTGTGAGGAGATATAAAAATGATTTCATGATACAAAACAAAGATTTCATGCCTAAAACTTGCTAAGAGTTACAACTATCCATCACAATGTAACAAAAAAAGTAGAAACAAGAACAAAAAAGTAACATAGAAACAAAAACTTTCAGTCTTTTCCTCAATAAACTAAGATACAAATTTTACAAACTAAAAATTCATTCTCGGGATAATCTCTGTTTAATAATTTCATTTTTTTCCTTCAATGACTCCTTTATCTCTTTTAAGATCGAATTACCCAATTTCAGCTGCTCTATAGCTGTAGTTTTTCTTGAAGCTCCCCTTGGTGTGGCAGAAGGACGCCTTTTCGAATGACCTGTCAAAAATGCTATGTACTTATAAATTTCGGCTCACTAAATTAGTTGTGCCTAGAGCAACAGTGACTTTAGGACGAATAGTTGGACTTTCATTCAGAATCATATATAGTTTGTCATAATAGCGCCATCGTCTAGAGGCACCTCGCCCAGTGGAACGTTCATTATCATAAATCCTTTTAAACTCAGCTTTCAGTTTCCCCTTCTGATATTGACACTGTTGAGCTGTCAAGGCTGTACTAGCCCCTGCCATTTCAATTGACACTCTGTGCCAGAATTCGGCATCAGTCATAAATTTATTATCTTTCTTCTCTTTTAAGACCTCAGCCCAAGCATCCATAAGACTATCTTTACAAAATGGAACCTCTGCAACATACAATTAACCAAACTCCAAACAAAGTATGTGCATCTCGGGCTTTTGTGAGCTAATGTACATCCACATCCAACCTGCAACCTTCACTATCAAACTTTTGAAGATAAAGGAACTAAGAAGGACAGGGAATGATAAAGATTACATGATTCTTAAAGAAATCTCTTAAGAAAACATGCTTCAAGAGTGATCAAGAAGCACAAGTTACTACCCCGGAAGGAATTGGAGCCCTTACTGTCAGCATGACATGACATCAAAATGGTCCTTTCCTTCAACATGTTCTGTTACTCTTGATGTCATTCTGACCGTGATTTGAGGTTTTGAGTCATATCATGGTCACAATGATATCAAAGATGTGAAAAAAAAAAAAAGAAACCATTTTGACGTCACGCTGACAACCAGGGCTCTGATTCCTCCTTGGGGTAGAATGTACATAAAGCAGCCATAGTCTAATTATGAGAGACGGAATAAAAAGCGAAGAATTCTTACCGGTGCCCTCCTCTTCGACTTCTTCGGTGGCATCCGGACCATCTTCATCATTTATCTCAAACCCTGGAGCAGGGGGTAGCACTACTGGGAGATTTCCCACTGTAACAGACCCACACTGCCAGTGATGTGCGAAGTCCCTTTTTCGAAAGTCGAATCGAATCGAATCGAATTTCTAAAAATTTTCCCGAATCGAATCGAATCGAATCACATTTTTTTCGCCCGAAGCGAATCGAATCGAAGGTCCCCACTTCAAAACCGAATCGAATCGAATCCATTCAAATCACTCAAAATGCACTAGACTTGATACGCAACTCTCTGCAGACATAATTTGCACGAGGGATGTACATGTTATATTACTTTTATCTGCAAGGAATAACCACAATTTATTTTCCGAGTCACGAGAAACAATATTTTTCTTCTAGAGGAAACGGTTAGGCGAAATGGTTGAACGCAGGCGCGCTGCGCGCTCAGCCGCTTCAATTTCGAGCGTCGAGAAATTCCCATCTTCGAATCTATCGAAATCGAACCTGATTGGTTCGGATTCGATTCGAATCGAAGGGGTACTGATTCGATTCGATTCGATTCGAATTCGAAGGATTCGCACATCACTACACACTGGAAATCCAAGTGTACGAATGTAGCTCACTTGTAGGTGAGCAAATGACTATTCGCTCACTTGTAGGTGAGCAAATGACTATTCGCTCACTTGTAGGTGAGTAAATGACTATTCGCTCACTTGTAGGTGAGCAAATGACTATTCGCTCACTTGTAGGTAGTGATGTGCGAATCCTTCGAATTCGAATCGAATCGAATCGAATCAGTACCCCTTCGATTCGAATCGAATCCGAACCAATCAGGTTCGATTTCGATAGATTCGAAGATGAAGATTCTCGACGCTCGAAGAAGTGCAAGCGGCTGAAAGCGCGCAGCCTACCGTTCAACCATTTCGCCTCAATATTTCCTCTAGAAGAAAAATATTGTTTCTCGTGAATCGGAAAATAAATTGTGGTTATTCCTTGCAGGAATAAAGTATATAACATGTACATCCCTCGTGCAAATTATGTCTTGCGGATTGCGTATCAGATCTAGTGCATTTTAGTGATTTGAATGGATTCGATTCGATTCGTATTTTGAGTGAGACCTTCGATTCGATTCGCTTCGTGGGCAGCGAAAAAAAAATGTGATTCGATTCGACGATTGAAAATTTTAAAATTCATTCGGTCGATTCGACTCAAAAGGACTTCGCACATCACTGCTTGTAGGTGAGCAAATGACTATTCGCTCACTTGTAGGTGAGCAAATGACTATTCGATCACTCGATCACCCGGTGGGTGGGACATGGTCGGCCGGCAGGTAGAAGAGCCCCTTCTGGGCCTTTGAAGCGAGTGCGTGAGACCCCAAGGGGACGGGACCTTACATTAGGAACAAATCGAAACAGACTCGCCGTGTAGCATGATCTGCGGGTGGCAGCAACAAGAAATATTTCACCAAAAATAAATAACTCAATCACGAAGATGCAAGCTCCAGGAAGCCATTGACAATAAAAAAAACACTCTAAAAAGAGCTGACTTTAATTTTTTTTTTTTTTTGTTTGGCGCGGGGGGATGGGGGGTGACATGGGTTTGCGTGGGGTCGCGAAAAACCTTCTGTGGGGTCGCGAAGATTTTGGTCTGTCATTTTGGGGTCGCGAACCCAAAAAGGTTGAGAACCGCTGGCCTTTTGCATTGAATTGCTGACAGAGACGCCTGATATCCAGTCCTCTTTTACACACCCACCGGACTTCTACTGTCAAATAAGCATTCTACACATGCTCGTCTTTATTATTTCTTTCATCCTTGATTATTGTTAATATTTAAATATTGTTTTTTTTTTCTTTCTTTATTATTATTCACTACGCACCACAGCCGGTAATGGCATCACTCCGAAAGAACGGCAAATTTATCATACGCAGTGCGATTGATGTCTCGCTCTCGCCCAAGGCTCCGTCTATAGTCTGCTACGCCTAACGCTCGGATTCCCGCTGTAGCGCTTGTGACCCGTAGCGCTAGCGAGCCGTAGCGCTTGTGACCCGTAGCGCTTGCGATTTCTAGCGCTTGTGACCTACACTCTAATTTTTTATTAAATTATTAAGGGTCTTACCTTGAGCAGATGTCACAGATATAGAGGTTTGGTGAACTGTAGAACCTAAAGCAAAGCTCTTATGTAAGCCAAGCAGTGAAAAATTCAACAAGCAAGCAAATAATTAATGTACAAGAATACTTACTGGAAGAAAGGACCCTTGTGACATCAGCTGTCCAGCTGTAGGAACTAATGCAAACATTTAAGTGCAAAAACTCTGAAATAATTTTAAAATGAATAACTGTCTTACCTTGAGCAGG
This sequence comes from Frankliniella intonsa, assembly GCA_033675135.1. Taxonomy (NCBI): domain Eukaryota; kingdom Metazoa; phylum Arthropoda; class Insecta; order Thysanoptera; family Thripidae; genus Frankliniella; species Frankliniella intonsa. The sequence goes on along the minus strand of JAWJED010000029.1, from coordinate 506,022 downwards.
TGACATCCCTTACGGAAAATAGATGTCTAAAGACAATCTAAACATAGTGTGCGTCGTCTATTTTGCTAGACATCTACCGAAAGATGTTTAATAGACCCCTAATAGAAGAGTACATCTACCACTAGACATTAATTTACTATCTATATTGTGTCTAGCTCATCTATCAGGACAGACGTCTATGTTTGTACTGAAAATAGTCGATCGTAGATAATCTAAATTCCGTCTAGCTCCTGCACAGTATAGTCATCTATGTTTGTACTGAAAATAGACGGCCGTAGATACTCTACAGTGTGTCTAGCTCATCTACGACGATAGACGTCTATGTTTGTACTGAAAATAGTCGGTTGTAGATGATCTAAATTCCGTCTAGCTCCTGCACGGTATAGACATCTATGTTTGTACTGAAAATAGACGGCCGTAGATAGTCTACAGTGTGTCTAGCTCATCTACGACGATAGACGTCTATGTGTGTACTGAAAATAGACTGCCGTAGATAATCTGCATTGTGTCTAGCTCCTACAGAGTATAGAAGTCTATGTGTGTACTGATAATAGACGGCCGGGAATAATCTATATGGTGTCTAAAAGACGTCTACACCCGGTCAGAAATGAGGTGGCGATCCAATGTCTAACTAATCGGGGGGATAGGCAATGCTCGAAATTTTAGTATTTCGACAAGAATATTCCCACAGGGCCGTGACCCCTCCCTCCTCCCGTTCCCTGTCCGCTCTAGCATATTCGTTAGTCTTGTTATTTTCAAACTCTTATTTAAAAGCAGGTTAATTGCTAGTAATACACATTCTAGTCAGGTCAGGGAGTGAAACGCAAAACCAGGCATCAAAACAACTAGTAGGAAATTCCTAATCCAGTGGGCCCACCCCGCACTAGCCGCCGCCACCTGGCCGACCCTCCAGGAATAGCCCAGCGAGAGGCGGCGCGCGGCTCTGGGATAGCCCGGGGCCGGTGGGGCAGGCCCAGTTGCACGCCCTGGTGGTCCAATGGTCAGCATTGCGGGATTACAAGGCAAAGGCCCGAGGTTCAACTCTTCAGCCGGTAAGAAATGTCCATATCACTTTAATGTTCACTTACATGTACTGGTAGGCAGGAGAAAGCAAGGCATGAGAGAATGAAGGAAACAGCAAAACGAAGAAAAAAGTCTTCTTTTTCCTTAATTTTAGCCCTTGCATCTAATAAACACCTGGAAAGTGAAAAGGTGTCGGAACAAAATGGTCAGCTAGTACCTACAGCACTCTGTTAGATGTAAAATAAATATTTAATAAACACCTAGCATAATCATCTATTAGATGTCAGATAGATTCTCTATAGACGTCTAATAGATGCAACGATAGCAGTCAACAAGATGACCTACTAGACATCTACTCTAGTCATCTAATAGACGAAAATCCATCTAGAGCTATACATCTTTTCGACATCTAAAAGACATACATTTTCTGTAAGGGATAGTTGCCACGGGAGCTTGTCGAACTGCAGAGGCTAAAGCAAAGCTCTTATGTAAACCATGCAGTAAAAAATTCAACAGGCAAGCAAATAAATTATGTGCAAGAATACTTACTGGAAGAAACGACCCTGGGCGACAACAAGGACTGTCCAGCTGTAGGAACTAATGCAAACATTTAAGTGCAAAAACTCTGAAATTATTTTAAAATGAATAACTGTCTTACCTTGAGCAGATGACATAGTTGCCACGGGTGCTTGTCGAACTGCAGAAGCTAAAGCAAAGCTCTTATGTAAGCCAGGCAGTAAAAATTTCAACAGGCAAGCAAATAAATTATGTGCAAGAATACTTACTGGAAGAAAGGACCCCAGGTGACATCAAGGACTGTCCAGCTGTAGGAACTAACGCAAACATTTAAGTACAAAAACTCTGAAATTATTTTAAAATGAATAACTGTCTTACCTTGAGCACCTTGACATAGTTGCCACAGGTGCTTGTCGAACTGCAGAAGCTAAAGCACAGCTCTAATGTAAGCCAGGAAAACGTTTAAATAAAGGAACCAGTGAAAATATTATTAAATGAATAAACACTTACCATTAGCTGTTGTTACATATGCTGTCATGCCTTGTCGAACTGCAGAACCTAAAGGAATACTCTCATGTTAAATAAAAATCAGTAAACTGTCGCAATAATAATAATAATAATAATCATTAGAAAAACTTACCTTTGTACTTATACTTAGTCTCCCACGCCGGATCGTAGTATGTTAATCCTTTGATTGGCTCAATTTTGTTACGAAATGCGTAACATAGAACGCAATCAAGGTAGTTGCGATCTACAAAATTCAGAAACAAACAAGTGGGTGTAACTCATGCTTCAGACGTGGTATAACATGAAATGCCGGTTTCGTCAGGCAAACCAACAAAATACTTACCAGTTTTCAACCGTTCAATGGATGCAGCCGTCAAAGTCATGCGATAGAGCGCACCATTGAAAGCAGTCAATTCTACAAGAGGCATTTTTGGCTGAGCGATAGCGAAGCCTATTACTTCACTGATCGGATTTGGCTTCTGTCTGTTTGTTTGTTTGTCTGTCCGTCTGTCTGTCTGTCTGTCCGCACGATAACTCAAGAACAAGTAGAGATATCGAGCTGAAATTTTTACAGTAGCTTCTTAACATAAATAGCTCGGACGAGTTCGTAAATGGGCATTCTAGCTCAAAAATTGACACCGTAAAAAATTAATTTACATATTTGAAAAAATAATTTTTAAAGTAAATATTTTTATACAGTGTCCTAAGGGGTAAGTCGGCGAGTTGCGCCCCTCTCAACGAAAATTTTGTCCGTTCGGCCGTATCTCTTACCGTTTAGGCGCTACAACATGACTTAAAGGCGAAAAGTCGTCAAATTGCATGTTGGGTGTTGTTTCCGGGGTATTTTGACGAGTTAAGATTCTATGGGCGGAAATTTCGTTCGTTTGGCCGTATCTCACACCGTTAAGCCGCTGCAGCGTTAAATTTCGTCAAAAAGTCCTTAATATACGCTTAGAGTTGTATTTTTCTCAGATTTGCGCTTATCATAAGCTAGCATATCGCCAGAACCGTCTGCACGAGTGAAATTTTTTTGCATCCACTGTTTCGTTATTTAAAGCGTATTTTTTATAGCATCCTAATGTATACTGACAGCGCCGCAGGCCTAGGTAGATGTACGCAGGCGCGTCGCAGCGTAACAGTGTTTCGCGAGATATCGCGAAGCCTGTTACGCGAGACGTGGTCTGGCGTACATCTACCTAGTATTCTATAAAACAAAACCAACAAAATTTACAGTTTCTGTTTTTTTGGAATAGGTTCAGTGCTTGAAGAGTCTCCTTGGTCAGGGTCAACTATAAGCAAACAGAATGGGAATAAAAAATTAGTCATGTTCTTTGTATAAGTATTAACAAACATATAAAACTGTAGAATAACTTACAAAGTGTGCCTGCAGCATCAACTTTACGAATAATGTGCACATCGCCTGTAACAAAAAATGAAATGAAAACCCTATACGACTTGGATTAAAAATCATACATTATTTCCATAATAACTCAGTTACTCACAATCAAAAGTAGGATACTTCATCTGTTCTTTTTTACAACTAGGTAGAATATCCACTGGCACTTTCTCTTTGCATGTCCAGTAGTGGACCACAAGATACCATTTCTTGTTGTTATTTATAGCGTCATTAATAGCTTTGATCTTTCCTGCATCCACAGAATCAAATTTACCTCCTAGATACACTATAAAATCAGTGTAGTCATCACATTTAACTATATAACGACTTGTGTTCCTTAGCCCTTGCTCACCTTTCTTGGGGTATTTTGACGGAACATGTGACCATTCAACTAGCTCAAAAGCAACATTTAAAGGCAATTGCCAGGGCCTGGTATAAACTTGAGGTGTTTTAGGGCTTACAATATCGTCGAGAATATCGTCACACATCTGTGAGAATGTCAACAAAGTTTGGATAATTTTAATAGAAAAACGAACACTTATAAACTAATATATATTTAAAAAAACGAATGAATCCACATACCTTGCTTTCCGTCGGGACTTCTAACAACTTGTATAAAAAAACACAAAGCAATTTTAAGAATAAAAATACGATTTCACCTTGTGAAATCCTGGAAGTCACGAAGTAGCATGAAATTTAGGTTTAAGTTACACTCAGGTTCAAGGAAAGTTTAAGTTAGGTTTGAGTCGTCGTATCATTAAGAATCAGTTTGTTAACTGAAAATCAAAATGTACTACTAAAAACCGTTTAATGCGTGTAATGCACATTAAATGCGTCTGAATGTATGGTTTGAGTCGTCAGATCGACTTGGTTTTTAAACTGTGGGTTCATTGTGCAATCATCATTCGAACACTGAATTCACATTTTTATCCTATGATGTGGTTTCAATTTTTATTTTATGAAATACTGTGCATGACTTGAATCAACAGTTCCCCAGCCACGCCCAGCCACGCTTGCCTTCTCCCCTGCCCGCCGGCCAGTGCTGGCGAGTACTTGTCGAGTATTGTTGGCGCCCGAAACTAAAACCCCCGAGGGGGCAACCACTCGAGAAATCCTGTGTACAAACCTGCGGAAATCCCGATGAAATCCTCAGAAATCTCGATGAAATCTTCGGAAATCTCGATGAAATCCTCAGAAATCTCGATGAAATCCTTGGAAATCTAACTGAGAAATCTCATGAAATCTCATTGAAATCTTGTGAAATCTCAGAGAAATCTTGTGAAATCTCATGAAATCTCAGAGAAATCTCATGAAATCTCAGAGAAATCTCTCGAAATCTGAGAGAAATCTTGTGAAATCAGTAGAAATCCCGTGTACACTAGGATGGGGAGTGGATGCCCCCTCGAAAACCCCTCAACTCATCAGATTTCCCACTGAGATACGTTTCCCACTAAACTTTCGGGCCAAATATCTCAGATCTGGTGCATTTTACTGACATGACGATTCCGGATTTGGTTGCAGAACGTCGGTTTGCACCTTGAAACCGAGTTTCAAAAAATTCTGTTAGAGCTGATTAAAACAATAAAAAAAATAAATGAAAAAAAAACATTCTAACGCTAACGCGTTAAACGGCCCCCTAGGTTTTAACAGTTATCATAAAATGAAAAAGAATTTAAATATATTTAGTGTAAACTATTTGTGAGAACCAAATATTGAAATTTATCCGCCACACGTCTGCCACATAAAATGCCTAGCGGGCCAGCTATCAACAACGCCGGCGGCTTGATGTCCACTCGACAAAAGAAGGCCGGCGGCTCACGCGTCCACATCGCGACTTTTACTCTTTATATTAAGAGAACGAAAAGTTGGACGTTCGAAATTAATGTGTTAATATCAGTTCTGGACCTGCGGAAATCGTTTAGTAAAGTTTCACGTAGGTTCGTTGAGAAGGACCAAAAGTGATTCGTAAAATGGTTTACGTAAATATACACGTAGATGTACACCATTTCACGAATCAATTTTGTTCCTTCTCGCCATATTGAAGTCAAACTTTGCAAAACAGTTTCCGCAGGCATAAAACCAATTTTTACCCATTCAGTTCGCCTTGTCAACGTTTCGATAACGTTAAATAATGATTTAAAATCACGAGGTGGACGCGTCAGCTGCCGACCGCGGTGGGGGCCGTGGCAGGGACTTCCACTCGACAAAAGGTCGGTGGCTCTGCGGCTCACGCGTCCACCACGCGACTTAATATACTTGAACAGTACTAAATTAGGAAATGAAGTGAAAGGATGCTGCAGGTGTTTAGCATACAACTACGGAAGCCTTCACGCACTAACATACGGACATATTGGCGAGTTAATTTAAACCATTTACTGAAAACATGATGTTAGGTCTGAATCTTAGGTTGGCGGTATTGTTAGAAGCCCCGCCCACTTTCAAAAAAATTATTAGAAGGCGGAATTACAGTCCCAGTCAATAATCGAGAGCCGCGGTTGGCAGCTAGTGGTCGCGTTTGAAACTATCCTGCTGGTGCATCCTTTTGCACGACGCGAAACTCCTGTGATTCTGACGTGACCACTCTCGCCTAGAAACTTTTAGATATCGAGGTACAAAGCAACAGGCGGTCTTTTTTATTGGTCGGGAAAAAACGCGAAATAATTTTATTGGTCAAGCCTTCCCCGACTCGGCTCGGTCTGGCTGCTCTGCTCGTAATTACCATAGAAACAGAGGATGCAAACTAATTTTATGCAAAGTTGGCCGAACAGTTTGGCATCAGATCTACGTCAAAAATTCCTAATTTTTCGTAGTATTTTTCATTCAAATTTCATGAGAATCGTATAGAAAAAAACAGCTGCGGCCATAATGGGCCATCGTCAAGAGGAATAATAATGAAAAACTCACTGGCGTGAGCAATAGGCACCCCTAACGGGGGCCTAAAAAAAACCAGTCAGATCCGAGACAAAACTATAAGGCTACTTCGTGCCTAAAAAACAAAATCAATCCAAATGAATGAAGGGTCACAGCCACTGAAACACGAAAGGATGGTACAAAGATATAAGGAACACTTAACCTTAAAAATATGTAATGTGTTATACAAAATCACAATATTCAAACTAGTTTACACCTTTTATTTCAATAAAAATATTATAAACAAGCATAGCACAAAACAGACACAAGTTTTCCGTAAGAAGATGCGTTCGGACCTCGCCTCGTGCTTCTTTGTTAGACTTGCGAATAGGTTATTGATTTTAAATCAGACACTACTTATTAGAACTTACAAAGCAAATTGACCCGACTTCCGCTCCAACCATTATAATTATCACCGAATCGGTCAAAAATTCATCCATAACCCACTCAGAACTTAATTCTAGGATCCAAACTGTGAATTGCAACAGCTTTGAGTCCGCATTGTATGTGTACGAGGCATTGTGAAAGAGTTGTGTGACGTGCTGAGGGATAGAAGAGGTTGGGACAGATTACATTTTAGTTCGACGCACCCTACGAACAAGTGGCTATCTTTCTCTGCGCGGTAGACACTAGGCTATCTTTCTCTGCGCGGTAGACACTAGGCTATCTTCTGGAGCCTGGTAGACAAACGGCTAACTGCTTTTCTTAAAATTTACGGTTGTCCTCTTGAACCCCGAATAACTCCTTTTCTAGATCTCATAAAATTATCGGGGACGATTCATTTTGCTTTGACAACCTCGAGGTACGCATGGTTAAAATTTGATAGTCAAAGTCATGGTCAGTCATGAGATATTAGAACTCAAAGTGACGACGGTAATGAGGTGGGAAAAGCAGTTAGCCATTTGTCTACCAGGCTCCAAAAGATAGCCTAGTGTCTACCGCGCAGAGAAAGATAGCCTAGTGTCTACCGCGCAGAGAAAGATAGCCACTTGTTCGTAGGGAGCGTCGAGTTAATATCTCCTACAATCACAGCAAAGTTTTTTTCGTGGAGTTCCCGGTTGATTTCGGAGAGCACTTCCCGGTAGCTGTTTCCCGCCACGACTTTTTAGGTTATGTGTTGCATTTTAAGATTAAACTCGATGTTCGATGATTAAATGACGGAAAACTGATAAAAATTCGAAGCCGAATAGGTGCCAGCTCTATTTTTATCTGCCAGGCACGCAGAACATGTAAAATAAATAATTTCTAAAATGTGGAAATCTGTCGACTTGCGTTCTGCGCATGCGTCACACAAAACCGGGAATATTTCCGAAAACAACCGGGAACTTCACGGTAAAATGCTTGCTGTGATATCAAAGAGCGCATCAAACTGACTACAGATTCACACATCACACTCAAATCTATTAGAAAACATACATCTCGCCATTTAAATCGAAAAGTCCTTGTACTAAACAATTACCCATTTGAATATAATTTAAACTGTACATACCTCCCAAGGCAGCAAAATAATTTCGTCAATTGCATGTAAAACCTGTTCAATGCTGTTAACTATGGTTTGTAAATAAATACTGCTCAAGTTAATTATAGCATCGATATTTTGACGTGCTGCATGTTTGCAAGTGCATGACCGCGGAGAATCCAGGCAAGTCATGACATCCTTTTTTATATTCCTTGATTAAAAATTCCCATTCCAAGGATCCATATTCGCTCTTTAAAACAGCATTTGTTTGAACATTAACGAATTCAACACCTTGCTGTGCGAGCAATTGTTCCATCCGCCACATTAAACTTTTATCAACAACAACTTCTGGAACATTTTGACTATGCAGCAAGAATTTAATTTCCAGATGAATGTCTGGATAGTCTTGTAAAATTCTATCCACAACCAACATTTTGATATTTACAAACAAACTAGATATATATTGCAAGAAACACGATAAATCAAATCGGTCAACCAACGATCAAATAATAAAAACAATAAGACACTGTTGCAACATTCCCTTTTCTAACGACGATATTCAAACTATTGACATTGGACCGGAATATTTCCGGGCCTACAAAAGTGCTATTGCTTTGTTGCCAAATTAATTATAACTAGGTTGGAACAAGAAAATTTCTAGTAACCATGCAATGTCCTGTCTAAATTTGTTTAATTGCTATTAATTAAGCAAAAACTATGATTGTCGTTAAGCTAAAATAATAGTTACAGCTAAATTTTTACCACAACTTGCGATCGCAGTGGCAGTATTCGTTTGCAAATGTGACTTCCGGTTTTCCATCTCCCTTATTGCACAAAAATGTTAATGGTTCTTTACGTGTTTCCATCTAAACTACGGGACCGAAAATTACATTGTCATTAATTCGCGTAAACTGTTTAAATATCCGACTAGCAGCAATCAACCTTATCTTTAATTTCCACGGGGAGCAAAGCGGCCCGACGCTAGCGCCCCTGATGGCATTGATATCTTCCATTAAACATAGACGAGTTGAGCTAACGGAAAAGAGAAGACGAAAGAAGAAGTTTTTCCCGAACACAGCGGCTTTTGGGAAACCATCGTCTGCTGAGCAGACGGTCCCTAGTAGAACGGCAGCGCTTGTTGGGTGCGACTTTTGCGCCTTCTTCAAGGCGCCTCGAAACGGGCGCTTTTTTCGCCTTGAAAGTGCTTCAAAAGCGCCCTTCAAGGCGAAGTTTCGGGGCGCCTTGAAAAAGGCGCAGAAAACGCGCCCAGCAGGCGATGCCGTTCTACTGGGGGTATAGCTACCGTATTGCGACCGTTTCTCCTCTCATACCCCGCCATGTTCGGGAACTATTTCTTCCTTTCTTCTTCATTTTAGCGTTTGATCGACTCTTCTTGTATACTTCTATATTATGTTAATAATATGGCCAATGTCTTGCAATGTTGTGTTTATTTTTACTCGTTCCTTACACACAAACTTTTGAAAGCTACTGTGTTCAGAACGAGTATTGTGCTTACCACTGTAATGGTGTGATAGGATTCATCTCTAAATGTACAGTACTTACATAAAAACTAATTTGATATTTAAAAAGATCATTTTAAAGTGAGTAGAAATACTATGATGCTGTTTTCGACTTTATATTTAAAATTTCGAGAAAATAACGATTTAAGGTTATAGGTTAGGATATTTAGTATAAAAATTCCCTTAATAAATTTAAAGCTCACATATTAGTAATCAAATTTTACATTAAAAAAATTTCAACATTAATGGTACAAGTATTATGAAATGGCGTCTTTATCCTCCTCCTTTTTACGCTTCAGTACTGTATTGAGATGAACCCCCACAACAATGTAAAGAACGAGTTGAAGTTTTAATATCAAACACATTTGATGTTAATAAGGCTTTCACTTTTCACTTTTGCCTTTACTTCTTGCTATAATGTTTTTTTCATTTATGGTATGTTACAAAGTTAAGCTACCAATATAATTGTTGTTTTCGAATACACCTGCGAGACCATTTGTAGTCATCGACTAGAGCTAGTTACGAGTGCTGGATAATGTTCGTAGTTCAGACTGGACCAGACCAAAACACAACAAGGGAGAGGGAGGGGAAGATGGGAGGGAGAGGGTCGGAGAGGGTACGGTACTGCGCTCGCCGGGATGGACGCCGGTCACGTCTAGGTCATAATATTTGAGCAGGCTAGGCGACAAACACACAAAATTACAAAGCTAACACTGTTAAAAAAAAACTGAAAATTCAGACTAACTTTTTCAGACTAGGCAATCTGAATTGTGTAATCAGAGCAAATGTCTTAAAATTTTTCAGACAGATCTTAGTATTCAGAAAATGTGGTATGAAATTCACTTTTCAGAGTAAATAGTATGAATAAGGCGACTGAGACATGTCTAATTTTCGAGTTCAGAGAAATAAGTATGAAAATTTAGAAAATGTTCTGAAAATGTTGACACTGTGGTCAAATTTTTGGGTGCCTGCAAGACTTTTTATTGCAAATTTGTTAAACCGAATTAACACTTTAAAAAATGTTGGGATATTTGCCAAGCAGATTTCCCATCTCTCTATGAAAGGAGCGCTTCGGTATGCATGTTTAGGAAAATTACTATAAATTGGGCAATTTGTCATGCATCACAGTGGACGCAATTAGTTCAGAAGCTAAGGCTTTGTAATATTCGTAAGTTTGACGATAAACTTTACGGAAAAGTTTACTTTCTATAATCCCATGAGAAAAAAATTAATTTGGTTCAAATATGGTTTGTAATATAATTTGTATTTGAAGTGAACTTAAATTAAATATAAATATAAACACATACCGCCAACTATATCTAATCAAATAAATTTTAATATGGCACAATATAGATTTGTAGAGCAGGCCAATAGGTGTTATTAATTTATTCTTCATCAAATTTGTTCTTAACTAGATGATATTAGTTTATAACTAAATATTTATTAAAGTAAATATGATCTTATTAGTTTTAATTTGTTCAATTTACTAAATCAAATTAGAATTTAATTCAGATTTAATTTGACTAGTTTTTGTTTAAAATTGTGGCCGGAAATCCACCATGTGGTGGCACACGGATGCCTGCTGCCCCCGGCCCAGCAGTACATCTGGGAACGCCCAGTCCGGGGTGCGGTCCGGCGAGGGCAGGTAGGATGACTCTCGGACGCCGGAGCGCTTTTCCCATCGCGTCTCAGTGGCGCAATGGTATACGTAATGGTATGTCAACTCAGAGGTCCGTGGTTCAACTCCCCATCCAGCAAGGTAAAATGAGTAAGTTTCTACTTAAGACACGAATCTAAAGGGGTGAGAGACAGGAGACGGGTAAAGAGGAAGCAACAAGCCAAATTCGAACAACGGAGACAGGTAAAAAAAATTTTACAGTGTAGTTTTCAGACAAAGAACTGAATTGTAATTCATATTAAGTAGTCTGAAATTTTACTCTGAAAATTCATACCTCTTTTTCAGACTAAATATTAGTCTGAATTTTCAGATCAAAGTATGTAATTTTGCTTCCTACCAATTAGTCTGAATTTTCAGTAGATATTTTTTAACAGTGAAAATATGTAACGGGTTGGATTGTTGTGGGTTTTTTAAAATACTGTTTCTATTATAAGAACCCAAATTGAAACCAATCCGAAACGTATTGTGTCGGTAGAAGGTACTGCACATCTTCAGTTGGGAATGCGAGGGCACCTAACCTGACGCTGTGACGCGCCTCACTGCACCGACCACCGACTGAACTAGAACGCACCGCTGTAGCTGCTTCAAGATTACATTGAAATCATATAAAAGAACCTGCTCAAAATGTGCCATTCATCTAATTTGATTCAGCGGGTGTGTTTCGGTGGCGATAGTGTGATTAGTGATTTGAGAGCGTATGTGGCTTCCCTTGGTAAGTTTCGCATCCATGGCCTTTTGTCCACACACCTTCGTGTTTGGCTGTCTACACTGTTAATACCAGAGCGAGGATCCTCGCCCTCAGGAGGGCGAGATATTTTCCCTCTCTCTATGACAGCGAGGTGTGGTTTTCTCGCTTGATAAGAGCAATAAATTAAAAAATCTCGCCCTGTTTGTGCGAGGATTGGGAAACCTCGCCCGTTTTAAGTGAGGATTTTGATCCTTGATCTTACTCAACTTGAGTCATGTTGCTGATTCTTTCTCAATAAGAGCGAAGTTCCTAAAGTCTCACTTAAATGGGGCAACAAAAAAAATCTCGCTCTTTTTAAATCAGACATTGCACTCTCGCATTTCCAGTGTAGTGCTCAATGTAACATTAACCTCTTCTATTAATTGTAACTTTAACGTTGTTCTTATTCGCTTAGAAAGTTTAATGTACTTCGCCTAGTTTTTAACCAAGCATAATTACGAAACAAAACCTCTGTTGCCCTCACTGGAAAAACAGACGTCGCATCCGCTACACCAATTGGTGTGTTCTGTGGCACCATTTGAGTTTTAGTGGAATAATAACCAAGTGAGACTTCATGTTTTATTTTCGAAGAGTCCATCAGGTTCCTCTCGAAATTCCCGTTCGAACGAGCCTACATGTAATGGGGTTGCGAGCCTAAATACTACGACTTCAAATAGGATTTGTAGAAAATGGGGAATTGGACATGTTGAATGAACTATGCATCTGAACCCCATCACATGTAGGCTCGTTCGAACGGGAATTTCATGGGGAATCTGATAGGCACATCAGAAATGAAATTTAAAGTCTCGGTTGGTTAATATTCCACAAAAACTGAAATGTTGCCATAGAACACAACAATTGGTGTAGCGGATGCGACGTTTGTTTTTCCAGTGAGGGCAACAGAGGTTTTGTTTCGTAATTATGCTTGGCATTTTATACTAGCTAGTATAAAATATTGACTCAGGATTCTCTTTCTTCTACATCAGCCGCTTGATTTGTAACCAGCTCACAGGCTGACCATCAGTATTTTTGTCAAGTGGAGAGGCAATAATGTTACATCTTAGATACGAATTTAGTTTTCTTGTACAGTAGAAGGATGAAATTTCTGAGCAGGCAGTGTACAACACTGATTGGAGATCAAATGAAAAAGATTTAAAAGAATTATCTTTCAAGGCCTCTTCTTTATGGGCAAAGCAGTAGGCATCTTAAGTCCAGTGCAAGCCGGGTACAGCGTGCACACTCTTCTCCGAGCACAAGCCACGATCTCACTCCACTCACAGATACATGCAAACAGAAAAGAAGAAGACAATGTCAGTATTTCCACACAAAATATTGGGAATGCGCATTTTTTCCGGGGCACATTTCGCGAGTTATGAATGAGAAGATTGGTGTGCTTTAAACACCAGCACTCGCACTTTAAATATGAATCATCAAGTGTACAGAAATGTTGATAGCGCACCGAGCTGTAGCAAGTGTTCCTACATTTCGCAGCATTTCGCATTTCGCAGCACAGCAGGGGTTGCGCGATCAAACGGCGCTTCACTACTCATGTCAAGTCGCTGTGTGTGAAGGATATTATTTTTAACATAAAACCGCGCTGTAGGATTTACAGTGCCAGAGTGGCGGACCCGCTATACATCAGCGCGTGCGTAGCCAGAATTCACTCGGTACGCTGCATTAAAAAATGACGGGAAAAGTACGGGATGTACCGTTAATTATTTTCCAGGAGCTTCCATACATCAAATAAAGACGTTGCCTTGCCCACATCTCGATGGGTCCTAGCAAGAAAGTACGATCTCGCCGCGCGACGCTGGAAAAACGTGCGATCTCGCAGTGACGCTTCAGAACCGTCCTATCTCAGTCCCAGTCCGTTCCGAGTAAACGCGTTTTGAAAGTTTTAGGTCTAAGGACAAATTAGGGGTTGATGGATGTTAAAAATTAAGATTGTTAAAAAATTATTCAATCCTTCCTGATTACAATGGTATAAGAACTAGGTAGATGTACGCTAGACTAGGGTTGTCTGATCGAAACAATTTCTCGAATATCGAATACCGAATAGTGATCGAAAGAAGTATTCGATCAGGCTTCGATATTCGAAACTGATATTCGAATATTCGAATAGTTCGAACCTTTATCAAAAATCGTCCAAAATTTGTAACAAGCAGGCCCGCCCTACCGCCAAACGTCGTTGCCAGCTCCGCTTCGCTACGCTGGCAACTCCGTTCGGCAGGGGGCTTGCCTGCTTGGCCTGCCGGCGGCTTCGGTCGGGCCTTCGGCCCGACCCAAAAGCCTCAGAGCGTCTTCTTCACTTGAAAATTATCGGGCCTTCGGCCCGAACTGGCATTCCCTTTGGTAATATTAAAAGTTTGTAACGGTGAACGACCGTAACTACAGCCCTCCCTTCTGCTTTGAAAACGCGCTGCTAGTATAGGAATTATAGAGTCGTGTTTTCAAAACGGTCACTACTTACGTACAACTCTCAAAATTCGGTTTATGGGGCTGCAAAATTACGCAAAACCCATTACACGACATACAGCATAGTGCTTTCAGTTATTTCGGTCGTCGATAGGGCTTTTGTGCCAAAACTGTAGAGATAGAGAGCGAAACGGAAGAAATTTTGGCCCAAAGGGTCGCAAAATGACGCAAAACCCATGACACGATACCCAACGTGATGTTTTCGGATATTTCGCTCGTCGACGTGGCTGTAGCGCCGAAACGGTAAGAGATAGAGCGAAACGGACGAAATTTTGGCCCAAAGAGTCGCAAAATGACGCAAAACCCATGACACGATGCCCAACGTGATGTTTTCGGATATTTCGCTCGCCGACGTGGCTGTAGCGCCGAAACGGTAAGAGATAGAGCGAAACAGACGAAATTTTGGTACAAAGGGACCTAACTCCACGAGATACCCCTTAGGAGACCATAAAATTTTATTAAAAATATTTTTATTTTTCAGTTTTGCAAAACTTTAATAATTTTTTTCAGTGCCTTAATGAGGGTTGGCAGGATTTGCACCAGGCGTTTCGGTGTCCAGGAGTGACCCTTAAGATACCCTAAAAATTTCAACTCGCTAGCTCAACTCCTTCGAGTGGAACAGACAGACAGACAAACAGACAAACAGACAGACACCAGATCGATTGCATAAGCCCGCTCTGAAGCTTTTTCAAAGCAGAAGGGCGGGCTAAAAACTGATGAAACAGATGAAACAAATGCCAAAATTGTGGTTAAAATAAAATCTAGAAACTCCGAAATGAAATATTTTAGAGTTTTAGTAAAAACTCTGTCAGTATGTAGTGTAAAATATAATCCTTACTGTAAAGTAAACAATCACATTTATCTTCAAATGAACAAAATTACCGAAAAACCAAGCTGCTGAACCTTTTCGAATATTCGAAATTCCTATTCGAACTCGCGAACTATTTGATAGCTGAAGTTCGATCACGAATAGTCAACTATTCGAGACCGATTATTCGAATATATTCGAAATTCGATTTCGATCTACCCAACCCTACGCTAGACCACGTCTCGCGTAACAGGCTTCGCGATATCTCGCGAAACACTGTTACTCTGCGACGCGCCTGCGTACATCTACCTAGGCCTGCGGCGCTGTCAGTATGGGTTAGGATGCCATAAAAAATACGCTTTGTGTAACGAAACAGTAGGCGCAAGTAAATTTCACTCGTGCAGACGGTTCCGGCGATATGCTAGTCTGTGATAAGCGAAAATCTGAGAAATACAGAACTCTAAGCGTTTATTAAGGACTTTTTGTCGAAATTTGACGCTGCAGCGGCTTAACCGTGCGAGATACGGCCAAACGGACAAAATTTTCGCCCGGAGAGTCGCAACTCGTCGAAGTACCTAGGAAACGACACCCAACATGCATTTTTAGGACTTTTCTTCCTGTAGTCACGCAGTGGCGGCTAAACAGAGGGCCGCAACTCGCCGAGTTACCCCTTAGGGTACTGTAAAAAAATATTTATTTTTTAAAATTATTTTTTTCGAAAATGTAATTTAATTTTTAACGGTGTCAATTTTTGAGCTAGAATGCCCAATTTTGAACTCGTCCGAGGTATTCAGGCAAAGAAGCTACAGTAAAAATTTCAGCTCGATATCTGTACTCGTTCTCGAGTTATCGTGCGTACAGACAGACAAACAGACAGACAAACAAACAAACAAACAAACAAACAGACAGGAGTTAAATCTGACCAGTGAAGTAATAGGCTTCGCTATCGCTCAGCCAACAAATCGTACAGAAAAGTAATCATTTTTAAAAATGGCCAGGTTCACATTACACTTAAGTAATGAGTATCCTGATCAAAGACATTTCAGAATCAATACTTTGGGAAATTTCATAGTAATGCTATTTGAATTTTAGATTTCAGATTACCTATGGGCTGTGTTCATTGTAGGCTTCCTGTCCAACGGTAACTATAACATCTACCTAGGCCTGCGGCGCTGTCAGTATGGATAAGGATGCCATTAAAAAAACGCTTCGAGTAACGAAACAGTAAGCGACATTAAATTTCACTCGTGCAGACGGTTCCGGCGATATGCAAGTCAGTGATAAGCGAAAATCAGAGAAATACACAACTCTACGCGTATATTAAGGACTTTTTGTCCAAATTTGACGTTGCAGCGGCTTAACGGTGCAAGATACGGCCAAACGGACGAAATTTCCGCCCAAAGGGTCGCAACTCGTCGATATACCCCGGAAACGACACCCAACATGCCTTTTTAGGACTTTTCTTCCTTTAGTCACGCAGTAGCGGCTAAACGGTAAGAGATACGGCCAAACGGACGAAATTTTCGCCCAGAGGGTCGCAACTCGCCGAGTTACCCCTTAGGACACTGTAAAAAAATATTTACTTTTAAAATATTTTTTTTCGAAAATGTATATTAATTTTTAACGGTGTCAATTTTTGAGCTAGAATGCCCATTTTCGAACTTGACCGAGCTTTTTGGGCAAGGAAGCTACAGTAAAAATTTCAACTCGAAATTTCCACTCGTTCTCGAGTTATCGTGCGTACAGACAGACAAACAAACAGACAAACAAACAGACAGGAGCCAAATCCGATCAGTGAAGTAATAGGCTTCGCTATCGCTCAGCCAACAACTAGTTTTAGGCTGGTTTTGTCGTGTTTTCGGAGGATTTTACAAAGACTCCTTCGTTTTTTTGCCTTTTTTTTGATACACCGCCGGCATCAAGTTAGTGCTCAAAGAGAAATCAATGGTTTTTCACTGCTGAGTTGAAGTACTAGGGTTGAAATTAAATACTTCCCTACAATATCCGGTGTTTCACACCTTTTGAACCTCCCGCGTTTGCCTCAGACTCGCCTTCCCCCTCCCATCCACTCACCAGCCTCCCCCTCCCTGCCTCTGCGACTCGCGTTGACAACACTAGTGGATTGCTTATGTAGCAGACGACTTGCCGTAAAAGAGACTGCTCTCCTTATAAATGCATAGTGTTGTTGAATTTAAATATCGGGCATTTCAGAAGATAATTTAGCTACGGTAGCAAGCGGCGCGGAGCGGAGAGCGCGTAGCGCGTCGTGCTGAGATCGGACTGTCTCGCGCGAGCATCGCCTCTAACGGAGATCGAACACTCTTCCCTGGAGCTACGGCACCAAATTGAGTTCGGACAGTTTGGTTTTTAAAAGATTAGAGGCATTTCTGTTCATTTCACAAAAAATATTACTTGATGAAAAAGATGCAGAATGTCTTTTTCTACCAGAATCGATGCTTAACTCAAACCACCCCAAAAACTGAGATGTCCTGTGTGCATTCCCCCTCAGCAGTTTGGCAGCAACAAGGCCAATGACGGTAGGACGGTCTTTACCTCGATGGCGTGGAACTGCTAAATGTTGAGAAGTGACCCATTCTTCGTCGAGAAAATCAAGTACGGCCCGAAGCATGCGAATCTTATCCTCTATGTCTTGCGGGATGCGTTGTAGCTCCCGCTGAAGTTTGCTGATTTAACACTACAATAAACAAAGGACACAGTCGAGTGATGAACACTGTAATGTGCGAATTACTTCCGAGCTAATTTTGTAATTTTTTCAAGAATAAAGTATGAAAAGGACGGGCAGCTCGAGGGAAGTCCTTAAAGGTGGTCCCAGGCTATATTATTTCAGCCGGTCTCAAATCGTGATGTACCTACACTGACATATGCTCTGCAATCGCGAAGCTTCATTCTTCGGGGTAATTCAATGTCTCTAAACGCACGACTTCCGTGGTTTGACATTTTAATGTCCATCCGTGCAAGCTTAGTCGCAACCGTCCAAACTCTCTGAGCAGTCTCCTTGGTTACCAGCGGCTACGAGGGTTCTGTTCCAATCGTTCCTATTCTAGGTAGGTGTATGGGTCGGTCGGTCGGTCGGTCGGTCGGTCGCTCGGTGTAAGAGAGATAGCACGGATTTAATTTGTATAGATCCGATCGACCCGCACCATGAGGGAAGGCCGTGTTCAGTCCAAATATCGCAGCTAGAGAAATGGCGCGGCCCGCCCGAAACGCCACCAGGCAGCGGGTGGAAACTCCCTGGGCCCGACCTGATCTCAGGATCCGCACGGAGCGCTCGCCGCTACGCGGCCAGCGGTCGAACCACTCGCCCCGCATTCGCAACTAATTTTGGTCCAAAGTACACTTATTTATTCATCAGCATCAAAAATGCCGGTACCGGAACAAAGCTTAAAGTCTATAGAATGCTTCTGTTTGACCCTTTCATCTTAAAAATGGCCGTATTATTAGGAATGACGATATAAACAGAAAGGTTAGGTCACTCCGTGAGCTCTGTCCGGAGTTTAAACGACGTTTTTCTCAATGCTGAGCTCTCGGAGACCCAACTTGTCCGCGGAAGAAAGAATCCTCATGAAAAGGGCACTTCAGATCACCACTAGGCCGCACCAAAAAAAATAAATTTTTCCGGGCCCCCGTTTATTTGAAAGAGAACATCGAGAAAAGTCGCCCTGCAAAATTTGAGCGCTCTGCGACAAAGCTAACCCGAGGCACCATGAGAGAAGGGCGCCCCTGGAGAGGAAGCAAACCCGGGGAAATGGGTACACCGATCACTTTCTCAGCGCCTTACGGCCGTAAATGGAGGCGGATGGAGCTGCGAGTGATTCCACCGTGATCGCGAAGCTGCGCTGCGTTGCTACATACCGATCTCGTTAGAATCGGTTCAGTTTTAACGGAGCGCCAGGCGCTTCATGCCGCTAGAGAGCCGCGGCGGATCCGACGGCATAGCTGCCTGCCAGCGGCGGCCCGGGCTGGCGGCGCGCCGGCTGCCAGCGGGGCGCGCGGCGCGGAGCGCATGCACAGACGCCTCCCCCCACTCTCGCGTCTCCGTGCGCGTCGGCGCGCTGGCCCTCTCGCTCGGAGCTGGCAGCCGGCGCGCCGCCAGCCCGGGCCGCCGCTGGCAGGCAGCTATGCCGTCGGATCCGCCGCGGCTCTCTAGCGGCATGAAGCGCCTGGCGCTCCGTTAAAACTGAACCGATTCTAACGAGATCGGTATGTAGCAACGCAGCGCAGCTTCGCGATCACGGTGGAATCACTCGCAGCTCCATCCGCCTCCATTTACGGCCGTGAGGCGCTGAGAAAGTGATCGGTGTACCCAGTTCCCCGGGTTTGCTTCCTCTCTAGGGCGCCCTTCTCTCATGGAGGCACACAGGGGTTTTCTGTCCGGCGCCGGCCGGGCCCGGCTGGGGCCTGACGGCGACTGAAATCTTTGGCGCCGCACAGGCCGCGTCCCGTGCTGCCGAGGAACGCGACTCAGGGCTCAAACTGAGTCCCAGGGGTGTACTTTGCATCGCGCACGGCCACGCCGATGTGGTGCATCACCCCGCGAGTACAAATTAGTGCAAAGTTAGATGTTGGCGAAATCACGTTATGACTAATATTTCTATGTCGTGGGATTCGTGGCGAATGGCACCTGTGCGTTTGTATACCCTAACCATAGGGGCACCCACAGCTGCAAGCGCTTCCAAAACAACCACCTGCATCAGCCTCAAAATTAAAGAAATGTCCGAGCGGCGCGCTGGCCGCCGTTTGAATCGAGCGCGGGAAGGCGCCGTAACAGAGGAGTGGGGATAGCAGCCCCGATCCTCTGTCTCCTCGCTACTTCCCGCGTGCTTTTTAGAACTTGCGCGTTGACGATCGCTATCTACTGAGCAAAATTAAAGAGAGCGGATGCTTAACTTGCACGCGGGAAGTAGCGAGGAGACAGAGGATCGGGGCTGCTATCCCCACTCCTCTGTTACGGCGCCTTCCCGCGCTCGATTCAAACGGCGGCCAGCGCGCCGCTCGGACATTTCTTTAATTTTGAGGCTGATGCAGGTGGCTGTTTTGGAAGCGCTTGCAGCTGTGGGTGCCCCTATGGTTAGGGTATACAAACGCACAGGTGCCATTCGCCACGAATCCCACGACATAGAAATATTAGTCATAACGTGATTTCGCCAACATCTAACTTTGCACTAATTTGTACTCGCGGGGAATGATGCACCACATCGGCATTGGCCGTGCGCAATACAAAAATACACCCCTGGGACTCAGTTTGAGCCCTGAATCGCGTTCCTTGGCAGCACGGGAAGCACGCCTTTGCGGGCATAAGATTTCAGTCGCCGTCAGGCCCAGACGGCATGCCGGACAGAAAACCCCTGTGTGCCTCGGGTTAGCTTTGTCGCAGAGCGCTCAAATTTTGCAGGGCGACTTTTCTCGATGTTCTCTTTCAAATAAACGGGGGCCCGGAAAAATTTATTTTTTTTGGTGCGGCCTAATCACCACACAAATCGTCGATAACACTAACCTCGAGAGAGAAATCCAAGTTGGAAGGTGGTTGTTGAAACGGCGTCTGCTGGCACTCATCACTTATACTTGCTAAATAAAATTAAGAAACTCACTATTCAGGGTTCCGTACGTAGCCTACGCCACGCGAAATTTTATGAGGAGTCCGAATCTGTCCTGGTTTTTTGAAAACAGGGCAGGATTTTACGAGACAGCGTTGTACAAAAAAAAGCACTCGCAATGACGTGAAAACGCAAGGGTTTTGCGTCATCCTTAATGTGAGAAAAGTGAGCCATCCAAAAACTTGAGACCACTTGAGAATCAACCTTCAAACATGTCTCCTTGGCTTATTCAGGTTTACACACCACTAAAGCAAACTTTATATTGTTTAACTTCAAAAACAAAATACTGTGTCGTGAAACTTCATTTGAACGCCATCAGCCTGCGCCGTCTGGCCGGGAAGCTCGGTGGGCCTATGAGAATTTCACCGCTCGGCACTCGTTTGTTTACACATCTCGCAAGCGTGTGTCGTCGTGAGGTTAGCGTCGAGCGTGAACTTGCTTTTCTTTTACGAATATTCTGGAAATCCATTCCATTGATAGTTGCATTGAAGTTGTGTTTTTGTTTGGACTATCTAGCCATGGAGCTGCCTGCAGAGGTTGGTGCCGATTTAATTTTTTTGTGGCCATGTAGAGCTCTTGTACATGTAGAAGATATAGACTGCTCATGAATATTTGTTTTTATTCTTGTTACAGTCTAATTCAGATGCTGAGTGTAAGAAATCCAGACGTAAAAGGGGAAAACGCAAGAAAAAAACACATTGGCCGCCAAAGAAAGCAACCTCGGAGTGTGGGAAATGTTAAAGAGGTTAGTTATATTTCAATTGATCAGTGCAAGGGTTTGTTGCTGCAGCTTGTGTCTTGCAGTGACTTCAGGCGAATAAAAAACACGAACAAGATAATGATGTGTGTTGTGAAAAAACACTTTCCTTCAAAGGCTAATTCTTGTGGCTATTTGCTTCAAATAATCTGTGGACTATATCTATACCACAAATCATTATCTTAATCGTGTTTGGGACAGAAGTTTCTTTTCGCCTGAAGTCACTGCGAGACACTAAATTCAGCAACCAAACCTTTCACTGAAATAATTGCATCTCAATCAAAACATATCTTTACTGTTTTATTTCTGGTGTTTCAGGATTCAACAGATGAAAGTCAGGAAGCCGGCAGTTCTGCAGTTACTGACTCTGACTCATCTTTGGCGTTTTCTGAAGCTGGCCATGTAAGAGTATTTTTATTTATTAAAGAACTGAACTGAATAATTATATTCTAATATTTTGTTCATTTCCTAGGTGGGCTGCCTGAAGTCAGTAAATGAACCCCATCTGTGTTCTGATTCAGATGCTATATGGGAGACCACTGCATCTGAGCAAGTTAATGAAACAGATTTAGAAGAGGTAATCTATTAACATTACCATTACATATTTATGTTGCTTAAAGTTCATCCTGACTTTACTGCCTTTTGTGTCTTTTGTTCAGGTTAAAACTCCCAAGAAAAAACAAGTAAAGAAAAGGAGAACACTGGCATATAGACGAAAATATTCTAGAGTTCAAGTAAGAACACCATTTAAAAAAAATTATTTGTGGATTCCTTGCCTTTTTGGTTAAAGAAATTTTGTAAGGAATGTATTATGTATTTTAATTTGATCTTTTTGCTTATAGGCTGCTGACACATCTGATTCTGATGAGGAAGAAGCACATATCACTTGCAGCTCCAGCTTTGATTCTGATGATGTGTCGGAAAGTGAATCAAGTGGAAAGGGAAGCACTGATGAAACTATGGTAAGAAGCATATAGCCATGTACAGGGTGTCCAGACGAACACACGACAGTCAGTTGGGTTGCCTACGCTCGTGGCTGCAGGCGCTGTGCTGGCGGCGGCGAGAGGCGGCCCCCTTCCACCACTCCGAGGCTAGCGTGCCTTCGGGTGGGGAGTAGCGCCGTGGCGACTGGATGGCCTCAGTTATGGGGTGGGGGATGTTAGAACCCGCGGCCGCACTTGCGTAACCACTAGCACCCCTAGTGATTTCGGGAGCACCCCTCACGGTTTTGCGAGCACCCCTCGCGACTTCGCGAGGACCCTCGCGGTGCAGCGAGGACCCCTCGCGGCTCCGCGAAACCGCCAGGGTTGCTCGCGGATCCGCGAGCACCCCCGGCGATTTCGCAAGCACCCCTCGCGGATCCGCGAGCAGCCCTGGCGGTTTCGCGGAGGCGCGAGGGGTCCTCGCTGCGCCGCGAGGGGTCCTCGCGAAGTCACGAGGGGTGCTCGCGAAACCGCCGGGGGTGCTCGTGGTAACGCGAGGGTGGTCGTGGGTCCTAACATCCCCCACCCCAAAACTGAGGCCATCCAGTCGCCACGGCGCTACTCGCCACCCGAAGGCACGCTAGCCTCGGAGTGGTGGAAGGGGGCTGCCTCTCGCCGCCGCCAGCACAGCGCCTGCAGCCACGAGCGTAGGCAACCCAACTGACTGTCGTGTGTTCGTCTGGACACCCTGTATTAATTTTCTACTATGGTATTATTATTTTGGCTCTTTAATAATGACAACATTTTTTCTTGTTCAGCCTGAGAAAACTACCAGTCCTGCACATTCCAGCCCTGACTTGAGAGACTCAGCATCAAAATTTCAGCCAACAAGTTCTAACGGGGAGCCAGCATACATGTCTTCAAAAAATAATGTAAGATACAATTTAATTTTGTTCCTGAGGGAGGCCACTTTTTTTTATAATGCTTCTTTATATCAGTGTCTAATATACTTATAATTGTTCCTCTCCTCAGGATCCCTTCAAGCAGCAGCTTTTGAACTATATGAAGTTGTTGCTGCCACCAGAGTGGAATGTAGATGTATCAGATGAAGCAATCCGCATTTTCTTGATGAATGACAAAGATAATGCAGCCGTGAAGATGAATGTTACATTTAGCAAAAAGCAAAATAGTGTGTCTGCCTTCATCCACGGAATTCCTGTGCCTCCTGGGAACAAAATTTTTCAAGCTGGTTGTGATACGGAAAATATTGGGAGCTTGGCTGACTATTAAAATGTTTTGGTCTCCAGACTTACTAGTTCATTTGTGTGTGCTGGCATCCAGTCCCACAAAGACTTTTGGACTTTCGATAGAGGATTCCCTGACTTCAGTGGAGGTTTTGAAAGTCGAAGTTTCAGAAGTCTATCATGCTCCATCTTGACTGCAGGGGAAAAAAAGTGACCTGTGCTTTGAGTGCAGGGCACTTCTTCGAAAATTTGGAAGTGAAGAAATGAAGAGAGAGAAAGAAAAGACAAACCCCTGCTCCACAAGAGACCGTGATCTGTCTAAAACTGGTATGAAATTCAAAAAAGATAAGTACAAAAAGATGGCCAAGAAAGAAAAGATACGGGCTGACAGGCTTCAGAAAAGAGTTGAGTCTCTTAAAATCAAATTAGAAGAAAGCCTTGAAAGATGAGTTAACTGGGCTTTTAAATGCCAACCAGCATAAAATGTCTGAACTCTAAAAGACATTTTGGTTAGCCCAAATGAAGGCAATAAGCATTGATGATAAGAGAGGATTACGCTGGGATCCTCTGCTCATTCGGCTTGCACTTCACCTCCATTCACTCTCTCCCAACGCTTACGAGTTTCTTGGCGACTCTAAAATTTTATCCTTGCCCTCTAAGAGAAGACTTTTTGACTATAGTCATTTTATTGAGTCTAAGGAAGGATGTCAAAAGGAGCTACTGCTCATGATGAAACAGAAAGCAGAAGCATGTGGTAATGATGATCATTTGTCTTATATTAATCTAATGTTTGATGAGATGCACATTAAATCTGGACTTGTAATTAATCGCTCAACCGGAGAACTAGTTGGATTCACCAAACTTAGTGGAATCGACGAAGAGCTCGCCAAGATTCAGAGAGAGCTAAAGATGAAAACTTACAGACCAAGACTGGCAAAAAAGGTCTTAGTCTATGTTGCCCAGGGAATCACAAATGATATCTGTGATGTAGTTGCTATCTTTACCACCGATGACTTGTCCGCATATCAGTTGTATGATCGGAGTTGGGATGTAATTTCCCATCTAGAAGAGGTAGGCCTGAAGGTTCTAACATTGACAGCTCATGGTGCATCTTTCAATAGGAAATTTCTATGATGCACAAATCCCTGCATGGATCAACACCATTAACTTACTGTACTAAAAACTTGGCATCAGAAGATCACCGACCACTCTACTTTATAATTCATCCTCCACACTTATTAAAAACTATCAGAAATGCTTTGGCAAACTCCTTCCGCCATAGAAATTCAAGACAGTTGTAGAAGAATGGGGAGTTTCTGAGCTGGCAGGTAATTGACCAAGTTTACGAGATCACCAAAAATTTGAATAACCCTGGCCACAAACTGAAGAAAGCCCACATCAAACTTTCAAGTTTCAGTGTGATGACTGTGCTCTATGCCACACAGGTACTAAGTAATTCAGTTGCCCAATGCATTGAGGAATTATCAGGCCACCCAAAAATGGAGAAATTTGACACCCGGGAGTTGGTTGTATTTTTACGCTTAATGAACAGATTGTTTGACTGTCTGAACACAAAAACTGAGCTGTTGAATGATGACGCTACAAATTTAGACAAAGAGCCATATACTGACCCCAATGATCTCAGGTTATCATTTCTAGAAATTGACGTTCTGAACTACTTTGAAGAGTGGAAAAAGGAAGTGTCTGAGAGGCCTGGCGTTTACACTGATAGTGAACGCTGCAAAATGATTATTAGTCATCAAGCTTTAGGCGCACTCCAAATAACAATAAAGAGCATTGTAAGTAGCATTAGATACATGCTTGATGCAGGAGCACCCTATGTAAGTTCAAGAGTCTTTAATCAGGACCCAGCTGAACAGTATTTTGGAAAGCTCAGAAGGAAGCGAGGAGATGGTAACAATCCTCTGGTAAAAGAAGTTTTGGATGATCGTATGAATCTTCTTGCACAAGAACATGTTGCCATGTCAGCCAAAAAAGGGAATGTCCAGGGCGAGAAGAGGAAAGAATTGGAAGTGGATTCGAGTCCTTTGCCTTCAAGAAAAGTTGTAAGAAAATCAAAAGATTAATAACTTATTGTACCATTTATTTAATCTGTGTTTGTATTCTAGTGATTTAGGGATAAATCGAAAATATTTATTGTATTACCTTTGTGATCTAGATAATACTTTGTAAATATTGCAATATCAAAATAGAAAGATGACTATAAATAGAACACTATTATTTGGATTTTTTTTAAAGTATGAAAACATGTTTCACATTATGAAATACAAGAAAAGTTGTTGGAGAATCAAAAGAATAATAACTTATTATACTATTTATTTTATATGTTTATATTCTAGTGATTTATGGATAAATATAACACATTTATTTTATTACCTTTGTGATCTAGATAAGACTTTGTGAATATTGCAATATTAAAATTGTAAGATGGATAAATAGAACACAACTATTTGGATCCCTTTTTAAAAGTATTTAAACATGTTCAACATAATAAAAGAGATAGATAAATGAACAGAACATAATTATCTTCTAGCCTTTGTTATCTAGCTAAAACTTTGGAAATTTTAAAACATCTCTAACATTTTAAAAATAGAAACACTTAAAATTTACTCAACATTTTCACTTGTGTCATCTCTTTCACAATAATTATGCTGCAGATGGGTTCTGAGTGCTGCTGCATTGGCTTGGATAGCGGCATCCTCCTCTCTGTTCAGTCTTTTTTCTTCAAAAAATAGAGACATTCTCAAGAAGTAGGTTAGGAGATCTCTCATGAAGAGGAGAGACTCCTGCTCAGAAATGTGGGAATTGGTTAAATAAAACCAATGGTCCAAAATGTCATTTCTCTTAAATATAATTTCAATTATATCTTCAGCAATTGTCACTTCCTTATTTGTCCTTATTATTATTTCAACTGCTTTAAAAAATGGTAATGCTGTATCACTTGGCTCTATGCACTTCTCTTCTCCAGAAAACCAATTTTTTTCATTCAGAAATTCATGTGTGCTGATGGGATGTCGCCCATCAACAAAAGTTTCCTTTAAGCATTCACAATACGCAAGTGAGAAATATTTATATTTTCTAAACCTTTTTCTAAGAAAATGACCTAGGTCTCTTGCAAAGCTATTCTCTTCAAGTTCACTCATAGACTCAGTGACTTGCGGCTGATCTACATTTACAGCACAACTCATCTTCTTGACAACCCACATTTGAATTTGAGACAGCAATTTTGTAGCAATACGAAAGATAAGTCTATTAGTGTGAGTATTGTTACTATTCTCACAGACTAGTAACCGAATCTAGATAAATCACAACTTACCACCAGCAAACACATGATTAAATGCCCTGACTGTTCATACATATCAGGATTATTGAGAAGCATAGCTCCTGCATCAGGGTTGAGAGGCGAATCAGGGTTCGGCATCAATAGAAGGGCAGACAACGCCTCAACAACCATAATAAGTCTTGTACCACTTGACCTAAAAAGAAAACAAAAGTGTTAAGTCACTGATACAAAAATACCTATAGGAAGTAAGGCATTCTTTTAAAATTATTTTTACTAACCATTGATCACGATCTAAGATGTCAACACAAATAGTGCCTGCAGATGATATATTTGGGTGGAACACATTTGTGTTGAAGTGGGCCTAGAACCAGGAAAAAGAAACAAATTAATCAATAATGTTAATGAGGAACAAACGTCTGTTGACGGCCCCTTTGAAAGTCCTCAAGGAATGGCATAATTTTAAAAGACACAAGTTACAAAAACATGTAATAATCAACTACACACAAGTATATTTGAAATTGCAGAGAAGGGTAAACTACTAAAATATGGTGCAAAAACAACCCTCTGCAGTTCTTCTGCAAATAAAATTGAAATCGTAATGAATTATCTTGGAATGGGGAAGTGCTTTTAATACTTTCAAACATTTACCCTAGGGGGGTTGTGGGGGTCATCCCGTGGCACAGTTAAAACGATCTCGTAGGCTCCACCTTCAAAGGGCGTTTCTGGTTGCCCATACAACAGTACATCAATTCTTGTCATGTCTTCAGCATGATCGGTGTCAAGAAAAGTGCCCGAATCCTGGAATGAATGAAACAATTTTTTGCAAATAGGTAAAGAGAAGCTTTGTCCCCGAAAGGAGTTTTTTTCCCCGCAGATGGGCAAGTAAGCAGATTAGCTTGTGCGACTGACCTATGATATAGTACTGCTAATGGGCAGGGGCTTATGTGGTACTTAGTGCTTTGACAGAGAAACTGACAAGTTGTAGTGCAGGTGCCAAAAATATACATCATCCCAATTAGTAATAAAAAGCACTTTGAAATAAGAAATGTAAGAGTACTCATTTGCAAAATAGCTTGGCATCTAATATGTAGTGCCGATTCGAAGAGGTTGGCTTACTAACCTACCCACTTAAAAGAAGTTAAGTAATAAAGGTAAGTAATACTGTCGGCTGCTGCCACACATATGATTTCGATAACAATAATGAAGAATGTGTGAGGAGGAAATTTCACATAAGAGAATACACGAGCGACGGCGCTCTTAGACAACCCGTGCCTGTATGCCCTCGAGCATAATGGATTACAATAAATTTACTCACATTATTAATCAAGTCTTGAACATCCAAAGAAATTCGCCTCATCCAATTGGCCAAACTGAGTCTGGGAGCCATGGGGATGACAGATGGCACGGATTAAATTCGATAAACAGAAGATGGATGTGAGGCTGGCGTGGTCTGGTCTCGTAGTCGAGAGTGATAGAGTGATGAGGTGCTGAGTGAGAGTGATAGAGAAACGGAAACGGAACGGGGACTGGAATTTAAGCAGCATACTACAGAAGAAATAAAGAAAACAAAAGCGAGATGGCTTTCCTTCCCCCCTCTCCTTTCCACAGTCTCCTGTCTCCCCAACACCCGACCCGACACCCGAAGAAACTAGGCACGTCATTAAATAATTGCTATCGGTGCTATCTCGCCTATTCTGCCACATTCATTTTATGAAAAAGGACGTGAAGTTAATATTCATCGTTAAGATAAATGTTATATCGTGAACAGGGAAGACGTGAGGGGCATCATTATTTTCATGTTGGTGATGGTTATTTCTACAAAGTTGAGCGCGCAAGGAACAACTGTGCTTACTTTACCTGCCAACGTTCACTGTGTTCTGGAAGAGCTCTATTTAGGGCAGATGGGAGTTTTCAGCACACGCAACCTCACAATCATGCTCCAGACATTCTCTACAATGAAGTTCAGGCAGCGAGGAGACAAATAATGGACCGCACAAGATCAGTCACTTATGTTTCCTTTGCTGATATCATTGCAAGTGAAAGGAGCGGGTAAAACAGTCATTCCGGTTTCTGCCAAATTTTCTAAAATGCTTTATTTTAAAATTTATTTGCTCCGGTTTTTCGGTTTCTTCTGTAGTTATTGATTCATTTTTCATTTGGATGTAGGATTCACAATAGAGGAGTAAGGAGTCAGCTGACTTTAAGACGATTGCGGCCAGCTATGCTCAGGGTACGGAGACAGGCTTTCCCCAATCTACCAAGAGATCTAGCTGGGCTGACAGCCACACTTCAAGATCCAGCATGGGATTGGCTTACAAAGACCAAAGATTTTCAGGACCAAATGTACCTTGGTTCAACATGGGCAGCAGATCCCGGTCAAAAATTCACATGGACGTTCACATGGTCATGTGATGGAATTCTCCAATGTGACAAACATGCAGTCACATGCAAATTTTGCATGTGAACACATGACTCGATCACATGAAGGTTTCACATGTGATGACACGCACCATGTGATCGAGTCATGTATAGTTCGTATGTGATTGCGTCATGTGTAGTCCGCATGTGATCGCGCCATGTGTAGCTCGCATGTGAAAGAGCCATGTGAAGCATGCATTTGACTGTGTACATAGGGTAACTCCTATGTGAAACGTCTATGTGTAGCTCGTATGTGTGCTCTTGCATACTGCAACCCGGGGCCCAAGTACATGAGGAAGGGCAAAGGATGCCTAGCACCATCCTGCAGTACCAGCACAGCGGGGCGGGTCATCCGTGCTGGCCGAGCCGGTGCGGAGGCAAGAGCATGGGTGGGGAGCACGCGTGCCCCGGGGAATAACGAATGGGTTGCCTGCCTCACGGGCGCGGCACTCATGCCGCCTCTTTAGCGTCAACCCCGCGGCAAAAAGCGGACTAAGTATAACGCTAAGAATTTCAAATGAGGTAACAAGCGAAACAATGTATGTGTATAATCATTTCTTATGTGAATATCAAAATGTGTCATATATGGCATATATGTGACAAAAATTAACAGTCCTGTTGCACATGCATCGATGACGACATATGTGGTGCTTCATGTGACCTTCAGTGTGGCCTCACATGAACTAACACATGGGGTAGAAATCTGCACATAAGCTGTCATATGTGGTCGAAATATTCACATATGTCGACTCAAGTGAAATAAATCTTCTCATGTGAAATCACATGTGATGAAAAGTGTATCATGTGATATGACATGATCCATCATGGGAGACCACATGGGTGTACACATGACATTGCATGTGAATTTTTGACCGGGATGGCTCACATAACGTTATTTTCATCAGTAAAAGGTGCCTCCAGATAATGAGAATGGCCTCTATCATTTTTGCTGCTGGAACTTTCTTCATTGCACCCTCTGTGGAAGGCTGCTATCAGGTAAACTTTTAAAAATAGCTTTATATTTGGCAACAAACATTTTTATCTATACACTTTGGGGTGATTTTAAGCCTATATTGGCCATTTAAGAAAAAAAAAAGGTTGATGTAGAATCACTTTATAGTTTGGTAAAAAGCACTCAGCATTCATCTGAAACCAATCAGATTTACTAATGAGTTACATACATATTTTTGTGTCCTAAAATTTAGTTTCTATAGTTTCTATCTGCTCTTCAGTTTTCAAGAACCATTTTACCTTTAAGCCTTGAGAGCAGACTTGTCTGACTTCTTGGGTTAAAATGTTTGTACTATTTTTCAAAGAGTAACAAATGGAGATTGTTTATTTAAATATTACATGTTCAACAATATACATCTGAGTATAACTTAATTGTCTAATTTTTCTTCAAATAAACAGGTCTTTACTCTTGTGACCATTTCAGAACATACTGTGAGTATGATATAATTTGTTGTGCTCTTATGTAATGAACGTTACTAAATTATCTTTAATTTCCAGGTAATTCCTTTGTGCTGGTGCCTCATGGAGAGGAAAACAGAGCATGCCTACTTTGCAGTTTTAATGCTTAATAGACAGCATTTGGTTCACTGGAGTTTTACCAGAGTCATCACTGATTTTGAAGATGCTATAATTAATGCTTTCAGAACAGTTTTTCAAGTTGAAGTGCAGGGCTGTTTTTCCATTCTGCAAATGTAAGTTTAAAATGTATAGGTAGCAATTAAAAAATATAGTTGTAATCTAAAAATATCACTTGTAATTTAGTTTCGATCATAGATCAAATCATGAATCATAATTTATACTTAGTAATCAGAATTTGTGTTGTGTGATATTCCTACACAATGGATGCTTTTATAGTAGCGCGGTAAAAGATCCAACCAGCAAACACTTGAGCAAACATCAGTTTAAACCAATTTGAAATTTTACAAATATTACAGATTGTTACCTTTGTTGTGAAACACATTTTGTTCATGAACAACCACATCCCCTCGGCTTATGAACCGTGTTGGATATCTTTTAATAATGCTGCTACTTTCTTTTTTTCAGGCCATGGGTCAACATCAGGGTTGGGAACGTTACTTTCAAAAGTAACGGCGTTAGTGCGTTAACGTTATCGTTAGGTAACGATAACGATAACGCGTTACATTTTGGTCGGCTGGTAACGGGTAACGAAACGCGTTACTCAACCTCTGTAACGATAAACGCCGTTACCGCTACTTTTGATCGGGAGCTTCTTAACAAGCGCCTAGAAGACAAGTCTCCTCTCAGCTCTCAGAGCCGGCCCGCCGCCGGACTCGGTCGTCCCTTCGGCTCTCTAGCGAGATTACAGTAAAATTCTACATACCACTATAAAAACGCGTCTTACTTGTTCTCCTCATAATTATGTACTTTCTAGCTTTTTTTACAGTTTTAGAGGCCACTTAAACTGAAAGTAACGATAACGCCGTTACAAAGTAACGGTAACGATAGCGCGTTAGTTTTGGAAAGGCCAGTAACGATAACGTTAACGCGTTACTTTGGATCGGGATAACGATAACGATAGCGCGTTACTATTTAAAAGTAACGTTCCGAACCCTGGTCAACATGCCAGAATGACTATTGGTGTTCAGCTCCTTCATTGGCTGAGCGAAGCGAAGCCTATTACGCCACAGGAGTGCTAAAAAAGTTCATTGTCCGTCTGTCTGTCTGTGTGTGTGTCTGTGTGTGTGTGTCTGTGTGTCTGTTCGCACGATAACTCGAGAACGAGTTGAGATATCGAGCTGAAATTTTTACTGTAGCTTCCTTGCCCCAAAAGCTCGGTCGAGTTCGAAAATGGGCATTCTACCTCAAAAACTGACACCGTTAAAAATTAATTTGCATTTTCGCAAAATATAATTTTAAAAATAAATATTTTTTTACAGTGTCCTAAGGGGTAACTCGGCGAGTTGCGACCCTCTGGGCGAAAATTTCGTCCGTTTGGCCGTATCTCTTACGGTTTAGCCACTACTGCGTGACTTATGGGCGAAAAGTCCTAAAAAGGCATGTTGGGTGTCGTCTCCGGGGTATTTCGACAAGTTGCGACCCTACGGGCGGAAATTTCGTCCATTTGGCCGTATCTTTTACCGTTTCGCCGCTGCAGCGTCAAATTTCGACAAAAAGTCCTCAATATACGCGTAGAGTTGTGTATTTCTCAGATATTCGATTATCAGAGACAGCGCATATCGCCGGAACCGTCTGCAAGAGTGAAATTTAATGGCGCTTACTGTTTCGTTACTCGAAGCGTTTTTGTGGCATCCTTTTCCATACTGACAGCGCCGCGAATAGGTCGATGTACGCAGGCGCTTCGCGGCGTAACAGGGTTTCGCGAGATATCGCGAAGCCTGTTACGCGAGACGTGGTCTGGCGTACATCTACCTAGTATGTTTCCAGATATTTATTACATTGTTCGCCTATGCTGCTCACAACCGTTGTTGCCACAAAATCTTATTCAGAGGGGATTCAACATCATTGCAGCAACAGCGATGGAAAACATTGATATGTTCCTTTTCATTTGTATTGTTATGCCCTATCTGGAGTACATCCAACATGACTGGCTTCACCATGCAAACAGAGGACAGACACTTTCTGTATGTGGCAGCGAACACAGAACAAACAATGCAAGGTACAGTATTATCTTACTTATTTATTTTTTATTTATTAATAACAAGGCCCTAAGAGCAAGGCTCCATAATGGGCAGAGTACATTTATACACATGGCGGTATTACTAAATGTGAAAAAACACTTTGCATTGTCTGTCATGCATTGCTACTTTTAGTTGACAATAATCCTATATATCACTACATGACATACTAAAACATTGTAATTTTACCTGCCTCCAAAAGCTAAAGTAGGTCATAAATGAATTTTGTCAAAATAAGGTGCAAAAATAAGATAGCAGACCAATTTTGCTTTAAATTTGAATTTTCCCTGATCCAAATAAAATTTTCTGACATTTCCATGCTTGATATAAATCCTGTTAACTCTAAGGTCATAAGATAGTATTAATTTATTTTATAGTAATTAGTTACCATGAAAATAGACAATCACAAGTAACAGTAACTGACCATAATTTTTTTTTATAGTGGAAGTAACAATCGACGCATGAAGAGGAGTTTTGGGGTCCAACATCCAAATACACTGCTGGTCAAAATTAGCGGACCACTTTTTCGAATTTGCACTATTTCTAAGTTTTTCGAGCTAGAATGCTGAGATTCAGCAGGCAGGTGCGTCAATCATCTGTCTCGGGCCCTACGAAGTGCACAGTCCGTGCGCCACCCCGTTCGCCCTGTGCATCCCCGAGAGTGGCCAAGGGTAGAAAAATCGACCGAAACAGGTCCGAATTTGTCACTAAAATTGATCGGAAAGTCGAATTTTTTGGTGTACGGCCTCAATTTGGTCTCCTCTTTTGAACGCCGCAAGAAAAATCGCGATCGCGAAAACCCACCCCCTGCCACATTTACCCCCACCCCCTCAAGGGGGTGATTTTTTCGGATGGGCAAAATCAACGGTTTACCCTCCGGGGACACCCCCTGTACACGATACATGTGTTTTTTTCGATTTCGACCACCCCCAACCAAATCATTCCCTTGAAAGTGCCACCCTGTTTTGAAACTCGGCCATTTTGTAGTGTAAGGGTTGAAGTTTGGATTTAAAATTTTCAGGTGAGGACCGTTTAGTCGTCCGGCACATGCCCATGTTGAGCAGCGCGGTGCAGAGGTGGGAAACGGTCCCTCCCCGGTCCCGAGGTGCGGTTCCAGCCGCCCGCCCGAGCCGAGCAGGCAGAAGGGGCGGTTACCGACCGGGTGGTCTTCACTAACTCTAAGTCAATAATTTGAGTATGGGAAGGTATGCGGAGCCACGCACACAAATCCCGAGACCTTCCAAAATTGACGTATTTAGTTTTAAAACAGGCGCTTCCTCTGCGTTGTTTTGGCGTTTAACGGCATCTGTATTGCCTACACACTCGCTGCGCGTAGCTATGGTGACGTCGACAGAGGGACCGGGTGGGACCGGGACCGCTTCGGAACCGGCCGGCCCGCCCGGGCCCCGGCCAGGCCCGGAGCCGTCCGGGCTCGGCTCGGCCGGGCTCGGCTCGGCCGGGGCCCGGACCGGGGCAGGGCAGGGCAGGCGAGGGAAAGGGAAGACCACCTGATATCTCCCCCCCCCCCTCTCTCTCTCTCTCTC
Organism: Frankliniella intonsa; assembly: GCA_033675135.1. Lineage (NCBI taxonomy): Eukaryota > Metazoa > Arthropoda > Insecta > Thysanoptera > Thripidae > Frankliniella > Frankliniella intonsa. The sequence goes on along the minus strand of JAWJED010000029.1, from coordinate 471,530 downwards.
TCTCTCTCTCTCTCTCTCTCTCTCTCTCTCTCTCTCTCTCTCGCACACTTCAAACATAGAACAAATTTATTATTTTTACGAAAATTTAAATGTCGCGTCGCGATCGTCCGAGCTGCTGTTGCGAACGCAGACTTTGCTGCCTAAACAAAGCTGCAGCAGAAGTCATCCGTCCGCACGGCACGCACGCAGGCAGCGGCGGCGCAGCGCAGTGCAGGCCTGACAACTGACCCAGTCGCATCGGGTCGGGCATCTATTGAGTGGGTTAGGTCGTCTCGTGAACGGTAACACCATGGCGGAGGTGAATGCGGACGCGGACGACCCGCCGGTCGCGGGGGCGGAGGAAGTGCTTCAAAAACTTGAATCAAAGGAGTATGTGCTTGAGGAACGGTCGGCCAGAAAGAAGAGTGATATGTGGTTGGTGTTTAGATCCGTACTGCATTCCGTGTCGCGCAAGCCCACGGAGTACATTCAGTGTGTACAGTGTCAAACACTAAAACTGTACAACCACAAAAAAGGTGAGTACTTTTGCAAGTATATCTTTTTGGTTCGAAGCAAGGCGTATCTGGCATTCGGGGCGGGCGCGGGGCCGTCGCGGGGCCGTCGCGGGGCGGGCTCGGGGCCCTCGCGGGGCCGTCGCGGGGCCGTCGCGGGGCGGGCTCTGGGCCCTCGCGGGGCCGTCGCGGGCGGGCGCGTGGGGTCGCGGGGCGGGCGCGGGGCAGGCGCGCGGGGGGGCGCGGGGTGGGCGTGGGGCGGCCTAGGGTGGGCGCGGAGCGGACGCGGGCGTGCGCGGCGGGTAGGCGCTGTGTAGGCGCGGGGCGGGGCGCGGGGCGCGAGGCAGGCGCGGGGCGGGGGGCGGGCGCCGGGTGGGCGCGGGGCGGGCGCAGAGCGGGCGCGGGGCGGGCGCGGGGCGGGCGCGGGGCGGGGGCGGGGCGGGGGCGGGGCGGGCGCGGTGGGTAGGCGCTGTGTAGGCGCGGGGGTGGGCGCGGGGCAGGCGCAGGGGGGCGCCGGGTGGGCGTGGGGCGGGGCGGGCGCAGGGCGGCGGGCGGGCGTATAGCAGGGTCGTAAAATGAGCGTAATTATTTACATAACTCCAATTGTATCATAACTAAACGCCTTTTTGTCCCCCCAGGGACGAGTACGGCAAAGAAACACCCTTGCGTTAAAGCGGCTGTTGAGAGGAGAAATAGTGGGCACAGTGTGGAGGAAAATGCAGAGGGGAATGTTGCTTCAGCCAGTTCAGGACCTCTTGTTGCACCCACGTTCATAGCCAAGAAGCAGGTACTCAGGTCCTGCGTTCTGTACTGTGCCAAGGACTTTGCGCCATTTCAGGCAATTCAGGGTGAGGGTTTTGTTGACTTGGCTCAGACATTGCTGGACATGGGACACTCCTCTAAGGAAAGGATCGACGCGCGTCGTCTTCTGCCCGACCGAACAACTGTCAGTAAGAAAATGGAGGACATGGCAGGAGAAATTAAGTTAAAGTTTGTTCCCATGCTCCAGCAGTCGATAGCTGACAACACTTGTGCTGCGACAACTGATATGTGGACACAAGAAAACAAAAAATACGATTTCACGAAATCCTGGTAGGCACGAAGTATGTCTTGGTTTCATCGAAGTTTTTGGTGGATAGTCTATGTAGAAATTTAGTTAAAAATTTCCAATCAATTGAGTGATAATATTGAATTTTTTTTTCTCAATGTTTGATAAGCAGCAACATAAGTCTAGGTCAGAAGCGAAATTTCAGGTAGTTTGCTTAAATGATTTAGAACATAGGTTCTCAGTAAGAAAATGTCCGATCAGCTTGATTATTGAATCGATGGCTCCTTATGCAATGAACGTTTGGACACTGAATTTTCAGCCTTATTCTGTAATCTGCGTTCAATTTATAGTTGTGCATTAGTTGCATCAGTGGTGGCTGGTGGATGGGACTTCCACCTGACAAAAGAATGGCGTTAGCCTCGCGTGTCGTTTGGCGAATGGCAAGTAGTTCCTGATTTTGCCGGTAGATCGCGCTTTATCGTACCGTGTTTAATTTCGTTTTTCGTTAAAAAATGTAAATGTTATTATTAGAAATGTTATGTAGAAATATTATTGCGTTATAATCTATTTGGTGTGGAAAAATGCTATTTGATTGAATTTGGTCATTTTCTGCGCAATCAATCTCTGCTTGGAAGCATCCGCTAGCAGGTCTATGGTTGTCGTAGCAACTGTTGCTTACTGTTTGGGGTATTCCCTTGCTGGTTTTGTGTGAAGCTTTGGTGATCAAAAATTATTGAAAATGTTCAATCCATTGAAGGTAAATATATTTTTTATCTCTGGTTTTGTAATTGTATAGATTTTTATTATTAGTCATTGGTGTAATCGCGATTTTAACCTTCATACAGAGAGTTGCTTCAAGTGTTATGGGCGGTAGTGGCGATCGTGAGCCCAAAGTTTCTAAAGTCGATGAGAGTGTTGATCATGCGTCAAAAAGTGATGAACTCGGTGTGAATGAGGTATGCATCATTAAAATGTGTATAAGGTTATGTTTATGTTTAATTTGTAGTTGAATGTAGTGTATTTTTGCTTTAGAACAATCAAGAAGCAAAGATGGATGACTGCAAATCTGGTCCGAGTGTTCCTCCACCGAAGGAAGATGAATCGAAGAAAAGTGAATCTGATGATGATTTGTTTGGTGTAAGTTTATTTAAGTAAGTATTTGAATTCCAGTAGTTTGTGTTATAGTTTAATTGTGGTCTTTTTATTTTTAACAGGAATTGGATAGTACTGTCAATAGAGTCATTCTCAAGGCGAATGAACTCGAAAAAAATCTTAAGTATGAGTTGGTCGATATTTACTGCATGCGAATTGATGGTAGACTCTCTGTTGTTGGTGGGTTTGTGTTGGAAAACAGTGAGCAAGTGAAGTATGTGTGGATGCCGGCTAGTCTGTGTAAAAATATGACAGAATCTAGTGTCTTAAGTTTAAAAAGCAAATTGGATGCTGGTAAGAAGGCCTTTGCCATGTTCTATGGTATGAAGGCTAATCGATATGGGAATGACAGCTATGATATGCAGTGGGTGAGGAAAAACTGATTCTGTGTTACTGCATGTATGTACTGAAATAATGTTTAAATATTATCTGTCATCTTATGGAGTGCATGAATTCACCTTTGAAATTTCTTTGTTTATTTCTATCTTTGGTCTTGTTTCACTCCTTGCATGTTTTTTTCTTTGTTCATACTAACTTTGCATGGCATGTTATATTCATTAAAAATAAATCTATTTTATATTAATGGTCTTTTATTATTGTAGTTTGAAAAGTTTTTTTGACGAATTTGTTTGTAGTGAAAGACTTCTGAAATGGGTAAGTTGTTCCTTGTGGAGAGTTGCTGGCATGTCTTTGTCTTTTACAAGGATGAATTTCAGTACTCACATTGAGGATTATGTGAAAATGGGCTTTTACTGTGGAGTGTTGATGACTATTAATGCATGGGTTTATGATCTTGGCAAAAATATATTTTGGCTGAGTTATGGAAAAGGTTTAGGTGGTGGTGAACGTATGGGAATCTAAAAATAACTGTCTAATTTAAAGAACACATACATATTAGTACAAGGGACAGTGAAGAAGTAACTGTTAGAGACAAATTTTTAATGCGTCTGTAATGAAAGGTCAATCACTTTTACAGGCAGCTAATTCGACGAATACTAACCCAAGCAACAGAATTTTGTGAAATTGACATCATTTCACGGTCATTGTTAAAATTTAGTCATTTTGGTGGACACCTTTGATGTCATTTTGACAATAAGTGACATTATATGACATCAAAATGATGTCAAAGGTGGCCACCAAAATGACTAAATTTTGACAATGACCGACAAATGATGTCATTTTGATAGAATTCTGTTGAGTGGTAACCTTTTAACGTTATCATTTGAGTGGTAGATGGGGTTGGCAAAACTTTAAGTGCAATGGGAATCTTCTACATTGGAAGATTTGCTGATTGTAACTTATTTTAAATTCGGGCCAGTAATGGTAATTATTTTATTATATTTTGTAGGAGGAAAGATTTCAGTATAATTTTCATCTATAAAGGTGATATGGTTTCATTCAGACTTTTTTTTTACAATTTCATTCTAACCCTTTGAGAAATGCATTTTTTACATGAGTTTTAGACATGGTACTAGCTAGTGCATCAACTTGTGGGAAATAGCAGTTAGGTCACTTATTGGTTTGATTTTAGAGCACGCACACACAATCTCTTTCTGTTTGTATTTTAGGACGATAAAAAATCTTAATGCAGCCTTGGTTCTTAATAACCATGATGGTCTCAAGCCCATGAAAATGCAGAGAGGGATTTTTTAAGAATATTAATCCATCAGTGATATTATTGGTTTGGACTTTCTACTATATTAATTCAGTTTTTTGTTGTTTCTGTACCTAGTTAGTTCTAAGTGAAACAGCTAAGTAATACTTCAAGTTAGTATAATTATTTGAAACATTGCAAGATAGATTAAACTGTAATTTATAATTAAACAGAGAGGTAAGTAATTTTCGGCAGGAATGAAATTAATGAAGTGGCATTCTTTGGGTTTTAGTGTAGGAATGTAGGGGTTAGTTTATATGGGGATTAGCAGAAGACGTGGTCTGCTGATATTAATGGATGGGTTATGGGCAGTTTTTAGCGTTATCGGCAGGTTGTGGTTGTGTTATGTTTTTAATTGTTGACCGAATGTGAGAAGGCTTACATAGCGTGGGTTTTTCGGTGTTCTGTAAGTTTCGTGCAAAATTTGATTGAAAGTTATTGAAATGGATGATTTCGCTCTTTTCTCACTGGTGAAAGGAATCGGGATGGCATGTGGTAAGTCGTTGGGTTAAATTGTAATAATTTGAGTTGTATTAGGAGTATGTACTATGTAGGTTAGAATGTACTATTCAATATTAGATTTTATTGTATAATTTTTTTTCAGACTTGCATTGGCGTATGAGAAATAGTAGAGGTCATGTAGGAGGACGTGGAAGAAGTAATTGGCGTGGTCGAAACATTCGTGGAGGAGGTCGTGTGAATCAGCATGTAATGCGTGGTGGTGGATACCGGGGAAGAAGTGCTGGTGGCAGTGTGCATGGAAGGGGTTCTGGTGGTCCTCAGCGTGGTCGTGGTGGAATGCGGCATGATACTGTTGGGCTAAGTAATGTTAATGGGAATGTTGCATGCTCTAGTAATGGTAACCAGGAGCAAAAAGCTGTGAATCAGCGTGGTAGGGGAGCTCCTATCTGGCGTAGTAGGCATGAGAGAAATGCCTTAAAAAGGTATGTTGGTAATAATTTAAATTAAGGTGTTGATTAATTGTTATGCTTTTTGTATTGAAATGTAACTTTGTTTTAGGGAAAGTCAGCGTAATCAACTGGAAACTGCAAGTATTTCAAGCCAAAGTGAGGTCGCAGGTCATGTGAATGATGAATGTCAAGACGACAGCCTTGATTATGAGATTGAACAATGTAGTAGTGAACTTGGGAAAGTAATGGTGTCGAAGGTGTAATTGTGTATGTTCTTTTATATATTTGAGTCTGGTGAAATCCTTGTATTGTGAAGAAATAAATATTGTTTTGCATGATGACTACTTGCATGTCCTTCCTTATGTGGTTTTTTTTTTGTTTCTTCATTATGTGAGGGAATTTGCATGAAGCATTAATCCATTAAGTTTTAAAAAGCATGAGGGTTGTGGAATTAATAAATTTCATATCTGCACACATTTGAGATGGTTCAGTGGTGATTAACAATTGCAGAGGTCTACTAATGTTGGTTGTGGTTGCTTGAATCATATTCTAGTTTTTGGTTTGTTGGACGTCATTGATTTAATTATTACATATTTTATATTTGTACGGTGGCATGCCATAATAATATTGGGCAGGTAAGGCAGGTTTGACGTAATAGTTTTGGGGTGACTTTATAGTAATATTTGAAGCTGGCATGTTTCAGCATTTCAATTGTTTAAATTTGTAAACTGGCATGCCTCAGTTTACTTTAAATGAAAATATGTATTTGGAACTTTGGTTGCGATAAATTAAAGATAAATTAAAGCTTTGATATAAGAGTGCTGGAATAGTGGTTTAGTGGATATGGTCAATGGAAATGAAAGTTTTGCACGGTGGCATGCCATAATAATACTGGGTAGGTAAGGTAGGTTTCATGTAATAGTTTTGGGGTCATTTAATAGTAATATTTGAAGTTGGCATGTATTAGCATTTGAATTGTTTAAACTTGTAAACTGGCATGCCTCAGTTTACTGTTAGTTGAAATACATACTTTAAACTTTATTTGAGATAAAATAGAGTTTATTATAAAGAGTAAACTTATACTGGAAGTTAGTTAATCTTATATTTAGCTTTGACGTAAGAGAACAAGCAATATATTCTGCAGATCTTAGCTGCTTTAGTTGAACACCATTGGAATTTTCTTTGACATAAATTAAAGTTCATTATGAACAGTGACTTTGTACTGGAATATGATTCATTTTATATGTAGCTTTTATATAAGAGTGCTGGAATTGGGTTGTAGTTGATATGATTAATGGAAATGAAAGTTGTGCATAGTGGCATGCCATAATAATATTGAATGGGTAATGTAAGTTTCATGTATGGTTTTTGGGTGTTCTTATAGTAATAATTGAAGCTGGCATGTTTCAGCATTTTGGTAGTTTAAGTTTGTAAGCTGGCATGCCTCAGTTTACATTTAATGAAAATACGTACTTGAAACTTTGTTTGAGATAAATTAGAGTTTATTATTAACACTAAACAAGTATTATATTTGGCAGATTTTAGCTTTCTAGTTGAACATTATATGAATGCAAATATTACTGCTATTCATAATGAAAGGTCATTCTTCTCCATCTTGAACTATTGGCTTATGCACTATATCTTCAAGTGGAGTCTGTAAAAAAGTGTTAACGTAAGTTATTGAAGGTTTTTAATTTATATTATTTTATTTAATTTATACTCACTGATAAGTAACAGTTGCAATTATGGCAAATGAAATCATTATACTGATCAATGGTAATTTTTGTTTTTTTGTTCACAGTCCTTTGCGGATAATGGCGAGAGACTGGTTGGTAATTTATGTGCGGATTGACTCCAATTAAGGAATAGCAGTCTAGACACAACTACATTGAAGGAAAAGTTTAGGTTAGACAATGTATAAGTTGATAATGATGTGTGAATTTATTGCTACTTACTGGCCAAATAGTATTTGATGGTTTGTATGTTGCAGTTATGAATGATACGAAGGCAGAAAACTTTTCCATTTTGTAATTTTATGTACAATTAGTTAGTGACTGCGTTGTTATGAAAAGGGAATGCCTTAATGTTATTGGTATTGAATTATAGAAGGCAGTGGAGGTTATTCTTCCTTTTTTCGCTTTAGTGCTACATTGAGCAGCATCCTGTCATCAAGTTTGTCATCATCTGTGTATACTAGCTGCCAATATTAGTAGAGATGAGTTGATGTATTTATGTATGTTATTTTTAATCTTTTAATTCGTTTTTGTAAATAACCTTTTTTCTGTTACAGATTTTTTTGGTGCATTTTATTTCTAGTGATGTTGTGATTCAACCTTTTGTAAATTAGTAGGCAATGCTTGCCAGACGTCAAGATTGAACTGCTTGGTACACTGGGTGCAAATGAAGTGTTTACATTGTGCATTGCATGTAAGTGGTTGAATAGAAATTAATTAGGCCAAGAGAAAAGTCTTGATTGAATTTTTTGTTGCATCATATTAAGAAGGCAAAGTCAAAAGTGTATGTTGAATTCCCTCTTGCATGTGTAATTGAAGCAGGTGAAGACTGGCTATTTCTGAATTATTTTTTTGTTACAGGTTTTATTTTTTCATTTTATTGGTAGTGATGGTCTGACTCAATCGTTTGTAAATTAGTAGCTAATGCTTGCTAAGATAAGAGTAAAGGTTGAACTGCATGTAGTTGAAACTTGTGCATTGTGCATTACCTGCAAGTGTTTGAAAAGAAATTAGTGAGGTCAAAACAAGAGTGTAGCTTGAATGGTTTGTTGCATTATATGTAAATGATGCAGGTGAAGCCTAGGTAATTCTCATTCTTTACTGAAGCATGTCAATTTGTGTTCTATCTTTTTTTAACTAATTTCTTTTTTTGTGTGGTCTCCAGTTTAAGTTGAACTGTTTGTTGTGTTGGGTGCTGGTGAAGTGTTTGCAAGGTGTATTGCATGCAAGTGTTTGAAAAGAAATTAATGAGGGTAAAACAAGAGTGTAGGTTGAATTGTTTGTTGCATCAGATCTACATGAAGCAGGTAAAGCCTAACTTTTTTTTATTGTTACTGAAGTTAGCATTTGGTCTTGTACCTTAATTTACTAATGTATTTGTTTTTGTTGTAGGTTCTATTGTATATTGTATTGTCAGTGATGGTGTGACTCATTGTTTTGTAAAGCAGCAGGCAATGCCTGTTAAAATGAACTGTTTATAGTGTTCGGTTTAGATGAAGTTGGTGCATTGTGCATTGTGTGGAAGGCTTGGAAGACAAATTAACAATTGAGGTATGTTGAATCGTCTGTTGCATATTGTGTAAATGACTTAGTAAAGATTTTAAAACTTTTTTTTTATTGTTTTGTTTCAGAATTGCAGTAAGACTAGTAAGGTTCACATATGTGTAAAAAATAAATAAAGCTTAGCTAATTATGTGAAGCAGTTGCAATGTGCATTGCATGATAGTATGTGAAGAGAAATTAACGAGGCAAAGACAAATGTGTTAGTTGAACTGCTTGTTGCATCAGTTCTAAATGAAGCAGATGAAGTTAAGGCATTTTTTTATTTATTTTTTACTGAAGCTTGCCCTCTTGTCTTGTACCTTTAATCTAAATAATTTTTTTTTTCTTACAGGCATTTTTTTTGATTACATTGCTTGTGGTAGTAATGGTCTGAACCTTTTAGATCATCAGTCAATGCTTGTGAAAATTAGAGTGGATGTTGAACTGGTTGTTGTGCTGGGTGTAGGCGAAGCTGCTGCAATGTTTATTGTGTTTGAAAAAAAGTTAATGAAATCAAAAGAACACAAGGGTGTAGATTTAATTGTTTGTTGTATGAGGTATAAATGAAGCTGGTGAAGGTTAGTTATTTTTATTTTTTACTTAAGCTTTGTATTTGGTCTTGTACTTTCTTTGTATATATAATTTATTTTCTCCTACAAGCTTTTTGTTGATTGTATTGTTAGTAATGGTGTGACTGAAGGGTTTGTATACTACGAGCCAATATTTTTTGAGAAAAGAATCTAGGTTGAAACATGTTAGCCAGGACAAAGTTTAGGTTGAATTGCTTATAGCACTAGGTGTAAATGAACTAGGTAAAGCTTATACACATTGAACTGCCTGTTGCGTTGGATGCAGGTGAAGTGGCTTGGTTTTGCACTGTTTGGAAGTCTTTAAAGGAAAAATAACGAGGCTAAAAGAAGACTGTATTTTAAATTATGAAGGAGTTGAGGCTTAGCTTATTTTATTTTTTTTTACTGATGCATGCTGCTTTGTGTTGTACTTATAATCTAAATAATTTCCATGTAATTGTTACATGTACATCTGTTATGAATAAGTTTGAGCTTCGTACTTGGTAGTTTTCTATTTGTAGTTTAAAAAATCCCTCTCTGCATTTACATGGGCTTGAGACCATCATGGTTTTGAAAACCAAGGCTGCATTAAGATTTTTTTTATCCTGTAATAGAAAATTATGTTAATTTGTAATTCATCAGCACAAGTTGTTTAAAGGTCTGAAAACAAAGATATAAAAGTTTAGTCTGAAAGAAAGAAGAAGATTGGTTTGTGATCACTCATTGGAGATTCATAGAAATGTGCTGTTCTATTTTGTTGATTAGTATAAAATAAGTCTATTAGAGTAAAGTAGTCTGTTGAATAGTCACCTTTTAATTTATAAATTAGATTGAATCTAGTCAATACTGGATTTACTTTATCGGGAGACATGTTAAAGTCTCCAACCAAAGATATATTTAAGCTATAATCTAAAAATTGAAGTAAAGAAGATACATTTTTTTCAAACTTTGCTAGAGGATAGTTTGGTGACTTGTGAAGGAATATGATGTAATTGTTTTTGTATTTCATACTTGTAATGTCTAGAAATGATTTTAATGAATTATTTGTTATAATGTTGTCAGCATGAGAAAAGCATATTTCTACTAATTCTTTTATTTCTTTTTTTACATATACTGCGGTACCGTATGGATGACGTCGGGACATAACACAGTCATTTCTGTGAATGCAAACATGACTAGGAATATTATATGTTTCATCTTGTTTGAAGCGAGTTTCAGCAAACATTAAAATGTCAGCTTTTGAATACATTTCATGTGACTTAATGTAAGGTAAGTACATGTTTAATGACCTAATGTTGTGAAATACAGCATAAGGTTTTTCAAATTCTTGGGGAAACTTTATGTTGAATAATAAACGATTTTCTTTTCTCATTTTTTCCATTACAGGAATTGACATATCAAATTTTGAAGGTGGACTGGGTTTCTTGTATTTTCCATGGATTAGAAGTCCTTCAAGGGTTTGAGCTCTACTGTAAGTTGTGTAAGCATGTCTTCTATTCATCCCTTCAGGAAATACCAAAATTTTATTATATGTAGAACTTTGAGATTTGTACGAGGTGATAGCTTGTGCTGGAACTAAAGGAAATTGTTTTCGTGATATAGCTTTAGTTGAGCCACGACTGATGTTCATTGTTTTAACTACTCTTTCTAGTAAAGTCCATGATGGATCAGCATTATCTTTCAATGATGTCATGTAATTTTCTTTTCTATTGGTCATTCCAATATTTTTATGAGGAAAAAGAAGATATAATCTGAGTGGTAGTAGATCATTCTTTGCTGTTTTACCCATTACAATTTTTTTAAGAATACCGCAAGCTCCATTAGTTAATCCGTCTGGAACGTCAATATTACATGTAATCATGTATGTAGCTCCTATTTTAGCTATAAATTTGAAAGGAAGTCCTTGTGTTTTCTGATATGATTTTGATTGAAAATATTGTAATTCTTTCATTGTGAGTGGTTTATTGCTAGTACTTGAACTCACATCAATAGCTAATGAATCACATCCTTCACTGAAGTCTTTTGAAAGACATGTAGCATTATAGTTGTCTACTGTAATGTTTTTGTAAGCAATTGCTGTAGCGTCAGGAATCGTAATGTTTTCAGGTATGTTTAAATTTGATAATTGACGACTCATAAACATTTCATCGTCATCAGTTGTAGTATTGCCATTTGCAAATCGAAGTAGAGCTTCAGCAAACTTCAAGTCATCCTTTTGCCTCATGAATTGTGTTAATTCGTATAATTCAAATCGATTCCAAAGTTTTGACATGTAAAATGTTTGATTTGAACCATTGTTATTATTGATGACTATAATTTCATTATCAATGTTGGATAGAGTTGAAATTGGGTCTTTTGATGATTGATACACTGGAGTTGAATATATTGGGGGAAGTTGATTGAAGTCTCCTAAGCATATAACAGAAACAGAACCAAATGGTTTATTATTTTCAAATATTTGCTGTAGTCTTAAATTTATTACTTCCATCATTTCATAAGAGACCATTGAAATTTCATCAATAACTAGTATTTTAAGCTTTTGAAGTTTGTACATTAGAGTGTTTCTTTTATTTGCTGACATTTTTGTTTTCAATTCTTTCTTTAAATCAAAATCTAGGCCAAAAATACTGTGTATAGTTTGACCTTCAATATTGAATGCAGCTTTACCAGTAGGTGCACTTAAAATAATGTGAACGTCTGTTGGATTATTCCCAATTTGATGTGACCAAAATCTGGTTGCTGTGTGTGTTATAGCCTTTAAGAGAGTACTTTTTCCAACTCCTCCTGGTCCAGAAATGAAATGAAAAAATTGTTGCTTTGTCTCTGATTTCAACCAATGTAAGAAATTGTCATGATATTTGCTTTGCCTTTCATTCAGTGATTTAAGCAAATCAATGTAATCATTATTTGAAATAGACTTAGGTACAGTAAAGGTTCCGAATTTTAGACTGTCTTCATCTGTTTTCATTGTAGGAATCTCAAGTGCAATGTCACTATCAACTGTACCTAATTCAAAAATTTTAAAGTCGTCTGCAATGTTTACGAATTCTGTCTCATCATTAATATCGAATTCTTCAGTTTGAATATTTATGTTTCTTATTGCTTCATCTAAATTTATATTCATTTTGTAGTTGTATTTTTGTCTATTAATTTCAATAGCACTGAAGTTTGTGTCATAATTATCTTTTGCATTATCAATGATGTGCTGTTCATTACGCCAAGGATGATATAACATGACTTGTTCTCTGCAGTAGTTGTATTCATCGTCAATTAGATTGTAGTTTCGGAATCTTATAGTTTTTGGTTTCTTCCTTAATTTTATGAAACCTGCATTATTTTTTAAAGTAACCCATTTTGTACTTTTATCATGACAGTCATTTTCCTCATCATGAGATAAATTGCATTCTATATCTTCCTCAACATGTGTTGAGTTGTTTGTAATTTTTTTTTTGTATTCATACCAAGCTGTGAAATCAGCTAACGTTGTTGAATCCATGTGATCTGGTCTATCAATGTAGTGCTCAATTAGTCCGTCATACATAATGTTGTTACTTTGTTCATCAAGTTCTTCAAGTTCTTTTTTAGACTTGAGCATTTTAGTTCGTTCATTTGGTAAAGCTGTGTTAATGTACTGAACTACTTCAGATTTTCTTGATAATGGAATACTCATTAGATGACAAGTAGCTTCTTGAGCTGAAATTTCTGACTTATTGGTAAACGCATTAACATATTTTCTAAGTTTTTGTTTCAAGGGAATATGTTCTTTTTTTAGATTGTCTGCTAGTTCCCTTAGTAGTTTTGAAATTCCTTTTTGACTTTTATTTATATAGTTGAGAATGTATTTTACAGTTGCATAAGGGTCCAAAATGAACTGAATGTCCATGTTTGCTTGCCAGAGAACTAAGATAGTTCTGTTGTAACTATTAATTTTACGTTCATTGAGGTTTCTTCTCAAAAAGACTGTTGGTCTATTGAGACTGGATCGAATTGCTAACATATATGTTTCTTCGTCTAGTTCAAGATAATTTAAGAATTCATCAAAAGTGCAATCTTCATGTTTTTTTGCTATTTTCTCCATGTCTAATTTAATCTTATTAAATATTTCTTTTAAATGTTTTTTTTCATGTGAGTCCAACTCATCAAGAGGGAGAAGGATTTTGGTTTGTCTCATAGGCGGAATTGGATAATTGAATCTACATTTTTGTTTTCCTCGTTTACAGGTGAATGTATGTTTGTGGTATTGTCTTTTCATTAAGTCTCCTAGACTATCATCTTTTTTGCATGTGATGAATTCATCAATAAATTGTTCACATGTTTTAATGCTTTCAGGATCATCTGGATTAAAGACAGGACAATCTTTTAGCCAAAACATTGCATGAGCATGCAAACTTCCCCTTTTTTGGGCTTCATATCTAGTTACAAAATGACAAACTTTGAAGTTTTTGAAAGGACCTAAAGGGGTATTTTGAATTAACTTCATGATGGAATGAAATTTATGGTGGAAATACCATGCACAGGTAACTGGATCTTGTTTCACCAAATTTATTTTTTCTAATTTTGGTAGTAATTTTATTTCTTCCTCAGTTAATTCCTGTTCATTATTTATCTTTATCAGAATTGTTATAAGTTCATGCCAGTAAATTTCAGCAGAAGTCAAAGTTGCAAATATGTGTGCTGGACCATACTGACGAATCATAGCCATTGCTTCTTTGGTTTTTTGAGACCAGTAAGCTGGACTTGATCGGTCTTCGTCTAAAACTTTATAACCTTCATCTTCCTGAATAAGTTGATCAATTCCATTTGGTTGTAAAATTTCAGCAGCTGTTAAGGTTTTTCCATTTTTTTCCTCATTGCAATACTAATACGATTAACAAATCTACGTAGTCTTGATTTGCAAAAACTCATAAAAACTTTAGGTATATGCTTTGCTGCTCTACGATCAGAACTTTTGAGTTCAAATTTTCTTAATTGTGAATCTGTTAATTTATGCTTAAAATGTCTTGCCTGTCCACAATATATGGTTGGATACGTTAATATATCTACATCCTCATCTTGAAGCAATGAAATGGGAACTTGTCCTTCCCCAGGAGCTATTTTAAGCCCTATATCGTTAGTTATGTGGTCTGGTAAATTTTCTGGCATAACCATTGTCTCATGATTTCCTGTTTCTGCTTCTGAATCTGATGAATCATTGTCTATTGAAGCGGTATCTGAGTCACTTTCAAAAAATATGTCTTTAAACTTTTCAGCTTTTGATTTCTTAGATTTCAGATTGCATTCTGAATTACATTGTAAGTTAGGTTGGTCAGTGTTTGTATTGCAATCAATTGCAAAATTATCATTGGTAGGTGCAGATTCACACTCATTTTGAAGAGTTATAATGTCCACTGGTCTTTCAGCATTATGTAACCAGTTTGGGTCAAGTTTTATGTTATGTTTTTTATATATATCTGTGTTAACTAGATATTCTGCTGCTTTGTAAACTTTTTCTGGTCTTATTAAATCATAACTGTATGGGACTTTGTCTGTCATTCTTCTTTGAAGTTTAACTAGTATAGTTTCAGACTCAGTTAAATTTCTCGGTAGTATATTCACAGTTGAGTTTAAGTCTGTTGGAACATTAACACAACTTCCTTTTAAGCCATACTGAGGACCTGCATATTTAGACAGTTCAATAATTTTCATAAATGGTTGTCGAACAGCTAACAGTCTCTCTTCTAACTGTGTTAATCCTTGTAACACTTTTGGAATAGCAGGAAACGACAGACCATTCACTACAGCATTACTTGGTATAGTTTGTGCAATAAGATATCTCTTACATGTATTGCACACAATGTATTTATTGTTTTTTGGCAAACTTGCAATGCAAACATCAGTTAGTTGAAAAATAGCGTTTTCAGGAAATTCATTGAGTTCAGAAATTGATTTTTTAAAGTTTAAATGACCACAACAAGAACATATCCAAGTAGGTCCTTCTTTGATTTCAGTAAAATATTGATCAATAGCTCTTTGTCTCTTATTTTCAATTGAATCATTTTCTTTATTTTGCTTGTGTCTTTTATTATTTTGAAGTTTTTCATTGTATTTTTCTGTGTTATTTTTCAATGCTTCCTCATGATATTTTCTTTTTGACACAGTAGTTTTTTGTTTATAGTTTATATTTTCCTCAAGCCTCTGTTTTACATTTTGAAGGTTTCTTGACTTGTAACTTTCATCAGTTTGTAGTCTATTCTTAACATTTTCAAGATTTCTTGACTTGTAACTTTCATCAGTTTGTAGTCTATTTTTAACATTTTGAAGGTTTCTTGACTTGTAACTTTCATCAGTTTTTAGTCTATTCTTAACATTTTGAAGGTTTTTTGATTTGTAACTTTCATCAGTTTGTAGTCTAGTTTTAACATTAAGAAGGTTTTGTAATTTGTAATTTTTATCATTCAAAAGTTTGGACAAAACGTTGCTTCGGTTTTTAGCTTTGAACTCTTCATTACCTTTTAACTTGTTATTGTAATATTGTTTGTTATTAAGTTGTTTAGTACTTAACGTTTTTATTATTACACCTCTTGTTCGACTTTTCCTTGTTTCATTTGTACAGGTGATATCATTTTTAAGTTTTACTGAATTTCCTTTTTTTTTCGAGAGTTTTCTAATTTAGCCTGGATTTTTTTCTTTTTATTCATTTGTTGCAATACTTGTATATTTTTTAGGTTTGTTCCAACTAAAGTAACTTGATTCGTTAAAGAATTGCTTTTATCATTTGATTCAGGTTGACTCTCAAAAGAATCGCTTATTGGACAGATTACTGAATCAGGATGATTCATAGAAGAATCTCCTGTGTCATTTGATCCAGGTTGACTCAGAAAAGAATCACCTAATGGATACATTACTGAATCGGATTGATTCATAGAAGAATCCGCATTGTCATTTGATCCAGGTTGATTCATAAAAGAATCGCCTAATGGACAAATTACTGAATCAGGTTGATTCATAGAAGAATCTCCTTTGTTATTTGATCCAGGTTGACTCAAAGAAGAATCACCTAATGGATACATTACTGAATCAGGTTGATTCATAGAAGAATCTCCTTTGTCATTTGATCCAGGTTGACTCAGAGAAGAATCGCCTAATGGACCAATTACTGAATCAGGTTGATTCATAGAAGAATCTCCTTTGTCATTTGATCCAGGTTGACTCAGAGAAGAATCACCTAATGGATACATTACTGAATCAGGTTCATTTATATAACAATCTGCTTTGTAATTACAACCAAGTTGATTCTGAAAAGAATCACGTAATGGGTAGATAAGTAAATTAGGTTGATGAAATACAAACTTTATTTCTGTAATGCTGTACGTTGAAACATCATTAAAATTTTGTTGCAAGTAAAGAACTAATTCTTTGATAGAGGTGAAACTAACTAATACTGCAAACCCTTCATGATGGCATTTTCCTTCTTTGTCCTTTGCATGAGAATCAAAAATCCAAAATTCATTTTGGATGAACATTATACCAAACGAATAGTCATTGCAATTTAAAATACCGCATCTGGAAGTTTTAAAGTACATTGTTAAGGCAGATATAATTTCATCACCAAAACCTTCAATGTGATGAATTGGTCCAATAAACTTAGCTTCTTTTGCTGCTTCTAAAATTACATTTACTTCATTAGGTAATGTAAAAGTTTCAATAATTTCATGCGGAAATAAAAATCCATTGTAATTTGGTCGACAAGATTTAGCATGAATATTGGTCCCAAGCTGTAAATAGAAATTACAAAAATTAGAGTACTACAATATAAAATTAAACTCATTGACACTACTTTATAATTTAATAAACTTACATGTACACAAGCATCAATATCATTAGCTGTCCATAAGCTAGGGTTATGTAATAGTCCATAAGCACAAGCAACAACACTAGCCGAACAACATTGGACTCCATAGTGAACAGGAAATATTTTATTATCTCCTTGGTGTATAGTGCCCTGTAACACTTTCATTTTTGGCTTCAAAGCACTAATTAAAATTATTGCAATCACCACAATAAGCTACAAAAGTAGATGTTAGTGGAAATTATGCATGTTGTGAAAACAAACTAGGCTGTTTAATTTCTTTGTCTGGTTGTTACTTAAAGCCAATGTATAGTATGTATGTGTTGAGCTTTAAGTTCAAACATGAAGAAAAATTTCTTGTATATTTATAGTATACACTTATAATAACCATTATACATTAAAATAAGACTAATACAATAATTAATTTATAAGTTTCAGTGCAAACATAAACCTAAAATTAATATTTATGTTGGCGTTACATTTAAAATGCACTATGATTTTTAAATAAAATTATGAAAAGGCGGAATCGCAGTGTTAACTAACAGTTGAAGACCGAATCTACAGTCCAAACCAACAATGAGGAACCGCGACGGTCAGCTAGTGGTCACGTTCAAAACTGTCCCCGTGGTTCATCCTTTTAGACGGCGCGAAACTGTAACGATTCTGACGTGACCACTCCTGGCGTTGAAACTCTTGGACGTCGAGGTACAAAGCAACAGGCGATGCTTTTCATTGGTTGATTATACCCGCGAAATGGTGTTATTGGTCAGGGCCTTCCCCGACTCGGCTCGGCTTCCCTTTCCACGTCTGTTTTCCCGTGACAAGCCGAGCATTACCATAGAAACGGAGATTTTAACTTCAAATTTCTCAAAATTGGCCGCTAACTTTTGGATGCCATTCCAGCATACAACTCAGGAGATTCGGTTTTATCTCTATGTAAAATCTTATCAAAATCGTATAGAAAAGTTAAAAGTTTTGTATAAGGGGCCATGCTAATAAAAAAAAAAAAAATCGGATCCTGAGGGAAAACCATAAGGCTACTTCGTGCCTAAAAAGAGAAGAGGGAGAGAGGGTGGGGAGAGATTTTCCTGATCAGGGATTTTTGTGACGAGCACGAGGAAATGAAAGATAATAAAGGGGTGATCCGATCGTTGAGGTCCCAACTTTGGCCGCGGGACGAGCGAGCAAGTGAAGCAAGTAGTCATGGACACGGAAGAGTGAGGGGGAGGTACCAGTTGTTACATTGGACTTGCCCCATGAAAGTTGAGGACGCGATGCTGCGGCTTGTCCGCCTAAGCAGTTGCGTCTTGTGTCGTCCTTCGAGAGAGAGAGAGAGAGAGAGAGAGAGCGCAGTCATATCGACTCACGGCGTCCACCTGCCCTGCGTTGCAGTGCGCCCAGCATATTTATTGTCGACGTCGGCGCACTCTATCGTGATGCTGCTGAACGCATGGTCGGATGCAGTGCTGCACTGGCTGCGCCCGTCGTGTCCGAGCTGCGCTCACGTGTGCGTGTGCGCGCGCGCGCGCTCGCTGTCTCCCCCAACAATGATATACACGCGGTACGGTTTCCTGTTGCGCGCGCGCCTTGGAGACAAGACTGTCGTACACGCTGTGTGCGGACGCGGCCGGTGCAGGTGGCGGCGGACATGGTTACTAGCAGACGACGCGAAAGGCCGTATCTACTCGGCCGAAACGACCTTATTAGAGCAAAGGAAGCGAGGAGTGAAAAGAGACGCACATTTAGGGAAAAAAATACGAGCAACTGTCGTGCGCTGAGCTTCAAGTCAGTCATAAAATCATGATTGAGACAGTCATACAATGTGATTTTTAATTTTTTAAATTTTGGATACCTTGTTAATTTAGTAGTGTCTTTACCAAAATTTAGCCACTTCTCTTGACCTCCAAATTTTACCTTCACAGAGTTTACAGTATCGTTACAAGAAGAAGATGACAGTCTCGCCATGACATTCTGCTCGAGCCTGCGGTATTCCCGTGCGATGGTTTCAGACGAAAGAGTTTGTCGGCTGGCCGTGCTGCTGGCAGGGTCGCACCCCGCTCCGGCCCGGGGGTGAGTGCAATGGACTGTCTCCGGAGCGGCCTATCCGCACGCGCCTGGGCCGATTCCCATTACTTAAAAAGGCTTTTCGGAAGATGATGCTAATGGAATGAGGGCGGGGCGGGGCGCCCCCGAAGGACCGCGGCTACTACTTTATATCCCTTCTCTTTCATTCCCCCGCCGTTCTTCCTCCATCGCCGAGGTGTCGGTCGCGGCGAGTGGAAGGCAGAGGGGGCGACTGGAGAGGTGGGCAGTTCTTTTTGGGGGACGGGAGGGGATGAGAGAAAGAGTCTCCAGGGGAAAGGATTTTTCTGATTTGCATGCCGCTTCTGCTGCTGCTGCTGCTGGTCGTCGTATTGTTTCCCCGAGTCAATTTTTCTCGCTTTTGTACGAGGGTGCGAGCGAGACGGCGGGCCGGGGTGGAAAAGTCCCGCGTGCTACAACCCTGCGATTACTTTGGCGCGCTTCCAGAGGCGCTAGTCTGTTCGCGCCTTCCTCGAGGAAACGCTGATTTCCCCACCCCCAAAAAATCCTTTCTTTGGCTGTCGTCTCTCTCGCACTCCCTTCGGCCGTCTGATTCATGGCCGGTATTTATATCCGTCATCATGACCCATTGGAGCCCCCATGAAGATGGATCCAACCCCTTTTGCGCGGCCAAAGCGCTTTCATTAGTGTTGGCCCACGCACAGCGTCTTAATTTTAATTCCTAATTTTACTTTATGATTTTTTCTGCCCCAAGTCTTTTCTTTTTTAAGAGAATCATTGGCACGGAAACAAATGCAGAGAGGCGCGACTGGTGGTAAGTTACGCAAGGCCTGTTGAGTGCTTCCCTCGCATGGGCTGCCGTAACTTCTTCCGTCCGGCCCAGGCTGAGAGAGACTCGGGTCGCATAAAGACGTTTGAGGGGCGAGCGGAGAGCAGTCATTTCGAAACGGAATCGAACAGTCAGTCCGCAGTCGAAGGAAATCTGCCACTTACCGAGGCCATCCCTGAAAAGGGGTATTCTTGAGAGTGCGTGGAAAACTTTGTGAGATTTCGAGAGCCGTTGATTACGTTTATTTAAATTTTCTCTTTTAGAAGCAGGTATTTGTCGACCATAACATTTATTGGGTTTTTTTCCTTTCCAGGTGAGGATCTACAAGCTCTGGTGCGCCTAGGTCTCCACGACAATCTGCTTGGACTCCGCGTGAAGGGAACACTGGTTCGTAAGCCCGCCCTTTACCTCGCCCCTGCCCTGCCACAACTAACAAAAAGAAAATAGATGAAAAAAAAACAAAAAAAACTAGCCAATTCTTTACTCGAATGGTATCTCACAGAACATTTCGCATTTGGCGTCTGGGAACGTTTCTATGGCACCCTAAGACGCCAGCCAATTTTTAGTGAGTGTGCTTTCGGCACAATAGTTTTGACAGTGTCACCTCAAAACGATCGCCCCCGTGTTCCCGCGTGGCTGCGACTCGAGCGCGTACGTCTGCCTCCTCCGCGGCCAGGGCCGGGCCGCTTATTTTGAGAAGCTCATCGAGTTCGGCACCTACACCTGCCTGCTTCACCATGTTCGCAGCTTTCACTCCCAATTACAACGATTAGGTTAAATTAGGATAGGCTAACCTAGCCTAACCTAACCTAGCCTAACCTAACCTAGCCTAACCTAACCTAGCCTAACCTAACCTAGTCTAACCTAATCGAACCTGAAGTAACCTAACCTAACGCTTGAAATTTGGGGCATTTTGGCGGTCGGGTGCCGAACTCGATGAGCTTCTCTAAATCAGCGGCCGGGCCGGGCCGGCAGGCTCCATTAGGTTATTATCCCCGCGCGATATGTATACGACACGCGCGGCCCGGCTCGGCCCGGCCGGGGAGCTTTTAATTACTTTATACAGTCTCGCACGCAGAGACATTTTTCAGAGCGACGGCGGGGCGGGCGCTGTTGAGGTGCTTGTTTTATCAGAGCCCGCCGCGCATACAGTACACGGCTACAGCCGCTACAGCCCCTCTAACCCTGCCCCCCTCTCTCTTTCTCTCTCTCTCTCTCTCTCTCTCTCTCTCTCTGTCTCTCTGTCCCTATGTCCCTATGTCCCTCTGTCTCTCTGTCTCTCTCTCTCTCTCTCTCTCTCTCTCTCTCTCTCTCTCTCTCTCTCTCTCTCTCTGAGAAAGCCCGCGAAAACAGCTCTGCGTCTCGCTCCTCAGTTTTTGCTCTCTACTAGTGTTCCTAGACTTGAGTGAACTATTATTTCGAACTGTAAGTGTGCCCTAAACTAGTCTGCAGCCATGTGAATGGTAGTAGTGCTGTACTCCGGTCGGATCCGGCGAAAATGGATTTCGTCGTCCCAAGCCGGCGGCCCTCCGCCATCATCACCGAGACTAACCGCACCATGAATCCACCACTCATCACAACTTCAACACCAACCGCCTACGGTGAGAGCTACTCATCTGCATCGTACGCATCCGCCCTATCCTCAAAAACTTACCCTAGATCAAGACAAGAAGATTTCTCCACCTCAGCAAGTAACCTAACCAACAATTTGTTCTCCTCCGGACTTGGCAGCCATCTTAATTCAAGTCGCGCCAGTTCGCGCACAAGTTCTCCCCAGCGCACAACAAGATTTGCCATCAACAACAACACCGGCGGTGGCATCATGGCCGCCCCCAGCAGACAACAAGACGACAACAACAATAATCAACCCCCAACCTACAAGCCTTCAAGACGAAATGCCGTCGTTCTTGAAAATACCGAACGACTATCACAAGATTCGTGTCTAAGAGCTGTCGCGGACATAATTCAAGGCAAAAACATCCACTATTGCCACAAACTTAGCGGAGGTAGAATTTGTTTGTATCTCACAGACGAATCCTGTGTTCGCCATTTGTGCGACATTGGAGGAGTCGAAATTGGCTCACAATTTTACCCATGCAGAAGATACATCTCCGAAGCTACTAAAATCATAGTCTCCAATTGCCCACCTGAACTTACTGACGATTTCCTCACGTCCCTACTCGAACCTTTTGGTCGTGTAGTTTCCTCACCTGCAAGACTCAGAGTATCCACCAACCATGATGATCTCAGGCATATTAAGTCTTGGAGAAGATCAGTCTACATTCTTCTAAACCAAGAGAGAGAGCTCCCAAAGACTATGAACATCACTCAAAATGAATATGGTTTGAAACAAACCCTGTACATCACCAAAGATGAACTGTTTTGTACACACTGCCAAGTTCCAGGGCACACAATAGAACGCTGCAAGAAGAAAGAATCCCATGACGAAGACTTCCCAGCTTTCCAACCCCCTGTCTCCCGCCGCCTCTATGTACCTAAAATTCAGAAAAACCCGACCTTCACACCGAGAAACCAACCTGAAAATCAAAATACATTCATGCCTAGTTTCAACACTGCTACTACTACATCTTCAAATCCCCTTGATGCCCTAGTTTCAGAAGCCACAAGAAGACTTGAAGAACAGCAAGAGGACACAGAAGAAAATGAAGACACCGGCCTCCAAGCTCCTCCACAAAACCAAGAAGTTTCTCTCATAGACATCCCAATAAACACTCAATCATCCCCCAAAAGTAGCACAAAACCCTTATCCCTTTGGGGTGACATAATGGACTGTGAAGTGCCCCTCACCTCAAGTGAAATGCTTGTTGCAAATAGTGACTCAGCAAATGAAATACAAAGTCTCCACACATCTGACAAAGAAAAATCACCCAAGAAAAAGAGAACCAAGAAGAGAAGCCTCCCTCAATCCCCACCACCACCACCACAAACTGATGAAAGTGACATGGATTATTCTTCAAGTTCATCTATAGTCTCAGAAAACCCCAACAGTGCATCAAAGCCTCCTGTTTCAAAAAAGCAGAAGAATAATGAAGATTCACTTAAACAAGTTCTAAAAAATATGAAGAAGAAAGACTCCTATGTACCAGATGAAGTTTTCATTGAGTTCATGAAGAATTGCAGAGGCAAAGCCAATGCAAAAATTGTTGTGCAAAAACTAAACATAACAAACATTAGTGCACTCATTGTTCAATTAAATGATGCAGAACTATGCTGTACTGCTGACTATAATCTTCAACGAAGATTCAAACGGGCTGCTGAAGCTCTAATTACACCACATGAAATTTAATTCAATTTAATTATATTTTTCTTCAAATGAAATTCAACATTCTTCAAATCACGGTGATAATGGTTTCCCTGTTGACATTAAACATAAAAGGGTTATCCAGTCATCACAAACAACTGTCACTAATCGATTTTGCTCAGAAGACCAACTGTTCTATTATTTTCCTACAAGAGACTAACCTCTCTGAAAACTCCACTCTTGTTTACTCACTTGATTTTCATTTGCTAATTAACCCTCCTGTACAACCAGCATCCGGAGTAGCCATTGCTTTCAAGTCTCAAATTTTTCAAGAAACTAACATCATCTCCTCCCAAAATGCAGTCCCAGGCTATCTACAAATTGTCCATGCTGAAATACAAAATCAAAGTTATCACTTGATAAATGTTTACATGCCTCATGTAAACACTCTAGCAGAAGAGTTAACCTACAAAATTAACCAGTACTTAATGTCCCTAAAAAATGAAGAAAAAGTTATAATTGGTGGTGACTGGAACACCACATTAGAAGAGAAGGACAGGAAAAATTGTTCTGAAATGAGACCTCAACTTGTCAATAGAATTAAAATGATAATAGAGCAGCACAACCTCACTGACGTTTGGAGGGAGTTCAATCCCCTCAAACAAGCTTTCACATATAGAGGACTACAAAATAACCTTCCGATGGCAAGACTTGATAGAATTTACACAAAATCCCAAGATCTACACCTCATCTCAAAAACAAGCATAATCCCATCCTTTTCTGATCATGATGCGGTCTCCATCAAAATCAACAACCTTCAAGCGCAGTACAAAGCCCCTTACTGGAGATTTGATCCTCTCCTCCTCAAATCCGAAGAATACAAGAACATTATAAGGAATATAATAAAGTATTTTGAAGAAAAATCCCTAACCCCAAATAGTGATATCACTGACATTTGGGACCAACTAAAAGAAGAAATCAGTCAAGCATCCAAACGCTTCATGAAAACTATAAAAATCAAGAGTCAAGAACATATTATTCTATTAGAATCCCAATTGAAATACATTGATAACAAAGAAGAATTATCCATACAAGATCAGCAGCTAATGTCACAAATCAGAAGAGATTTCATCTGCATACAAAGATAAATCTGAAAAAAATTTAAACTTTATGGAAACCACATTCATAAAAGAAGGCAACACTCAATCCAAATTTTTTCTTCGCCTTGCTAACCAAGCCAAAGCATCCAAAAATGTATCAGAACTAGAAATAAATGGAGAAATAACATCAGATAAAGAAAAAATTTATCTCACTCTCTATGAAAAATATCAAAAGGACTTTTCAGATCCAAACAAAAATGCTATTGACCCCACAAGCATTTTATTTAATGGAATTCATAAACTCTCTAGTCAAAATGCTCTCATATGTGAAAAACAAGTAACAGAAGAAGAAATCCACCAGTCTATCTCATTAGCACAATTAAATAGAGCCCCTGGTATGGATGGCTTACCTGTTGAATTTTACAAGTATTTTTGGTTAGAACTAAAAACAATTTTCCTCAAGCTCTGCAAAACTTTCCACCAGAATGGTGTTTTACCCAAGTCCATGAAAAACATTGTAGTGACACTTATCCCCAAAAAAGGTGACAGATTAAAATTGCAAAATTGGAGGCCAATATCCTTGCTGAACACAGACTATAAAATCATTTCAAGAATTTACAGCAAAAGAATTTCTAGTGTTGTCTCCTCCCTTTTATCATCAGATCAAAGCTACTGTGTGCCAGGAAGAACTATCTACAATAATCTTCATCTGCTTC
The DNA here is from genome assembly GCA_033675135.1 of Frankliniella intonsa. NCBI lineage: Eukaryota > Metazoa > Arthropoda > Insecta > Thysanoptera > Thripidae > Frankliniella > Frankliniella intonsa. Next base: position 446,652 of record JAWJED010000029.1, on the reverse strand, counting down.
GAAATGCAATCAGACACTCCAACAAATTCAGTACCCCACTGGCAGTGCTTTCTTTGGACCAAAGTGGAGCCTTTAACCATGTTTCTCATCACTACATTAACTACCTACTAAAATTACATGGATTTGGGCCATCCCTATGCCAAGCTGTCTCATCTTTCCTATCTGGAACAAGAGGATTTATCAAGATTGACTCCACGCTACTTCGCCCTTTCCCCTTTGAGAAAGGAGTCAGACAAGGTGATCCCATTGCAGGACTCCTATACATAATTTCAATTGAACCATTTTTAAGAACAATTATTCAAAATAATAACATCAAAGGATACCACATACCCAAGTCACCATCATACACAAAACTAACTGCTTTTGCTGACGATATTAACTTGCTAATCACTGACAACCAAGATTTCGAAGAAGCCACTCAAGCCTTCACTACTTATCCAGAAGCAATGAGGGGCAATTCTCAACCAAGAAAAGTCATCAGGTTTATTCTGTGGACAATGGAAAACAAGATTAGACAAACCTCTTAACTGCCAATGAGTATACTGAAGGAACAAAAACATTAGGAATCTACCTTGGCAACACCCCAAAATGGGAAGAGCAAAATTGGACTAACCTTGCCATAAAACTAAAAGCAACCCTTAGTAAGTGTGTCACAATATGTAAAACTTACCTCATACCATGGCAGAAAAATAATCTGCAACCAATTAGCCGGATCTCAACTCATCCACTCACTGACTGTCCTACAACCTCCAACAATTTTCTACAAAGAAGTTCAAACCGCAATTAATAATTTTATCTGGCAAGGGAAAACATTGGCTCCACATGAATTATTTATATGCTCCTGTTTCTAAAGGGAGATGGGAGTCACTAACCTGCAAGCAAAAACTGCATCTTTAAGACTCAAGCTAATACAAGATCTACAAAACAATAACACAAGCGATGAACCTGTCTTTCTTTTCCACCAGTACAACATGTCACTCTATGGAGATGTCTCTCATCAACATTTCTTCCTTCAAGAGAGAAATGCAACTTACATGGCCAACTTAGACCCGTTCTATTCTAGTCTGCTAGACGCCTGGCACAACATACGCCCAGAGCTCTCCACCAAAATATTCCATCTCAGTTTTATTAGAAATACTCCCCTTCAAGGCAATCCCATCGTGCAAAATGAAAATATCAATATTTTAAAAGACTGGACCACAATAGGTATAACCAGACTAGGACAACTAATAAATGAAGAAGGAAAGTGGAGCCAGCCTTTGGAAGAAGATCAACAACAAGTCACAGCATCAACAAGAAGACGACTAACCTTCAACCTGAAACAAATTCAAAACCATTTTGACAAGATCATAAATATTAATGCACCTCCCATTAAATACAGTTTTATAGACTTCAACACATCCAAGAAAATATCTTTTCCTGGAAAGAAGAAACAAAATTATGCAGCCTGCCTAAATAATATTATTATTAATCCACAAGTTAATGGAAAAGCAAAATGGCATGACAAAGAATTCTCCTGGAATCAAATCTATTCCAAACCAACTGATAGAAGAGACAGTGACATCACATGGCGCCTACTTCATAATGCTCTTGTCACACCAAGAAAACTTCACCTTTGGAAAATAATACCAAGTGACAAGTGCCCCTGGTGTAATAACGAAATAGGAGACACACTACATATGTTTTTCAAGTGCAATGCCACCACATCTCTTTGGAGATATTTGTCTCACAAAATATTCTTAATTCAAGGCAGAAGACCAACATATGAAGAAGCCCTCATTGGCTACCAAGATAAGACTGATTATGATAGACTCTCAAACTTTCTACTATGCCTCAGCAAAAGCACTATCTACAGAAGCTACATGATGGTAATTAAAGAAGAAAATCCCATTCCTCCAAACTACTTGGCAATGTTTAAAAGACTTAAATATAGATTGCTACTTGAAAACACATATGCCCAAGTCACCAATACTGAATATAATTTCCATCGAGTTTTCTGCTCTACAAAAATCCAACAAAAATGAGAAAACAGAAGAAATTCAGACTGCAGCAGTGGAGCGGGAGGAAGAAAAGAAGAAAAAAGAAACAATAACAACAAACTGCACGACATCACATCGCTACGTCACGCCGGCTGATCCCCCCACCTCCTGATCAGCTGTTGGTCCCCTGCAGGCCTCTGGGTAGGCCGCCCGCCACGGACCGCTGCACCACCGTTGCCTATGCTCCAGGCGCTACGAAACCTTAGCACACATCTTTCTACCCTCTTCTCGTTTTTCCTTCTCAAAATTTTTTCTGTTGTTTCTTTCACACTACACCTTTTAGGACACAAACAAAAAAAAACCGCATGCATCTCGATGTGACAAAATTTACTCAGCCCCCCATCTTCCCCATTTTGTGATTTCTTATCCCCCAATAAATCCTGTTATAAACTAAAAAACTAAAACTCTCTCTCTCTCTCTCTCTCTCTCACTCCCGTCCCCAGCGCCCCATTCTGCCGCAACCACACACATACTGTACACGTTAGGTACCCTGAGCCCAACAGCCTCCCCTCTCCCCCCCTCTCTCCTCTCTCCCTCCCTCTCTCTCTCTCTCTCTCTCTCTCTCTCTCTCTCTCTCTCTCTCTCTCTCTCTGCATGTCAGCAAAATTTATCTCGAACGCTCTCAGTGGAATAACACTATTGTGAATGGACGTGTTGTTGTTGTTGAGGAAGCCAGGTGAACTGATTTGTGCGAGAGGGGACAGGGTGACACTACATGGAAGCTAACACCCCTGTTGTTCAGCCCTGAATCAGTACAGCTCGCTGCTGACGTAAAACACATTTTCTTCGTTAACGCTATTGACTCTAAAATAAACAACATTTGTGAAGAATTTCAGAAAACTACCACTCCTTAATATGAAGTCTTTCACGTTGTTTCGTATCTGTATCTTTTTTCACGACAATACTTTATATGTATATTTCTTTTGCTAAATCACGCACAGCCGGTGGCGTCCGCGCGTGGATAGCAGCCAGATGACCTCCACCCCTGGTCGGTCATAAAACAGTTCGATTGTCCGACTAATTAATTCATTTTAATTCATGTATTGATTGTCTCGTGTGTGTGTGTGTGTGGCGTGCGCGCGTACTCTGGACAGTAATAATAAAATGTCCTGGCTCTGCACGGGGACGCTGCTGCTGGATGATACGTGTGCGGTCGCAGAGAGAGAGAGAGAGAGAGAGAGAGAGAGAGAGAGAGAGAGAGAGAGACGGTTGTCTCTTTTTGGCGTGCAGAAGTTGCCACTTGAGCATCGTGAGGGCGCTCTCATATCGTCCCTCCCCCTCCCCCACAGCGAAGCAGGCGTGGGTTTGGGACGTCATTGAGGGCTGGAAAAAGTGACACAATCGAGTGCAAAGGACTGTAAAAAAAAAGTAGGTCGCGAGCGGTGTGTTTGATCGACATTTCGCGCCTCATTTTCTTCCTCTTTTTCCCATCTCGTCTCTTTTTTTTCGTCCCCCGTCGGCAGCGGTCGCTTCACCCAGAGTGTTGGAAACAGTACCGGCCGATGGAGGAGGGCCGGTTATCGTCGAAAAAGTATTCGTATTTTTCGTGCGCCATGCTTTTCGGGGCCGTGTGCGCTCCGAACTGGAACCAAGGCCACGGTACGCCACGCGCACCAGCGCGTGCCGCCGGATGTAACGCACAGGCTCTCTCTCTCTCTCCTCTCTCTCTCTCTCTCTCTCCCCTCTCTCTCTCTCTCTCTCTCTCTCCCCCCCTCTCTCTCTCTCTCTCTCTCTCTCTCTCTCTCTCTCTCTCTCTCTCTCTCACTCTCTCTCTCTCTCTCTCTCTCTCTCTCGCTTTCTCTCTCTCTCTCTTTCTCTCTCTCTCTCTTTCCCTCACTCCCAGTCTCTCTGACTCTCTGTCTCTCTCTTCTCCAGCAGCAGCAGCAGCTCTAGAAAAGATTCTTTTCCAGCAGTCTCCGGCTGGACCATCATTTATCACTGGGCAGAGTGAAGGTGACTGGGCTCGCAGTGTAGTGCAGGTCTGGGACTGTCCAGGGGCCGGGCGGGCCCCAGCGACGCGCCAAGTCAGGGGCAGGAGCTGAGGAAAGGAACTGGGATATAAAGGGGAGGAAGCAGAGGGGAAGAGGACAAAATTCCGGACCCAGATGGTAGAAAGTATTACTCAGGAAAAGTCAAGGTGTGCAGTGAGACAAAGAAGTGAGGATGGAGTTTTTTTCCTGTTTCTTTCTTCTGTGTCTTCAAATTCCGGCACTGAAAAAATTAAGAATACATAGTTTTCTGGGAGATAAGTGTATTGGTTTAATTTTCTTTAAACAAGTAATGCACCCGCTTTCTACCTTTGACACCTTCTAGTCAACTGGCCTTCTCCCCCCGCCCCGCCGCGTGTCATTCTCGCGCCCTGCAGTATAGCGCCGCGTTTGCATTTTCCAATCGCGCCTGCCTGGCCGGCGCTGGCCACTGGACCGGACGGGACCGCCTGCCCTGCCGATATCGGATCGCCATGCCATCCAGACTGAGGGGCAAGTAGTGTGTGTCCACCGCCGGGCAGGGCCGCGCGAGACCGCAGCGCGCCTTAATTGAATTCCGTTATCGGACATGCAGGGCGCGATGCGCGCTTGCGCCCTATCGGTACTTCTCGTCGAACGCTCGCGCCGCTGGCCGGCAGAGCAAGACCTCTTTTTGTTTTTCATTTGTTTTTTTTTTTTCTTATAATTGCGCGTTGCAAGCACAACGAGCTGAGGGGCGGCCTACTCTTGTAGTTCTGTGTACACTTTTACCGTATTTCTTGTATTTTTGTGTGTGTTTTGCTGTATTTTTCGCGTATTTCTGTGTACCTGGTATTTTCGAGTTGGCCGCCTTTTTCAGCGAGCCCCGACGGCTTCTGTTTAACCTTAATTTCATCAAAAATTGTTCATTTACTCTACTGAAAAAAAGAAAAAAAAATAAGCCGACGACAGTTTCTCGTGCGCTGTAACATTTGTATTGTTTTTTTTCTTCTTATTTTGCAAAGGTGCTAAGTAGCAGTGTGGCTGTCGAATAATTGCAAAAGCGCGCTTCCCGCCGACTGACTAATTACCTTCGCGCTCGTTTACGTTTTTTCTTTTCGCGCGAAGCAGGCAGCCGCAGTGGCGTTTCGCAAGTTCTACTTGGTTGACGTATTCTTGAGCGGGCAGCCAGTAACGCGTTGTATCCGCCCAGAAAAAAAAAGATCCAGTCTTTGTGAAGGAAATGTTCTTGCGAATTCAAAAAATTGGCATTTTATCGTGTAGACCTCGGTGTAGACTTTACTTATTGCAAGTAAATTTTACGTGATCCAAATGCACATTTCTTGATCTCGCAAGAACAATTCCTTTCAGATGACCTGGCTTTTCTGGGTGTGCTCCGACCGCCTCGTTGCCAAGCCCGGCGGTGGGAGCACCGTGCTGATACCCCGCGCCCGTGAACACTACTTCAAGTTCAAAGACTGTCGCTGGGGTGCTTTTGAACTTGGGATGCCGTCACGTCTGCGGACAATGGGAGGCTGGCTCCGGCCCTGTCGAGCTGAGCTGAGGTGTCTGATGTGCTGCGGAGACATTTCATACAAAAGTACCGGTTTAGGAGCGGAGCTGGGCGGGCTGGATGAACCGATTACGAGCAGCCTCAAATAAGAAAAGCCACCTCTCGCCATGACCCTCTCCGATCATTCTGATATTTTGAGGGCATGTTACACAACTAAAGTGATGAGAAAAACCGTACATAGTTTGTCCGGAAAAAATTTATTGGCTGAGTTACGGCCCAGTTTATTTGCAATTCGGGACTAAAAACATGGATTTGGGTATTTTGCCTCATTCAGTCAATTTTTGAACCAGGTGGTCGGGACTCAGGTCCCCGACGTAAAAAGGTCCAAGGAACAAGATTTTGACCTCGGATTTGACCGGCGACCGATATTTCTTGCCTATTTGGCCCGAAAACCACCAAAAAATGCCCCAAAAACCACATTTTGCTTGGGATTTTTGGGAAATAAACATTTTTTCGAATTTTCATAGTAGGTAATCGATAGAAAATTTGATTCTAGTCCAATGAGCACACTCCCAGATTTTTAGGACCAGCCGTTTAGAAGTTGTGAGCCTCCAAAGTTTGACTTTTTCACCTTTTTCCGAGATATTGCGTTTTTTGGAATGCTTCTCCGTCTCATGCCTACCCTGGCATTCTTTGACATTCCCTACACTTCTAAAGTGCTCGGAGTGAGAAAACGGAAGGCGGATAAGGGACCCGGTTGCGCTGGGATAGCTCTGCGCGGGGCCTCTGAAGCTGCGGGTAGGCAAGCCCGCAACACACGCCTGCGCACCGGGCTCTGAATTTGATGATTCACTGAAACACTTGGGACTCAAACGGGAAAATTTTACCAGAAAATTCACATGTTTGTACGAATAAATCCACGCACACCTACAAGTCCCCAACATTCCTGCTTAATCCTCTTCAATTCCTGTCTTCACTAGACTGTTATAGAAAAGTAATCAAAAAAATACATTTCAATCAAAAATATTATAAATCCTAAATGAATGTCAGTTTTGCAATCAGTACCCTCGAAAACATTGTAACAATAATATCAAACTCGAAACAAAATGTTTCGTCGAATGTGACCCTACCGGGATTCGGACTTTGGTCTGGGATCAAAATGAGTGCCATTTTCATAATCAGCACCCCCAAAAACATAGGAAACAATGTCAAACTCGGAACCTGGTGTAAAAGTCAAACTTTGGAGGCTCACAACTTCTAAACGGCTGGTCCTAAAAATCTGGGAGTGTGCTCATTGGACTAGAATCAAATTTTCTATCGATTACTTACTATGAAAATTCGAAAAAATGTTTATTTCCCAAAAATCCCAAGCAAAATGTGGTTTTTGGGGCATTTTTTGGTGGTTTTCGGGCCAAAAAGGCAAGAAATATCGGTCGCCGGTCAAATCCGAGGTCAAAATCTTGTTCCTTGGACCTTTTTACGTCGGGGACCTGAGTCCCGACCACCTGGTTCAAAAATTGACTGAATGAGGCAAAATACCCAAATCCATGTTTTTAGTCCCGAATTGCAAATAAACTGGGCCGTAACTCAGCCAATAAATTTTTTCCGGACAAACTATGTACGGTTTTTCTCATCACTTTAGTTGTGTAACATGCCCTCAAAATATCAGAATGATCGGAGAGGGTCATGGCGAGAGGTGGCTTTTCTTATTTGAGGCTGCTCTACCCGAATCCTCCCGCGGGGCCGCATGTGTGTGTGTGTGTGTGTGTGTGTGTCTCGAACCATTACGTCCTTTATACGTACGATTCAATTTCCTCCGCCACGCGCCTGCACGCTGCAGCGGTCTCTCTCTACTCTCTGTCTCTCTCCCTCTCGCTCTCGCTCCCTCTCTCTCTCTCTCTCTCTCTCTCTCTCGCTCTCTCACACATTATGCCTCTCTCTCACTCTTTCCTTGGCGCGTGCCGCCGAGTGCACCACATCATGCATGCTTGACGCCCACGAGTGCGTCCCTGCGTCCAACCGTACCCTCCTCTTCCCACCTCCTCTCTCTCTCTCTCTCTCTCTCTCTCTCTCTCTCTCTCTCTCTCTCTCTCTCTCTCTCTCTCTCTGCCGATTTGCCATCCGAGATTATCATTTTCTCGGACTGTGACGGCCTCAGAGCCGCGTAGGTTTACTCTCACCCACGCGCGAGTACGTACGATCCCGCCCTTACCGTACCGGCGCTTTCGTGGAGATCCTGCCGTATTGAGAACTCTATTTGTAACTTGTTCCCCCCTTTTGGTGGAGCCGACCCTTAATTGTGGCCTTGTTTTCTCAAGTTTCGCTCCAGCTTTCTGAACGCACTCCCGCCCGCTCCCGTATGATGACCTCGGTCGGGAGGGGATCCTCTCCTCGCCTTGTTTCGGGAGGCTCAGCAATATAACGGAAACTCGGCGCCGTGTGAGGTTTCGGCTCCAGATTTTCGCATTGCATCGCAGCGCCGCCTTTCGGTAATTGTGTGCGGCGCTGTGTGTGTGTGTGTGTGGGCTCATTACGTGGGCGGGGCGCGCGGCCGCCTGTGATTACGCGCGGGACCACACGGGCCGAAAACAAGAGCAGTGACACCCTGGTGGGGGACCGCCGGCCGGGGACCTGTCGGAGTCCCGCCCGCACCCTATGAGGACCCGAGGCACCGGCAAAACTAAAGCGTCCGCTGGAGAACTTGCCCCTCTCTGAGTGAGAATTCATATTCTCAATCTCACCGAATTTGAGATAGAAATGTTGGATTCTTACGCAATAAGAGTGGGGTTCCTAAACCATCATCTAAATGGGGCAAGGGGGAAAATATCGCTTCTTTTAGACGAGACACCTGACACTTGCATATATGCAGTGGTGGTCCGGTGTACTTGTAACTGGCGCATGTTCCCTGGGGAGGTGCGCGCTGCGGTCGCCCGCCCGCACTCAGGTCCTCCAGCTCCTGTCGCTGCTCCCGGCTGCAACAGGATCTGGCCCCGCGCTGAAAGCCATCCCTCTGCCACCTGTTTGTCAGCCGCCGGCCAGTCGCATTGCCAGGAAAGTAGGCAATAAGAAGCTCACACACAGTAGCGGAGTAAGGCGGGCTGCATCCGCGCCTGCCTTATAGGCAACATGTTTGCACCTGTGTTAGCGTGTTGCAATGTAGGCAGGCGCAGATGCAGCCCGCTTTACTCTATCGTCTGTGTTGAGGCTACTTATTGGCTACTTTTCTGCGGCAGCACTGTCACTGCTGGGCCCAAGTGTATCCCGGGAAGTCGTGCCGGGCGGGACAGTCCAGTAACAGCCATTCCATCTCAAGCGCCCTTGTCTCGCGTTTGAGACGCGGCCCCCGAGGGGGTGGCGTGGTGTGGCAGCCACCTCGTCCAGGAACAGGAGGAGGAGGAGGAGGATGGGGAAGGCGGACGTAATCCTGATGTGACATGGCCCACCTCGGTTCGTCTCGCAGCAGTCGACCTCCTCCCCGGCCAGCCCCTCCTGAACCCCGTCGCTTACCTGCCCCATCCCGCCCCGCCACCCCCTGTTCCCGTTTCGACTTTAGTCTACCCCTCACTCAAACAGGAGTGGGGGGAGCGGGGCGTAACCGAGTGGATTTGGCACTTCCCTCTATCGGCGCGCGGCGCGCCCCGGAGCAGCTGCGTGCGCGCCGCGAGACGGGGCGGGGCGGGGCGGCGCGGCGGCGGCCCCTCCGGCGCGAACATGCCTCTCCCGCTTTGAGGTGGATCACGTGGTCCATTGGCGCAGGATCAGTAGCGCCGCGCCATATGGCGCTGAGCCGCCACTGCAAACGAAAATGCGTCCATATGTCGCACATTTGGCGGTGTGTGAATTTTCATTCGCACACTCATTGTAAAAAAAAAAAATCTGTCGTAAGTTTTTTAACATTTCAAGTGCACGAATGAAAAATTAACACACCTACACGTGTGCGACGACATGCCTACCTCTTGCGGGTAGTGGCGCGGTGCGGCGCGGCTCGGTCGAGTTCATGGTATCATGGCGGGTAACGCGGGTCTTTGTGAACCCCGTGACTCGGGGCATTCCGCGGGGCGTGGTCGGGCGGGGCGGGGCGGGGCGGGGCGGGGCGTGGTGATTGACACGCGGCCGTATTGTGCGGCACTGATACGCGCAAATCGCAAAGGAGCACGGGGCGGGGTGAGGCGGGCCGGGGCCTTTGTACAGGCAACCAAACCCACTGCGTTAATCATGGTCATTAGCGCCCCTGGGCCGCGCCGGGCCGCGCCGACCCGCCCGCGAAATGACTGCACTGTGTGTACCGGGTGTCTCTGAGAACACGCGTAGCAGCATGGAGGTTGCCTGCCTCTAGCCGTAGGGCGCCGTGTGGCCCCTGCTTGCGTAGGCAGACCCGCCATACTCTTCTCTGCTCTAAAACGCCCGGTTCACAGTTTGAATTTGGTGCGATATCTCCAGCGGCAGTAGTATGTGACACTATCAAGGTATCGGCCGTATGACCTATGCTATGATCGTTCACAAAAACTATCCCAGTTTATGAATTCTTGCAGTGAATAATGCATTTATAAATGGGGAACGTGTATGTGTGTGTGTAAGATTTAAAACGCACACCAAAAAAAAAATCTCAATTTTTGTTGTTTTTTTGCCGTGCGCGGTACTTGCCCTGTTGCGCAGGGCGTTGGCCGGCGTGTGCGCGCGCGGTAATGCGACACTGCCGCGCGCACGCCCTGCATTCTGTCCGCCCGCCCGTCTCCGCCAGTCTGTCTGTCTGTCTGAGTCCGCCTGTCTGTCCGTCGCGCACAGGCCCCGCAGAGCAGCGGAGCTGGGTGGGCGGGTAGGGTAACCACCTGAAACTATACCGTATGTCGGACCCTGTCGGAGGTGTGCGTGTGTGTGAGAGAGAGAGAGAGAGAGAGAGAGAGAGAGAGAGAGAGAGAGAGAGAGAGGGAGATGGCCTCGCGGCGCCCCCATGCGGGTTGCGCCTCTTGTCCCGCCCCGCCCCTAGCTGTCTCTCTATTTGCGGCCGGACGACAAAGAGTGCTGAATGGCGGGGATTGAAAGCCCCCGGCCCGCGGTGCGCCCCGCGCTGCTAGGTGGCCCCGGCCCGGCCCGGCCGGGGATTGGCGGGATCAAATCTTGATCTGGGCACGACGTCTTTGGCCGAGCGCGGCTCCGCCCGCCCGTAAGACGATAGTGGGATCAAGATGGTCTCAAGATCAATCATGTCGTCCCCTACAATCAGCCGCGTCACGCGGATCCCGATCCCCGCCGCCACCTCCCGGGATTGCGTGCCAATCCTGCGGTGCGTCGTGGCCGCGTCAAAGAGCTGAGAGAGGCGCGGGTTCAACGCCAGGCGGGGCGGCCAGTGCAGCACACCAAGGGTGGTAAGCTCTGATGAAATCTTATACACCAGAATATTGAACAAGCATAATACCGAGAGAATATTTAAGATGATACCAGAGGATTACGTAGGATAACCGAGAGATTTAGTAAAGATTACCAGTGTCAATTGGAATGAATACCCAGGGATTACTAAGAGATTACTAATCATTTCCGAGTGATTACCAAGGATTAGCGAGTAATAACTTGGGATTATCGAGCGATTACCTGGAATCACCTGTGATTACCAAGGATTACTAGCGATAGCAAGGCTTTCCCATTGGATTACTAACTTTTCGAACGCGCACTCCAAGCTTCCATTTTATTCTTGCCGTTAAGTGCTGTTTTTTATGCAGTACTCTGTTAAATTGATCCGTATAATGGCGCGGCGGCCGCAGGGTGGAGCCTGGTCGTGTGTGGCATCAGGTGCGGCCCACAGACAGGGAACGCCTAGAGGAACGCCCGGGGAGACCGTGCGCGGGGCGGGGCGGGCGAGGTGGGGCGGGGCGGGCCGCCCACGCAGCCAGCTCGCCCTTGGGCCTAAGCGTCGAATACTCGCCAGGGGTCGATCGATAGGTACCCTCCTTCACTGAAAATGAACGAATCCTGATTCTCGCTCCTATACGGGCGAGAATTTGAGGGCAATTTTCTTACTCTCTAGAGTGAGAATTTTTTTCCTCACTCTATTTGAGAAAGAATTTTGTGATCTCGCCCGAATACAGTAAAGTGAGAATTCTTGCTTAAATAAAGTGAGGCTAAGAAATCCTTACTCATATAGAGCGAGGCTAAAAAATATCTCGCTCAAATAGAGTGAGGTTTAAAATTCTCACGCTAAATAAGCAAGGTAAAGTGTCCTTTCCCTTTTCGGGCGAGAACTTGGATTCGAATATTTGCAGTGTTTCACAACGCGCCTATGTATCAATATTTTTATTTTAAACTACCGCAGGATAGGTAAACATTAATTTTTCACTGGCTTCCATTTTTTTCCCCAGGTTTGAATTTATTCTGTCGTAGGTCGCATGCGCGCAGCAGGGTATATTTAAACATATGTGCACAAGGGAGGGCAGTAAAACCCCCATCTCGTCTCCATCTCCCGAACTAGCCACAACATATTCGCGAGCGGGCGGCACCGGTCGGGCCTGGCCGGGGGTGCGCCCCCGGGCCCCGGGCGCAGTCTCATCTCCTTAAGTGATACCCGCGGCCCCGGCAGGGCCCGGGCTGGCCCATCCGGCAGCCCTTTGAAGGCCCCTGATGGATAGGCAGCCCGCATACCGCCCTGCACTGCTCCGGCCACTGGCCCAAAAAATAGAAAAGGATATATAGAAAATAATACTATAAAAAGGCTGTGACCTCTTGTATCAGCTTGATCCCTTGCTCACATATTGAGTGAGCGAAGGAAGAGTATCATGTGTCAGGTCTTGCTCCCGTTACAAATCACGGGGACTAAGAAAAATACGCCGCATTGATTGTGTATTAGTCTATTTCTGCAGTGAAAACGTCTGTCCAAAAAGTCATGATGGGCGAGCTATGGCAGTGTTGCCAAAGTTCCAACCGTGGGCCAAGCACTAATGAAAGCTTACGGTGATTTTTCCTTGTAGCTTACGGTAAATTTTCATCGTAAGCTTCGGTATATGTCTCTGTAAGCTAGCCATTGCAGAGAAAATTTCCCGTTAGCTACAGTGTTGCAGGGTTCACTGTGGCTTACAGTCGAATAAACCGTGAGCTTTTTCAAGTGCAGGTATTTAATTGTGCGTATCTCCGCGCGTAGTTTGAGGAGAGGAGAGGCGACAGACGCTGGGGGCATTGTAGTGTCAGGTTAGGTTAGGTTGAAAGGGGGAAAGGGGGAGAGAAAGGGGTTGGGGTGGGGGGGGGGGTAACTCGTGCCACAATGCTGATCCTTGTGTGTGCGGGCGACCCGCCCAACCCCCGCAGTCAGCCGCGGGCATGGCTCTGCACTGCGCTGCGCCTAGGTGCATGGTGGCACCTTTCCTTTCATGGGCCTAGCACAACAGCTGGTGCTACTGTTCATGCCCGGGACCCGAGCGTGTGTGTGTGTGTGTGAGTGAGCGCAGTCCCTAATTACGGCCTGCACTTGACGCCCGAGGTGGCTCACTGTGTGGTCTGGGCCGGGCAGGGCAGGGCAGTAACTTCCCGCCGGGCAATGATGCAAGGGCGGGGCTGGTGCGGAAGGACAAAGGTTGGCACGAGCAGAACGGGAGAGAGAGAGAGAGAGAGATGCGAAACACAACTTGTGCTTTTGGCTTTGGCCGTTTGAGACGATTAAACTGGAGAGGAGCGGTATACTGCTGCGGCGCGAGCGCTAGCCGCGCTCTGTCTGCTAGCGCTCCTGCCTCTTGTACTTTGAACAGCGCGCTTGCTTGCTCCAGAAGTTGAACGGAACGGGGTCGAGGCCGGGGCTGGCGGGGCGGGGTGGGTGGGGGCGTGTATGGTCAGAGACACACTGAGATTGGCCGGAAAATCCATCGCCGCGTCCCTGGCTCTTTTCCAGCATACTCGCGAGTGTGTGTGTGTGTGTGTGTGTGTGCGTTGGAGGGAGGAGGAGGAGGGGGACATGGCGTTGTCGTTTTTCACACTTGGTGTTCTTTGAGGCGGCACCGCGGCGGGCGCAGGTTTAGTTTTTCGAAACGTCTCTGTCGGTGCGTTTCACATCGTGTGACGTAATTTACCGTAAAATCGTGCGTTTCCTTCCGCTCACGCTCGATGCGTTTTGGAGGTTGACCGCGCCATCAGGGAGGTGTCTCCGCTTCATTACGATACATTTTTTTTATATTATATTTATATATATATTTCTGTCCCGACACACCTGGCGCACAGGTGAGGACAGGGCCCGCAGGCAGGCGGGGCTAGGCTGATAAAGTCGTTAAAAACGCTGCAGGGAGTCTTCTTCTACCTGGCGGCCGGCCGGCCGGCCAGCCCCAGCCATCCGGGGCGCAAAAAGCCATCAAGCCGGTTGACACCGGACCCGCCAAGCTTCAACCTCTCGTCACAGGTGCAGAGGCGATCGTATCATAGGCTGATCTTATCCCCACCCTGCCCGGTCGTAGGTCCCGCATCTCAAGCCCCGGAAGTACGAAACGAACAATTAAATCCAACGACGCCAACCGGTGAGGTTATAAATGTAGCGCGACAGTCGTCGCGTCACTGCAAACATTTTTCATAAAATCCCCGGTTTTGTGAGACGCTTGCAAGTTTTGAAGGCACCACTGGTTCCTCTAGAATCTAAGTTACACTTCCTTGCCATCCTGCTGTTTTAGTAGCGCCTGGCTTTAGTTGCGCTGCCACGCCGCAACAATATGTTGAACAGTTTTACCTTTCTCCCCCCACCCCCTCCACAATTCTTTCTCTCTCTCTCTCTCTCTCTCTCTCTCTCTCTCTCTCACTCTATTTTACCGCGCCGCGCCGCAAGACTAACGAAGACATCACACGCAGATTAGCTAGGTGAGGGCGCGGCCCGGCGCGGCGCCGCCTCGATACAGAACCCCTTGTACTCGGCTGCAGGTAAGGACCCGTGCCTTATCAGAGGGTAGGTTGGGAAGGGGTAAGGGTGGCGGCGGCGGTGGCAGAAGCAGACGACAAGAAGGGGTTCCAAACTCGGACATCGCCCTTTTCCGGTGAATATTATGGCCCCGCACCACTCCCATCTTTTAATGGCCTTTAAAAATAATTACATCCTCCCTCCCCGACAGTAGTTCCGAGTTGTCGTCTTTGCTCTTACCCCCCCCCGTCCCCCACCCGCTCGCCTCCTATTCTGTTTCCGACCCCTTTCAGTTTCCTCGAGCTGGGCTGCGTCAATGCCGACCGCACAGCAGGAGCACCTTCTAAGCGCGCTCTAGAGGAAGAAGTACTACTTAAAGAGCTGCAATATGAGAACAAATAAAAATGAATATTTTTTTTTTCAGCCGGCTGCAGTGTACAGCACTACCCCGTATCTTGATGGGCCGCTCGCGCCGCGCTTCGTGTGAGCCGGCCGTATCTTTGTCGTGTTTCGCGCCCCCTCTGACCCCCCGCGAAGGGCCTGCCTGTGCCGAGGGGGAAACAACTTTGAATTTTGGTGTACAAGTGTCGTGAATTTTTGTGAATTTTTATTCAATTTATGTGAATGTGTGCTCGAATTTTTCCTAAATTTTGAGAATTTTTGTGAATTTTTTTGAATTTTTTTGAGTTTTTCCGAATTTTTCCGAATTTTTTGAAGTTTTCTGTTTCGTTCTCAATTTTTTTTTAATTGTTTTTAATTTTTCTGAATTTTTTTCTGAATTTTTTGAATTTTCGAATTTTCTGAATTACTAGGTGTACAAAATTTTTAGAGTTGTTTCCCCCTCGGCCTGTGCCCTGCTAGGTCGCGCGCGAGGGCCTGCTCGCTCGAACCCCTTACCCCTATCCACCACCCGGTCAACGCGAACCGCCAAAGACGCATTGATAATGACCACAGTGTAGCCCGCTGATCTGCCGTCAAAGGAACAAAAGCGCCCATCCGATCCCGATTGAATGGGGCCGCGGCACTCCTGGACGCGGGCCGAGCAGCATCGTCTGCTCCTCACGTGCTCCTGCCGCCGCTAGAGGCGCGGCGGCGGCGTCTAATCTTGATGAGCGGACAGAGGGAATAATGCACGATAAAAAAAAAAACACGTATAGATGTAAGGGAAGAAAGGATGGTGGCGGATGCTGATGCAAGAGTGAGAGAGGAAGGGGGAATGAAGCGTTTGGTAAATGTTGTCCGGCGTGGAGGCCGCGCGGCCCTGCTGGGTCGGGTCGGGGAGGCTCAAAGGGACCCCGCGGGACCCGCGTGCCGCCCACCTGCGACCGTCCCTAGCCACGCCGCGCCCACCCCGCGGCCCCTGGGGGGTCGTGTCTCCCATCCGCCGAGCTTCCCGTCGCCGGCGGCGGCTTTTTCAATTCCGCTGATTTGTCAGCGCCTCTGTGACGGCCGATGATTTTGTTGATGTATCCCCTGCAAAACGAAATATATTTTCGTGAATTTACAACACGGTTTGTTAGGTCGATGCCATGTGTCATTGCAATTTTGTTATTTTATATTTTACCTATGTAACTCTATTATGACATTTCTCATAGAAAATTTCCCCTTAACCCCTTCTAACAGTGATGTTTACCGTCCTACTCTTCCCCGTTTCCTACTCCGCCTGAAAGGATGAGCCTCTTTTGCGTCACTAGCTCGCTCTCCCTCTCACTCTTTGCTCTCTCTCTCTCTCTCCTCTCTCTCCTCTCCTCCCTCTCCCTCTCCCTCTCCTCCCTCATCGCCGCTGAATCGCCGATAATTAGGTATAATAGGCTCTCTGAGCGAAATCAAGTTTCCGAGCGTCGGCGAGAGGGTGGCGAGGTCGGCCTCAATGGGTGTCGCCTCACTCTCACCCTGCCATGAGCTGTCCGGCTTTCGTTTCATCCCAGGAAGTTAACGAATTTCCATTTGCGCACTTGGGCCTTCAAGTGCGTGAAAATCCTGAAATTTTTCTCACGTTTACTTGCCAATGTGCCGCACACATGCACGTGTGCAACGCTCACACACTTGGGGTTTTACTACAGCATCACCTTCACACAAATTTCTTTCGCGTCAATGAGTTCAGCCTGTGCTTCAATCTGCCGTTATCAGTGCGGCGTTTTATTTTTAGCAGTGTTGAAGTGAGAGCGGGCGGAAAGAGAGGCCGACAGGCGGGTGGGGCGGGCGGCTGATCCCGAAAATCAGATATAATCCCGGTCCTGTCTCCATATGGGCGCAGGCGGCGCGGACGTGAATGGCGCATTGTACGGCTAGCAGGCCGGGCGCTCTCTGTGTGCCGCGCGCCGTATGAGGTCAGGTCAGCCGCGCGCGACCCGCGGGGCGGGGCGGGGCGGGGCGGGGCGGGGCGGGCTGTCACCGTCACTGCCAATCTGTCAACCAGCCGGCCTGCCAAGAGCTGGAGGAAAAGGAGGCTCCCGGAGAAGAATGTGATCCGGATCTCTGACAGCTATGCACACTACTTACATTCTGCCGAGCACGGCAATTTTCGACGAAATATTTCAAGTAGGACTCATGTTTTCGGGAAATTGTTCGTTGTGCGGTTTGCACAGCCAAACCAAGATTCCCAGGGGAGTAAGAACCTAAGACATGCCCTCAAAAAATGTGGTAATTTCCCTCAAATTTTGAGAAGACCTCAAAATCTCAGGAGGCTCCCTTATATTATGGTAGTTCCTCAAAATTTTTCCTTTTCCCTCAAAAAAAAAAAATCTGGCATTGCTCTGACCGTGCAGTGTGTACTTGAGAGGCGAGTGCAGACGACGCGCGCAGGGATGTACTCAGTTAGTTACCCGCGAACGAGTTACCCGGCTGGCGCGCACGCGCGTGTATAATTACCCGCTTTAGCCTTGGCGCGGGGCGGTCGTGCGGGGCCCACGCCGCCGGTTGCGTCAGAACGGGACGTCGAGGACGGCGGCGCAACGGCGTCTCCAGACTTTTACAAATTTGCATTTAAATGACAGTTCCACCAACACACAATAACTCACGCATAAAACCACACAGCGGCGCGCGGGCCGGCGGCGCGGCGGGGCGGGGCGTGGCGGGGCCCGCGGGGCCTCGGCGGCGTGGGTGCGACAAAGACGACACTAATCATATTACTCAGTAAAACTGGGTTTCGGGCCGCGGCGCCGCGGCTGCGGGGGCCCCGGTCCCCACGAGCTCAGAGTGGGGACTTCCCTTCCAACACAGTTGCGCAGACACGTCCGCAAGTAAATTAATTGAAAATCGCGAACGCCAAATCCGCATGTCTTATTTTGCGAACTAACGATGCAGAAATGCTGTGTCGCCATAGTGTTATAAATTCAGTTTTAACTCTGAAACTGAAGCAAGACAGTTTGAACCGTAGATCTCGGTAGTTCAACAGTTTGCTGGGCTGGTCGATGATTAGGTGGGGTCGGGCGGGGCGCTGCTCGGCCGGCCCAGTGTCCTAAGCCCCTCAGTTACCCACAGCTTTAGCCGCTCCGGCCTCACCCGCAGGGTCGCTGTAACTGGGGCATAAACACCGTTGCTAATCGGGGCACCGGTGAGTCAGGCTCAGGGACCAGCAGGGGACCAGCTGCGGAGGTGGCGGCCGCCTCGACTAGGCGATGGGAGTGGGAGGGATAGAGAGAGTGAGAGAGAGAGAGAGGGAGAGGGAGATAGGGTATTTGATATTCATGGGTGACACACCTCCGCTAGGTCTAGGCCGCAGCGCTATGGATCCCTTGACCTGCGCGCCGGCCGGCTACCGCACCGCTATGCCGCTGTAGCCTCGCGGCCAGGCCCCTCCGAGGCGCGGCAGGCTCCGCGGGCCCCGAGGCAGTACCCACGTATCTCCGGTGGCCGGGCGGCGGCGTTACTTCCTCCCCGCCGAGCCACGCCACCGTGCCGTACCCGTGGCAGCGTGACGCGGGCTGGGCCGGCGGGGCCCCTCCCCGCCCCCCGGCGTTGGACGCCGGCCGGCTAAACAGCGGCGTTGCGTAGCGTGACGGACGCGAGCGGCAGCGGCGTAGCAGGCCGAGGGAAAAGGCCCCGGTCTGAATGGAGACTTATTTTTGAAAAAAATTCGCCCGGCTTATTTACGAGTTTTAGAAGGTTAAAAGTCACTTCTTCGCGTGGCCTTTTACGAATAAAAGCCCCTTTTTCAGTTTTGGGAACTGATTTGTCCCTCAAGGGTTGATGTGTTTTGCATGGTTGTATCACTTGTCAGGGTATTGTATGTGATTGAATGTGAAAAGCTCGTGTGCTAACTCCATTTCTTCTCTTCTGCTTGCAGGTGGGTACCTCTGGAGCTCTCCGTCGCTCTCCAGCAGCCTACCAGGTCGGGACGGAACGAACGGTACCGCTTGTCGTCTGCTTTTTTTTTTTTCCCCTCCCACCCTCTCCTCCTTCCATTCCGTCATTTTTCGGCGTATTGATAGAAAGCACAATGACTTTGCGGACGTTGCGGGCGGTCGCGTAGCGAAACATTTCCCATCCCGGAGGCGGCGATGGACTGATCGATATCTCTCGCGCTGACTTGGGGATATCGATGTTTCTTTGCCGCTCCCGGCCCGCTGTGCGGGAGTGGCAGCGTGAAGAGGGCTTCTTCTGCGGAAGGCGTAGGCGGCGGCGCCCCGGGAGTATCGCCATGAAAGTTGGCAATAAGGCGCCTAAACACAGTATGGAGTGTGTGTTGCCAGAGCAGTAGGCGAAAATTCTCACGAATACATTGGTGTGAGGATGACGATTACGTCCGCCTGCCTAGCCTACTAGGCACGTTTGGGCTACTTGCTTATTGCCTACTTTTCAGGCAAGACTGGTGACGATGGCGGCAGCGCGCGGTGTGGTATGCAGCCCGAACCGTCTGTTATGATGCGCACCCAGAAACTTTCCAAAGACCATAAACTTACTTTTGTAAGACTCCGGCCGGCCGGGCCCGGCGGTGGTGTCGCCGCTGTCGTCCTTGGAGACGGCTCGGTTTTCTCTCCTCTCCTGACGCTGCTGCTGCTGCTGCTGCCCGCGGGAGGTGCAGCGCGGCGCGGCGCAGCGGTGCGGGCGGGCTGCGTCCGGAGCGTGGTCGGGCGGGACTTCCCCCGCACGCGCGCGCTCCCCGCGGACGCGTCCCTACGCTGCGGCTCCACGGCGTGTGAGCTGCTCTGCGCACTAAGGGCACGCTTCCTGCCCCCCGCGGTCCCGCCCCTGCCCCTCATAAGCGCCGGGTATACCCCCCCTGTTTCAGCTTTGCAATACACTGCAGCCGCGCGGTAAACCATTTGATTTGCGCCCTGCCACTAGAGGCGCTGCTGATTCCCGCGCGTGACTGCACGCTTTCCAGATATTTTTCGCGCGCGAGCGCACGACGCCCTCTATACTCTACCGGCGCCTGACTCCGCCTGCCTGCCTGACTCCTCCGTAGACAATAGCTCGCCAATTAACGGGCGCGAGCCATCGACCCAAATTCCCGCTTTTTTCTTCTTTTTGTTATTTTTGCTTTATTCTTCGCCGCGGTATCTCTTTTCGCCTCTCGCCTCCTGAGACAATGCCATACGGGCAGCGCGCGTTTCCATTCCATTTACGCCGATTCCACTGGAATCTCCACGAGTGCAGCCGGACTCTCTCTGTCTCTCTCTCTCACCTCCTCTCTCTCTCTCTCTAGCTCTCTGGCTCTCTCTCTCTCTCTTTCTTTCTCCTCTCTCCCCTCTCCTCTCTCTCCTCTCCCTCTCTCCCTCTCCCCTCCTCTCCCCCTCTCCCTCTGCTCCCCTCTCCTCTCTCCCTCTCTCCTCTCTCCTCTCTCCTCTCTCCTCTCTCCTCTCCTCCTCTCTCCCTCCTCTCCCTCTCTCCCTCTCTCCCTCTCCCTCCTCCTCTCCTCCTCTCCTCTCCCTCTCTCCCTCTCTCCCCCTCATCTCCCTCTCTCCTCTCTCCCTCTCTCCCTCTCTCCTTCTCTCCCTCTCTCCCTCCCTCTCTCCCCTCTCTCAGCCTCTCCCCTCTCTCCTCTCTCCTTCTCCTCTCCTTCTCTCCTCTCTCCTCTCTCCCTCTCTCCCTCTCTCCTCTCTCCCTCTCACCTCTCTCCCTCTCTCCCTCTCTCCCTCTCTCTCTCCCTCTCCTCTCTCCCTCTCCCTCTCTCTGTGTCTCTCTTTCCCCCTCTGTCTCTCTCCTCTCTCTCCTCTCCTGGCTCTCTCTCTCTCTCTCTCTCTCTCTCTCTCTCTCTCTCTCAGCGCACCATGGGTGTGTGGAAGAGGATCATGCTGTTCGCCGTGTTGACGCCCTTGCCCCAACCTCACCCTCCCATCTCTGAGGACTCTGTGTTTGTGACGCGCGCCCCATGTGGTGGAAGGAAGGATCGCTTGTTCGCCGTGTTGACGCCGCTGACTGCCTCCATGCTCCATGCTCTGGGGACTTTCACTGTTGTTTGTGACCTTTGCCCGCTCTTAGTTAGCGCTGAAGAGGTTTAGCCGTGCTATACTGAGGGGCGCGCATTTGTGGCGGGTCTTTTTGCAGATGAGGTGGGCTGGTGTGTTTCATCAGAAGGGAGACCCCGCCCCGCCTTGCGCCGCGCCCGCCCGACCTAGAGTTTACCAAAAGTTGTCGAGCGTGTCAGAAGCTTCAACTTCTGCTTGGGGTTATAACTGCGGCGGCTGAGACGCGAAGAATAATTTACCCAGTAGTAAGTTTTATTATTATTTTATCTTTTTAGAGAGTTGGAGGTGAATGAATACGACTAATATGTTGAATATGTTGAAGGGTGTTTCGTGATTTTTACTTTTTTCTGGTCTGTTTAGTAGCTATGCAAAACTGCCTGTAGCAACCTATCGGTGCTTCAGCTTTGAGAGCTCGGATGGTCGTTTTCCTGTTTCCGTATTATTTTGAAAAACGTCCCCTCATGTTTCAAAGGAATGCGTCCGACGCGCATGCGCCGTCGAACCACGAACCAAAGCGTGCGTTTTTATTTTTACTGCAAATAACCGGGCTTTTGCTCCGTACATATACACTACTGTTTTTATTTTCCAAAGTTTTTCTCATTATTTTTTCTTTTTTTCTATGCGTTGTGGGGCGTGTCGTGGATCCTCATGAGAGGGGGCGCGGGCAGACCAGGCCAAAGCGGAGCATGAACAAGCGGTACACACAACTCGATGCAGAAATGTTCCACCGCCACAATGACGGACTCATTAAGCAAGAGCTGATTGGTTTGTAACTACATGGCCTGGTGCAGCGGGCGCGCGCGGCTGCGTCCCCCATCGTGCATGCAAAAAATATAAGGGGGCCGATGGCCGAGTGCCGGCAGGCGCAGGCGCCGGCTTTGCGACCAGGGCAGGAACGCACTTCTGCTGGCCCGGTGGTCATGAGGCCAGGGTGCTCGTCTTCCCAGAAACGCATCATTGCGTTCCAAGAGGAGCTACTTTTCGCACCACACACACACACACACACGCTTCACACGCTACACGCTTCTGGCATATGCGCAGGAATGGTTACTGAAGCGGAAATGGAAAATGCTTAGTTCGCAGCTGAGGGTTTTTGGCCAAATCTGAGTAGGATTTCTGGGTGCCGGTTATACCAGACCGCCCCAGTGGCAAAGCGCAGTCTTCTTGTGGAGGGCTGGCACTGCTCGGCCAGCAAGGCAGATGCACCCGTTTGGTGTATCGCTGGCCCGCCCGCCGGCCGCCGCGCCCAGGGCATATGGCTTTCCTTAGCCCGGCTGGCGGGCGGATGCCTCGCATAGTCTGAAATAGCCCGTCTTAACTACAGCGCGCCGTTCTCAGTGGGTCAGAAAGGGGCATCTGTCTCTCTATGATAGGCATCTTCGCCGGCGTATTTACTCAGTTCTCTCTCACTTTTGCATGCTTACTCTCCGTCGTCCTCTCTCTCTACTCTCTCTGCTCTCTCTCTCTCTCAGTCTCTCTCTCTCTCGCTCTCTCTCTCTCTGCCCTGCATGCCACCCACTGCACCCGCCAGGCTCGCCTTATTTATCTCAGTCTACCTCTTTGACCCGGGCCAGCGTGTCCGGTAGCGGGACCACCGCCACTAGACGTGAGTGTTAATACGTCTGCCTGAACGTGCCAGTGCGTCGTGCATATAACGCCGAGCCCAATGAGTTATTCGCAGGCGCAGAGCAGGGAGG
>JAWJED010000029.1:299270-423187 GCA_033675135.1 Frankliniella intonsa | reverse complement strand
CCACGTCTCGCGTAACAGGCTTCGCGATATCTCGCGAAACACTGTTACGCTGCGACGCGCCTGCGTACATCTACCTAGGCCTGCGGCGCTGTCAGTATGGAGGAGGGTGCCATAAAAAAACGCGTCGAGTAATTCGATATGCTAGTCTGTGAGAAGCGAAAATCTGAGAAATACACAACTCTAAGCGTATATTAAGGACTTTTTGTCGAATTTTGACGCTGCAGCGGCTTAACGGAGCGAGATACGGCCAAACGGACGAAATTTCCGCCCAGAGGGTCGCAACTCGTCGAAATAACTCGGAAACGACACCCAACATGCAGTTTTAGGACTTTTCTTTCTTTAGTCACGCAGTAGCGGCTAAAGGGTAGGAGATACGGTCAAACGGATGAAATTTTCGTCCAAAGGGTCGCAACTCGCCGAGTTACCCCTTAGGACACTGAAAAATAAATATTTATTTTTAAAATTAATTTTTCGAAAATGTAAATTAATTTTTAACGGTGTCAATTTTTGAGCTAGAATGCCCAGTTTCGAACTCGACCGAGCTTTTGGGGCAAAGAAGCTACAGTAAAAATTTCGGTAATAGTATACTTTCACGGCTCCGCCGCCATGGAGCCGCTAAAGTATACTCAGAATTGCGGAAAATTCCGCTGATTACGCTCATGTGCATGGTTTTGGGGGCTGATCACGGCTTCTCCTTAATTTTAAGGGGGAAGATATTTTGGGGATATTGAGGAGATAATAGGGCTGTTTGTTTACTCTAATACTTACATAATCATCCCGCAGAGGGTTTGTTTTCAAGAACTTCGACCGAATTCTTGCTTTGGGTTAATAGAAAGGAAAATACTCAAGGAATATTAAAGAGATTAATGGGTTCGTTTTCAAAAACTTCGACCGAATTCTTGCTTTGGGTTAATAGAAGGGAAAATATTTTGGGGATATTGAAGCGATAATGGGGCTGCTTGGTTAATAGAAGGGAAAATATTTTGGGGATATTGAGGAGGTTAATGGGTTCGTTTTCAAAAACATCGACCGAATTCTTGCCTTGGGTTAATAGAAGGGAAAATACTTTGGGGATATTGAAGAGATAATGGGGCTGCTTGGTTGATAGAAGGGAAAATACTTTGGGGATATTGAAGCGATAATGGGGCTGCTTGGTTAATAGAAGGGAAAATATTTTGGGGATATTGAGGAGATAATGGGGCTGTTTGTTTACTCTAATACTTACATCATCATCCTGCAGATGGCACTGGCGTGGCATGCCTGCAGCCTGACGACGTTATTGGCAGGTTTTGGTTAGTCTCGCGACAAGGTGCCCGTGAGCGACTCGTCAAAATCCCTTACATCGCGTTTCGGAACGCTGCGAAATGTCCTTTACAGACATTTCATAAATCACTATAAAGAATTGTTGTCATAGTAAAAACGTAGTTTGAAAATAAACCTGGCGGCAACACTTGCCTCTTGCGCTCCAGCGCTAGGTGTTTTAAGTGAGAAACGTAAGGTGAACGTGTGTGCAAATTTCTGTTTTAGGGTTAAGGTAAGGCAACAATTTTATTAAAATTAAGGAGAAGCCGTGATCAGCCCCCAAAACCATGCACATGAGCGTAATCAGCGGAATTTTCCGCAATTCTGAGTATACTTTAGCGGCTCCATGGCGGCGGAGCCGTGAAAGTATACTATTACCAAAATTTCAACTTGATATCTCAACTCGTTCTCGAGTTATCGTGCGCACAGACACACAGACACACAGACACACAGACACACAGACACACAGACACACAGACAGACAAACATTGAACTTTTTTAGCACTCCAGTGGCGTAATAGGCTTCGCTTCGCTCAGCCAACTACCTATTCATGCAACCGAGCTGACGCCTAAGAATGGCGGGTTGGCCTACCCACCAGGCGCTTCCTGCAAAAGGGTTGAGGGGTGGGGAGGCGGGGGTATGGATCGCTCGATTCTGCGGACTATCCGATGCATGTCCGTGAAAGTGACATCAGACTGTCCGAAATCCTGCTAATTTTGTGGCCTAGGACTGTCCGAAATCTTTCTGATTTTGTAACTTTTCTAAGTTTTCTGGAACAGTCCGATGCGTTGTGTTGGAACTGTCCGGCGGCCTACTACGGACTGTCCTTCGGACGTAGTTCGGACTCAATCTTTTTCATAAGGGTTATACAGATAGCGCCGCAGGCCTAGGTAGTTGTACGCAGGCGCGTCGCAGCGTAACAGTGTTTCGCGAAATATCGCGAAGCCTGTTACGCGAGACGTGGTCTGGCGTACATCTACCTAGTCTATTTATGAATTGTTGTCATGTCGCCCAAAGATCGGCCGTGCGCAGCGGAGGGCTGTAACTATGTTTCGAAGCCAAATACAGGACTCCCCATGTTTAAATTTCCGATGCAAATCGACCGGTAAATAGAGTTAACCATGTAGGGTGCTCCGAAAGTGCTTGCTATTATGTTGTTTTCTAGCTAAAAATCTCAAAGAAATAGTTTAATTTTTCTCAGGGCTCATTTTATTTTAGAAAGGGGATGTGCTATTCTACTAAATAGGAGTCAACAGAACACAAAATAATACAAAAGTGATTTGCTGGGGTTGGCAAGTTATGGTTTCAATTGATTACCAAACTTCAACATTCTCATTAATCAAAAAAATAAATTGATCTTTGTAGTGGACCCCATTAAGTAATATCACACACCTACTATCTAATAGATTTTTCCCAAAGACAAAATGGACCATTGCTCCAAGATCAGTGACTATAAAGAAAGAATAAACATTAACATTACAGTGAAGTTTATTACTTAGTTCGTTGGCTGTGTCCTCTTGTCTCAGGCTATTGGAGTGGCTTCAAAATTGTGGCAGTAGCAAGCTGCTTGATGAGGACCCCAGCAAGTTACATAAAAACAGATATCTCTGTGGGTGCCACTTTGAACAACAAATGTTCACTAACAGATGCCGTGTCCTCCTCCATCGCTCTGCAAAGCCAACAATATTTTCTGTGCAACCCTTATCAGATGAAGCTATTGCAGCTTACAAGGAGAAGCTAGGTCAGTACCTTGGAACTTGCTCGTATGGTTCATGGTTCTCAATGTCAGCTTTTTGCACAATATCTTAAGTTATACTTTTGTTACAGTCACTAAAACTATTGATACTGAAATTGTTTCACCTAATGTTAATGACACTTTAATTTCTGAAGTTGTAACTGCTGATGGAATAGTGCGACCAGGTTTGTATTTGTGGCATGTCTTAAAATTTTCTAAAAAGCAGCATTTTTTGAATCTTTTTTTTTTAATTTGGTACAGAGCTTTCTATTTTGACACGGAAAAGGCTGCATGTTGATGTGATAGAGGACTTTACACTGTCTCCACCTGATCCAAAAATACCTAGGGAGGAATTGGAAAGAGAACTTGCTGCAGAACCGCGCAGTAAGTACATTGATAGTTTTCTGTAACAGAATTCAGCACTGTGCTCAACAAATTTGTGCCCATTACAATAATATTAATTTTTATAATTTGTTTTCTTGTTTTGTTTCCAATTCAGGACCAGCAGAAAGGACTGGAGCTAAAGAGCGTACACCTCCACCTACCAGGAAAAGAGTCACCCTGAAAAGTCTAGCCCAGGTAGAATCATTTAAAGAAGCTCCTGCACATATCAAAACTGTTGCAAAAACAGCCCAAAAATATTACAGAGATGCTCTTAAAGTGAAGGCCCGGTTAGTTCAGGCTCAGAGAAAATGTGGTGATCTAGAAAAACTTTCTAAAAGAAATTTTGTGGACATGGTTGATGATTTATTAATATCTAGAACTGCTAAACGTGTTCTGAAAAGTGAGCTGCGAAATTTTAGAAGGAAGGCTAAAGGTAGAACTTGGGATATAGATGATAAAATGTTTGCACTTGGGATATATAAGAAGAGTCCCAGGGTGTACAGGTTTTTACAGCAGCATATAATTCTCCCATGTGAAAGCACGTTAAAAAATTTGTTGAAGGATATTCCTCTTGAAGTTGGTATTTCCAAGCCTATGCTATCCCTGCTGACAAAGTCTTCAAACAAACTCCATCCCAAAGACCGCCACTGTTGCATCCTCTTTGATGAAGTCTACCTAGTTCCTAATATTTCCCTGAATAAGTCAATGACAATAGATGGTACATATTTATGACATTCCCCACATATTAAAAAATGTGAGGAACAATTTACTGAGCAGTTTTTTGGAATTTGAAGCTGGTAAAGTTGCTGACTGGTGCCATATAATAGAGTACTATAGATTGGACCAGTCACTTTACCAGCTGAGCCCCTTGACTTACAAACATGTCAACCCTCAGGGGAAACAAAAGATGAGAGTCAAAACAGCTGCTGAGACGCTTAGCTCCTCTGTTGCAGGGCATATAGAAACAATTTTTGAAGTTTCTAATGGTGAAAAGCTGACAAAGTGCACAGTCACTGCAGAACTTTGTAGAAAAATTGATTTTTATTTTGATTTGACAAATGGGCCCTCTACAAAAGAAACCAAAGCCAAACCAACTCGATGCAATGTTACTGCTAAATCTCTGCACCATAAGGAATGGCCAAACATGATCAAAAGTCTGAAACAGTTTTGGTACATTAGAAAAAGTGATGGAGTTAGGCATCAACCACCATGCATTAAAGGTTGGATACAGTCAATAAAAGGTATGCAGTGGATGTGGAAACAGCTGGAAGCAGCAAAAGTTGGGGTCCTGAAATTAAGGCAGGTAAATCAAGATGCCCTTGAAAATTTGTTTTGCTGCATTCGTCAATGTTGTGGTTCAGGCACTGACCTGACAACCCGACAATTTGTTGGTGCTTTAAAAACTTGTCTATTAGAGCAAAATTATTTAAGATCAGCCGGACCTGTCCCCGACCCCCTCCGATTTGGCTGATTTTTTTATGGTAGACTACCCACCTATAGAGTAGACTTTTGCCAAAATATTAGGTCCCGCAAAAATTTATTGTCTACACTGTAAAATAATTCCACATTTTTTCACTTTTTTGACTTGAATTTGGGTATTTGCCCCTATTTCCTCAGTTCTTGTGCTAGGTGGCTAGGATTTGGTGTCCCTACGTAAAATTGATCAAGGAACAAGAATCTGAAGTGGGATTTGAAATACGACAAATATTTTCGGAGATATTGGCCGAAACACTGAAAACTTACGGGAAAAGTCCCAAATCTTGGGGAAATGGTCAAAAATGGGTATTTTTGGTCCACCTATGGTGCAATTTTGTAGAGAAAAAACCAAGGAATCCAATGAAACCGGTCCCAGATTTTTAGGACAAACGGTTTAGAAACTGTGTGCACTCAAAGTTTGATGTTTTTCTGAGAGGTGCCAAAAATGACGATTTTCGGCATCGTGGACCCTGACGAAAATCGTGAATGGATAAGAGCATTCTCAGAGCATTTGGGAGCATTCGCAGAGCATTCTGCAGCATTCTACAGTATTCACAAATGCTCTTAGAATGCTGTTGCCCTGAAACGCCTCAGAAACCGGTGGGAATGCTCTGAAGAGCATTCTCACGGCATTTGCAAATCCTCTCGGAATGCTCTCAACACCGGCGTTTAAAATGAGTCACAATGCTGCCCAAAACGACTCAAGTCGATTCTCACAGCATTCTTAAAACATCTCGGAATGTCCTCAACTTACATGCTTAGAATGCTGTGCAAAACGACTCAAGTCGATTCTCACATCATTCGGAAAACCTCTCGGAATGCCCTTATCCTATATGTTCAGAATGCTGCGCTAAACGTCTCAAGTCGATTCTCACAGCATTCGGAAAACCTCTTGGAATGTCCTCAACTGTATGTTCGGAACGCTACGCAAAGCGACTGGAGGAGATTCTCACAGCATTCTTAAAACCTCTCTGAATGTCCTTAAGGGGGTATCCCAGTGTAGAAATGAGAAGTGCAGGGGTTTGCAAGGAATTTTATTTTTCTATGAAGAAAATTTTTATGTTAGTGGTGGTTTGGGGGCATGAAAGGGGACCCCCTAAGGTCTCTTTTCCCCACCCAAACCAGTCGCTACCCCTCCCAGGACCGCAGATCCAGAGCGCCCCGCCAGCGGACCTCCAAAATCGGCTGCCCTCGCAGGGCCTCCGAGAGGCCTGCTAGAAAAAAACTCTCGACGGGGAAACATTTCCTACACTTGATCACATCTGCTGACGTCGCCCTTTTTTTAAATTTTTTTATTTTTTTATTTTTTTTTCGAAAAGTGTGTTTTGACAAATCTTTACAGTGTTTGAAAAAAATGATACGGACTCGATAGCTCAAATCGGGCGACGTCAGCAGATGTAGGAAGGTTTGAAGTTACTTCATGCCAAATTTCAGCTTCCTAGCACGATTTTTGTGGCCTGTGCAGTGGCAGCCGATTTTGGAGGTCCGCTGGCGGGGCGCTCTGGATCTGCGGTCCTGGGAGGGGTAGCGAGCGACTGGTTTGGGTGGGGAAAAGAGACCTTAGGGGGTCCCCTTTCATGCCCCCAAACCACCACTAACATAAAAATTTTCTTCATAGAAAAACAAAATTCCTTGCAAACCCCTGCACTTCTCATTTCTACACTGGGATACCCCCTTAACTTATATGTTTAGAATGCTGTGCAAAATGACTTGGAATGTGTTAGGAAACCTTTCACGAATGCTGTGGAATGCTGTCGCAATAGGTGACTCTACATACTAATGGCGCGGGAGAGGGGGCCAATATATTTTTCGCACACTCGCTGCACGCTGCTAGTAGTTTTTCTGCAATTATGTGGTGTTTTGGTCATTCTCGGCTAAATTGACCTGAGGTGCGCGAAGAGACACACGTCGATTCTCTCAGATATCTGTGAAACTCTCGGTATATCCTCAACTTCTACATTGTAGCTGCGCAGTTTTAAAAACTCCGTAGAAAACGCAGCCTTCCCGCCTCTCCTTAACTCACACGAAACCTATCCAGACGAAACTGCGTAAAGAAATAAAATTGGAGAAACACATTTTGTAGGCCTCCTTTCACAGACCGTCAGCGCTCAAAATTTATATAACGTTTTAAGTTGAGTAGGAATTAAAATATTTTAATGCCGTTTGATGTCATTGAAATCAGTTTGCAGTCAGCAAGACGAAAGTCTCACCAGATGTTAAATGTAAATTAGCTTATGCGAAAAGGTGCGCGTATCAAGAACGTTCAATTCGTCACCCGCCTCCGAGTGGCTTAGCGCCTGTCATACCCTCGTCATCGGTGGACGCCCGGTCCAGGGCCCCCATCCTGGCTTCGACCACTGTGTGCTAGGCAGGTCAGCCTTTTGTTCCTCCGGAAGGTTCGTGTCATTGACTCGTCCTTCCTCAACGCAGCCCTACCACTGCTTGCCGCCCCGCCGGGCCGGGGGCCCTCGAAAGTGCACTGCGGAGTGGGGGGAGGAGGGGAGAGGAGAGAAGAGGAGGGGGAGGCGGGGCAGGACACCAGGCAGCGTTTCAATGTGGTGCGGCGCAGAACGACCCGCCCGCACATGGCTCCGTGGCTCAGTAGGTTCCGACCGAAGCGTGAGCGCTGAGTTGGCATGGCTGAGGGTTCGAATCCCGGCACTGCCAACAAAACGCGTATCTCGCGGCCAGTAGGACTGACCCGGCTAAACACGAGGCCTAAAGGCGGATGGAGGATGGGGGAGAGGAGGAAAGAGGGGAAGGGGGGAGGAGGCAGAGGAAGAGGAAGAAAGATGGGAAGACAAGACAAAAGGCATTATTATTGATGGTCAGATCAATAGAATTTCTTTTTGCACGCGTTATTGGAACAATTAGAGCTCTCCTCTCGAAAAAAAAAAATCCACATGCTTTAGCGACGGACCCTGAGCTGAAACACATTTAACGCGTTAAACGGCCCCCTAGGTTTTAACATAAAACACCTAAAACTGATACGACATAATCACAATGCATTTAAGCACGCCTGCGAATCACTGGGTAGGCCAACCCGCTGAACACATATGTGAAGCTAGCGGCCTATTCAGAAAGCTTAAGGTCATGATGAAGCAGGAAGAAATTCTTGGTAGTTAAAATTTCGGTTTTGAATGAGTTTATCGAAATGCATGTTCAGACTGCACAGTTATTCATTTAATGAAATAACAATTTCGTGCCGACGCAACTTGGTATTTCGGTAATATTCATTCATTGTTTATTATTAATAGTTGGTAACACTTTTTGTGGGAAAGTTTAAAGGTAATTTTTTGAAGGCAGAGGCTAAGGACAGTTTCGTTGTGTTGCTATAGTGAGACACTTGTTATCAACATAGTCAATTTGTTGGTGGGCATTTAGTGAAGTTTATCGGTTCTTAATTTTTGAGTGCTTATTACAAACGTAAGTATTAATAATATGAAGTGTTTTTTAATTGGTATTTTTATGGTCAAGAAATTTGTAGTTAAAATATCAATTGTATTTTCATTCAGATGTCATTTTTTGAGATGTACAATGCTGCTCCTGCTGTTGTGAAGCCAAGTTATAGGAAGAATTCTGAGCTTCCATTATTTGTACCCCTCAAAATTGTTGACCTGAACCCTGCCACAACTTTTATTGGGCCTACTCATCAAGTTAACGCATGGCACCAGAATTCTGAAATTTTTTTTTATTTGAACGCTGCTGATCACGAGAAAATTGTCAAACTTAATGGTGTGGTAGCTGTAAAGGAGATGATAGCTCTGCAGCAAAATCCCTTTGCTGTAGCAGTTCGCAAACGTACCAGCTTGGGAACTTTGATTTTGCCAAGTTGTAAGTGTTCTGCTATACATAATTATAGAATGTGAAGTTAAAAAAATTTATAATTGTACTTTTACTTTCAGCCAATGAACTCATTGAACAGTATCGGAATAATGAAATGATCAGAAAGAGTCAAATTCCTGCTGGAATGTTAAGCGAGTTCAATTTTGAAGGTATGAATAACTTACGATAGTTAATATTACAAAACTTATTGTAGAATTTAAGGCTATAATTTTTTTATTATTTCAGGACTTGCTGAAATGAATATTTGTCTGAAGGAATAATTCTGTGTTGTTTTCTTCACATTTAAACTGTATAGAATTTAGTTAAAGCCTAATGGTCAATAAAAACTGAAAGGCTTTTACATAATGGTTCGATATTTGTTCGAAGTTCCACTTCCACCAGACCCACAACAATATTTTTCAATTTTTTTCTTGCATTGATCACACGGTTGCTTATTTAACCCTATGAATTTATTAGTGGTTGCATAAAAAGTTTTATATTGAAACTCTTTATGAAAAGTTTATATTTTCTCTTATTTTGTTGTTAAAAATGAAAGTGAAAGTCTTTGACTGTAGGGGGTATCGACATGTATACGTGTGAACCGAAGCAGCGCCATCTATCGGCAGTGCCGCGAAACATTACAAGCCTCGGTAGGGAACGGAACAGCTGAAGCAGCTATTTGCAGATGAGAGGAACGTGTGTAGAAATTAACCAAACAAGTGTTTCCCTGTATGTTGGAATTTAAGATTAAAAGATTCATACATGTTTCATCGATTATTTTATGAAATTGGGTACTTAAGTGGTCAGTTTGTTTGAATACTCAAATGGTTTATGTTAAGCAAAGTAGTATTGTATTTGCAAGTAACTTAACGTTTGAACATAGGTTAGTTGCCAAATGAAAGGTACATTTAATTTTTAAATGGTTTATGTTATGCAAAGTGGAATTGTATTAGCAGGAAACCTGACGTTTGAAGTCCAGCCCGAATCAAAATAAATGATTCTAACCTATGCAATGAACTAAGGTTGTTGTGTTGAAAGAGTGACAAGAATGTCATAACTTGGTTAGTCGGTTATTTACTTGTCCCAGTAAGAGGTGAACATGTGCTTAGTGATCAGGTTAAAGGGTGAAGGTGAGTAAAATTAAGTTAAAATTTCATAGGCAAAATACTTTCATTTTTTATTTATGAACTGTGAATGAAAAGAAAATATACATTTGATCTCCTCAGTATGTATGATAGAGAAGTAGAGCTTAGAATTTTAAATGAATTTACTGAAACATAATGTCAAATTGAATCAATAAAAGTAGGTGTATAGAAGAAAACCTACTTTTGATAAGATTTTGCTGTTTGCTTCTCTTTATGCTGCATTCGTGCAGCAACTTCAGCATATGAGTCTTTTTGTAGATCTTCCTTAGAAGGGCCATCCATCCAATGAGGTTTCTTAGGCTGTTAAAAATAAAGCACAATTTTACTAATTCTTTACATTAGAAGCTTTGTTAATTAATTTATGATTATATACAATACCTTTTGAGCAGGTCGAGTTGGTTGAGTTTTCTTCTTGTTGAAATGAAGTGCTTGAGTCTCTTTAGTGCTTGACGGAATTTGTTGAGTTGTTTTTGTGTTAGATTGAACGAGTTGAGCATCTTGTGTGCTTTGTTGTTCATCAATGCTCATATCCTCACTTGAACTATCTTCATGTTCCGTCATTGTAGATGTATTCTTTTTTTCCCATTTATGCGCGTTTTGCACATCCTAAATGACATATTTTTAATTATTATTTTAATTTTTACATTTTTATTAAGAAAAATAGCTTATGCTTATGAATATAACTTACTTTGAGATTGTTGGGATTCCTCTTCCTGTAATGATGGCTTTCTTCATCCCGTTTACGATATGGTCTGTTTACAAACCTTGTATAATTTATACATTCATTCATGGTTCCTTCAAACGTAACAATTCTTGGCATTTTGAAGTAATTGGAGCAGGACTCGTGAAGTTTCAAAAGACTTTGTTTCACTTTCTATGTCACACTTTGTTGACTCCTGGTTGTCATGGTAATTTATTATTTCTTTTCACTAAGTTAATAGAGATGAAAATTTTTTGATTCTGTATTTTATAAATGAAAAATCTTTCAAACTGGTATACAAAATTAATGTGTATGGCTATTTTAGTAAAAGATGTCTCGCATGATAGCAATTTCATGACGGTTGTTTTGTAATGAAATGTCTATTGCTTGTTCCAGTTGTTGCTGAAGTATTATCCATGGACATTTTGGAGATTTGTACACCATGATGAAAGTTTCGCTGGAAAGTTTTAATGCAACCAAAGTAAAGTGAGTGTTACTTGAAATTGACTCATTCTGAAACAGAATATTTGTGTGAGGTAAGAGTACACTCTTAATATAAATTGAAGTTCGAAAAACCTTTCTGTTTGTGCAAAGAGAAATCTATAGCATGAGAGAGAAGTTTTTAATTGGGTGGTGAAGCATGACCATAATTTATAGTACAAATGGTGTTATAGGATAAAATGATATCATGTGAAATTTCATATTGGTTTTTTTTATTAATAGTATCACCCCATTTGGAAAGTGGTCATGGAAAACCCTGGCTGTTTTTGTGGGATAAAACCAATGACCAGTGATACTAATGAATACAGTATTTTCAGTTCAAACTGAATATGTATGCCTCTTTTTGTTACAATACTTGGCATTTACAATAAGTTGTAAGTATATGTATATGCCTCTTTTTTTTACATTACTTGGCATTTACAATGAAATGTGTGTATTTACACACTACCCTCTTTCTGATTACATAATGGGGTAATTTTATGGATTGTTCAGTTCAATCCATATTGGTTTGTGGTCACTTGTGACACTTTCAAATACAAAAGCATTTGTTAGTTGGTTTGTACTAAAACACAAATCTATCAAAGAATTGTGATCAGTTGATACTTTTGTTGGATCAATTATCATGAAACAGTTGTTTTGTATCATGAAATTGTTTAAATTGTTGAAGTTCGGGTCTGATACCTGATATTTAATGTTGAAGTCTCCCATGATAGCAATTTCATGAGTGTTGTTTTGTAATGAAATGTTTATTGCTTGTTCCAGTTGTTGCTGAAGTATTATCCATGGACATTTTGGAGATTTGTACACCATGATGACAGTTTTGCTGGAAATTTTTAATGCAACCACAGTGGAGTGATTGGTACCTGAAATTGATTCATTCTGAAACAGAATATTTATGTGAGGTAAGAGTGCACTCTTAACATAAATTGAAGTTCCAAAGGCCTTTCTCTTTGTTGATTTGCAGTCTGTTCTGTAAACATTTGTGAAGTCTTGTATTTCATATACGTCTGCAGGTTGAGACCAGGTTTCTGCTAAGAAGAGTATGTCGCAAGCTAAGAATGTTCGGTCACTACAAATATTTGGAAAATGTAAGTTTAAAGACCGGACGTTATGGAATAAAGCTATGACATTGTTATCATTTTTCACTTCTTCTGGAATGGCGAGACAAAATTGTAATTGAGCTTCAATTCTCATTCTAGTCATTTCTCTTAGTGATGAGTCACTTTCTAATGTTGCTCTAACTGTTTTTTTATAAATTCCAGATATATGTAAACCTTGCAGTGATTCTACTCTACTGAAAGCAGTATACATTAATTTACGACTTAAATTTTTGGTAATGAAGACTAGTATGTCTTTATAAGTGCAACTTTGGGAGCAGTGAATAGTCTGAGCATTACTTGGAAGTAAAGGAAGTTGATTTCTTGTTACCTGAATGTGAGTATTTTCATTTAGAGAGAAACTTCTGCATACTCTTTGTATTGGAGTCCAATTCTTATCCACAATTCCATCGGCTTTTATTACATTTTGTAATTTTGTCTAGTTTTCTCACCTGTTGTTTGTTTTTCAAATTGAACGTATGCTCTAATAGGTATTTGTTCTCTGTTACCTTTTTCACAGAGTTGTCCATACACTACTTTTTTAAGTATACAAGGAGAACCATTGGATATTCCATCTGGAACTGCAATGTTATGAGACACAATATATTTTGTTTCTGTGCATAACTTCAAAAGGTATTGCATATTCTGAGTCTTTTTATGCTGTAAGTTTTGTGCTTGAGTCAGCATGTATGCTATAGTAGCTTTTGATTTGGTTCCAGAACAGGAATCTATAGCACGAGATACTACTTTTTCATTGGGTGATGTTGCCAGGAAGAGATTCGATGGCCCCTAATAAAAGAGTCCGAAGTGCTAGCGTCCTTATCCGAAAGAGTTCGATCTGCATTGCTCCTGATCCAACAAAGTCCGAAGTGCGACCGCTCCGTCCGAAAGAGTCCGATCTGCTTTAATACCGATCCAACAAAGTTCGATCTGACATTCGCCGCGTTCTGAGATATACCGGATTGAAAGTTTAGAGCTCTTAGACAATTCAGGGATTCGTCCAAAGTAAAAACTTTTAAATCTAGTTTGTAGCCCTGTTCCTAACGTTTATGGAGAACTTAAAAAAATGACATTTTGTCTTGCCTATCTCGCGATATCCCCGTTTTTGTGAATGGCAACCATCTATCGAGTATGTACTAAGGCCTGGTTTGCATTCCTCCTAATAAGATACCCGAAGATACCCTCTAAAATATGTTACATTTTTGACATAGTCTACTGCCGAGTGAGCGCCTGATTCTATCAAGGGTAGGCAACCCGACTGTCTCGTTAATGTCGTAGTTGCCTACTCCCCATGCGCTGGAGGTGTGCTTCGTAAAGACGCTGGTAGTCGTAGTCTGGTAGTTCAGACTATTAACAAAAACATTCCTCGGAGTGTAAGTAAATTCGGGCGAGAGACTACAGGTGCGCGGGTTGAGGAGAAGATGGTGCGGAGGTGATACCCTCCTCGTCACCTTCCTTTCTTGTCCTAAGCTGAAGGACGCCGCTCGTGGTGTGCAGGCCGAGGAGTAGGGGGGGGGCACCATCATCATCGCCGTCCTTATCCTGGTCCCCGTCAAGCTGCAGGGGGGGGGGGGGGGGGGGTTAGGAGGCGAAAGATGTGGTGTTGCTGTAGCCCTCTCTGTCGCCGTCCTCGTCCATCCCCTGTACCTGTGCCCCCGTGTCTTACAGCCCCGGTGCAGCAGTATACACATGGTGGCGCTTCTGCACCACGGGCGGCTGCAGGTCACTTGGATGGCGCCCCTACAATGGACGTTACCGAGGCGGAGCTAATAAGAACGCCTGTGACACACTGGGTAGGCCAACCCGCCAAGCACTCGTGTGCAGGTGGCGGCCTACCCGCAACCCTGAGAGCCCAAGCGCAGGGGGAAGCAGGAATGGAATTAAATTCCTGGTACTCAAATTTTCGTGCCGTCACCCCCCAAAGAGTTCATTGTGGGTGCACCTTAAGAAGGGGAATAGTAAGACAAAAGTTTACAAAACGACATTTATTGCCTTTTCACAAATAAGAATAGATTAATTCACTTTAACAGCAAAAACATAAAGACCATTTTCCTGTAACACCATACTTTTAATGTCCTATGTGTTTCTTCTCTAAAAATGTTATACAATCACATAATTATTATAAAAAAAATGACACTTAGGTCAGGTCAGGTAAGGGAATATTAAGATCACAAGTTTACACCATATCAGTCTCATCTCCTTTACAACTAAAATTAGATCACATGGAAAAACCTTATCTTCACCTTTGGCTACTATCAAGTCAACATTATTTAAATTATTTTTTTATGTTATACTGAGACCAGAAGTTTACAATTTTTTAACATTATACCTACCTTAACATTTTTCTAAAAAGTACTTTAACTATATAGTTTAAATGTTATGACCAGAAACTGTAATTTTTTAATTTAACAAAGAATCAGTCTACATTATTTTTAATCAAATGCTTTGGTTGTAAGTGTTACAAGGAACTAAAAACCAATCAGTCTTATTAGATTAGACTAAATCACATGCAAGTTTCAACATCACTAGAAAATATACTTAGAATGTCATATCATTTGACTAAAGTAAACATAGCAAAATCACAGTCCGTCAGGATCATCAACGTCAGCATTTGAGTTCAAAAGAGAGTCAAGTTCTGCACCATCATGTTCAACAAGTTCAGGCCTTTCAATTTCAGGTTCCAGGCCATCAGGGAAAATTGCTGCACCAAAATTAGGATTAGTAATGGTTTCATAAAATGCAACTGCTCGGTCAGGAATTAAATTTTTGTCAAGCATCCATTTCAAATCTTTTAAAAGATTTGGTTTTAAAGCCAGGGATTCATTGTACGCTTTAGGAGGTTTTACATTGGACCACACAATGGGACGACCTGGTTTCCGCAGGAGAATATTACAGCGAGTTTCCTCTTCTTCCATATGTTTTTTCTTGTACGATATGATACCAGGACTTCTGAAGTCAAAAGTGATTTGGTGCACCTTGGAAACTGGCACTTTGTGCCAAGAGAAACTTTCTTTTGCAAGATCTGAGAAGGACAGAATATCACTTTGTTTCACCTGCACTACATCATAAAGAGGTTTGTTGACTTTGGCAGTTTTGATGTACCCATACCATTCTTGTGGTGTGAAGATATCCTCCCTTTTTATTTTCTTCTCTATTGCAGCATGAACTGAGTCACACTCCATCTGGGTGTGTCCTTTTTGGAGGTAACGATGAACAATTTTGATTTGGAATTTCTGGCATGCCATGTAGTACATGCTGAACAGGAACTGATTTTTATTCTGCCCCCAGCATGAATCGCTGTAAATATGAATCTCTTTCACTCCTTTGGCTACCTCTTGCTCAATGTATTTTAGGACGCAACTTGAAATCTCCATTGCACCTCTTCCAGCAACAGTCAGGTCCCATACAAAGCATGTTGCCTTTTTAAGAGTGCAGTCATATATGGTAAAATTATAGCAAGCAATCTTGCTTTTATAAAATAAGTCTCCGATCTCACTCTTAGGGCAAAAGAAGACCTTTTGAAGGTCAAAGCATATTACCTTTAGCTTTCCATCCCCGTTCAACTCTTTGCTTCTGCTAAAATCCTTGCTTTCTTGCTTGAGATTTCTTGCTATTTCTTTTGCCGCAACGTGCTCATGGTATTCTTGATAAATTTCTGAGTCTTCAGTTTTGGATTCTTCTGGTAGGTCTTTCCACTTTGTACACAGGGCACATTGATCCTTCTTAGGTTGGTAAAAGCCTAAGTTAAAGCAATAGTTAAATATATCACGATACTGTCTCAACGACGCAGTGTTGGGGGTATTCTTCCCTCTCTCAGTCAGATACATCCGGTACATTTTAGTGACAGAGAGATTTTCCTGAAGATATTGTCTCTTGGAATCTTCTCTACAATAATGGCTTGGTATTGTGGGGAAACTTCTAATATGATTCTTCACACCTTCTTTGAGATTTGGAGAAACTCTTGTTGGTCTACTATGAACTTGCTTTCCCCTTTTGTCAGGGCTATTTTTCCTGAGAGCATTTTGTACTACAGTGATACTAATGTCAAAGGTAGCCAGAAACATACTTTGACACACACTTATGGAATTTCCATCATCATCAGTAAGAGAGTAAGTATAAGAGCTCTTCCTAAAAGGACTACTTCCACCTGGAACTGTTCGACGACTCACTGGCACTTTCTTGACTAGTTTCCCAAGCATGAGCCATTGCGCTTCTTTGCTCGCTGAAGAATAGTAAGTCTTAAATAATCTGCATCTCCTTTCATATGAAATACGCTCCTGGCACTTTTTACGACAAGTATTAGGACAACCTGGTTTCAGCTCTCTTGCTTTCCTTTCCTTTCCTCTACTTGTTGTGTGAGCTAACCCACTGTTGTAGGCCACTTTAGCCTTGGCAATTTTAGTTCCCTTTGGGTTTCTAATTCTCTTTCTTGACGGAGAGTTATTGTTTGGAATGGCATTTCTGGTGCGCTTTTTTTGAGGAGTCTTGACCCTTTGAGCAATTTCTTCTTGTACTGGAGTAGTCATCACATTTGCTTCTACTTCCATGACACTTTGATCTTCTGTTATGGCATTTGTATCTTCTGGTACAGCTCTGACTTCAACTTGCACATCATGAGGGGTATCATAAGACATTATTATCACATCTTCACTATCATCATAAAACATGTCTTTAAGTTCTGTGGATTGCTGCTGAACTAAAGATACAGATGATTCTTGTGGGAAAGTTTCTCCAAGATTGATAGTTTGCAATTCATGAAAGGTTTTCTCCTGCCCTGACAGATGGCAAGTGGAGTCATTCAGTGGCATCAATTCAGCAGGTTCAGCATTTGGCTCCCTGTCATTACAGCTACTAAATACCAACCGCTTCCGGGCTGCACAGCCTGAAATTTAAAAACAATTGTCATTCTTAAATTATTTGAAATATGAAAAAAAAAAAAAGAATTTTTTAATAACTGGTCTAATTGTGTTTATGGAACATAAGTAAATTGAAATGAAAGAAATGCTAGAAATAAAATGGACTCACTTGTATAATTAGCAGTGGTATTCTCTTCTTCTGGAGTAAAACCATATGATACCAACATATTTTGTAGACCCATTGGAGATGTATGAATGTCTTCCCCAAAACTGCTGTTATGACTTGGTCTGCCAGATGCTGAAAACAGATTTCAATCAAAATAGTAGAAATAAATTCTTGAAAGAAAACATATATTAAGAGTGCTCCGATGTTGTGTAGTTAGCGGGCTTTCTGGACAAATTTCTCAAAGAAAAGGTGGAATTATTCTTAGAGCTCCAGCTATCTAGAAAGGGAAGGTGTAATACTATTTAACTGAGTCAACTGAGAACCAAATATTACAATTTCAATTGGCCGAGGTTCTGAAGTAATGGTTTTTAATTCATTAACTTTGTATAAAATTATTATTACCCAAATAAAATTGTATTATTTTGTTCTCAGTTGACTCTATTCAAAAGTAAGACACCTCCCCCTTCTAAATAATTCGAGCCCTAAGAATAATTCCACATTGCCCCTGAGAAATCTGTCTAGGAAAATTAGCTAAGTACACATTGTAGCAGCACCATTAAAATAGGTTTTTTTTAAACAAAAGTTTTAAGAAACTTGTGAAAACAATCTGTTCATAGTTACATAATAGATCCTAGACAAGAAATAATAAGTTTCCATTCCTATCATAACTTTGTTCATATTCCCATCTCGTGCTACGCTCTTCTCCGGAATGACCTGACATTAGATAAATCTGTGAGAGAGCACAGTGTGAGGATATCAGCGATGGAGTGACATGATGTTTTATCATTTTCATTAAAATATTTAATCTTTCTGAACCATTTCTTCAAATTCATACTTTTATTTCTAATTATTTAAAAAAAAAAAATTAAAACTGAGCCCTGCCAAATTAGTTGGAAAGCAGGGTGGCACTCCATGGCTTGAAAGCTCCTCTTTCAAGGGTGCTTCGCACAGATTTTTATGACAACTCACCAAGAGAAAGACGTAATGCAAAGATGTGAAGATAGAGAAACCTCTAAACTAAGAAAGCAAACACTAAAACATCCTAACTCACACAAAATACTGCAAGGAGATGGATTTTCTTGTAGATTGCTTGGATAATCATCATCTGGTGATTCTACAGTAGGCCATGCTGGATTCAGAATATTTTTTTCAGATGGTGTAAAAGCCGAATCATCATCTGAATCACTTTCTGAAATTTGATAAACAGTTCAAAAATAAAATTCAAGTTCATATTGCCTTTGAGAAGGCTAATTAATTCTTGTCACATGCAAGGGATACAGTAAAGATACGAACCATCATTAGTCTTTTCCCCAAGAACGGATGTTTCTCTCGAATTATCGGGCTGTGTTTCTTTCTCGGGTGCTTCCTTTGATTTTTTGTCAAGGGTCTTCGTCACTGGTACTGAAGCAAAGAGATGTATTTTAGTAAAACATTCAGGCAAATAAAACCTAATGTCAATGGTTATCCTCATAGTGAAAAGAGAACATAGAGGTTACCATCAGGAGTGGAGGTGGAGATATTCCCCTGCTGTAGGGCCGCCAGCATCCGCCTGCCCTGGCTGAACATTTTTGATGTGAAGAATCTGCAACAACATTAGCAGCAATTAGGACATGCGCAGGGAATAAAAATGAAACCAGAGATCAATTCATGAAAACCGTTATAATGACAAAATGCTGACCACATTATAGCTTTCCTACAATACTAAATTTGATTTTGCAGCCATGGATTGTAAAAGAATTGACATTCACCAAAATAATAGAACAGATATTAAAAAAAAAAATCAAACTTATTTCACAATAGATTGATTTGTTTACAGTAGTTCATCATTGATAACCAAAGGTTTTGAAACCGACTAAGACTTAAATCAATGAGACTTGGCCATTGAGGTTAAGTTCTGCATCATAATTTGAACTCAAGAATACGAACAAACACATTTTTTCTCTGCAAAACATTCAATCAACAGCCATTTCCTATAATGTTCTAATTAAAAGCAAACGTCAGGAGATTTCTAATAATTACCTCAGTACGGAGAATATGGTAAAACACCGGCTATTCCCCTCCAGCCAGCGTACGGTACGGTCGAGTCGGGGTAGATGATGATACGAAGGCGCGCGCGGCACAGCAGCGCCAGCGCCACACCGCGGCGCGCAGCTGGAGTGAGTTCGAACTTTGTTGCTTGGACTTCCAAAGACGCATGCGAGATCGAACATTTCGTTTTTCGCGAAAAACAGCGTTTTAACATTAAAATTTTAACGTATACTCCAAGACCTAAAAGATGGAGCATCCTTTAATCTATAAAAGTCCACATTTACCCCATTTCACCCCAAAAAGGCAGATCGAACTTTTTTGGATCGGTATCAAAGCAGATCGGACTCTTTCGGACGGAGCGGTCGCACTTCGGACTTTGTTGGATCAGGAGCAATGCAGATCGAACTCTTTCGGAAGAGGACGCTAGCACTTCGGACTCTTTTATTAGGGGCCATCGGATTGTTGAATGCATCAACGTCATCATTGCGATAATACAATGTTATCACTTTATGAATGATGGATGTCACATCAATCTGCAACATGTCAAGTTGACGGTTAGTAAACATTTCATCTTCCTCTTCAGTAGTAATTCCTAAAGCTAAGTTGTTTAAAGCATTAGCAAAAGTGGCATCATTTCTCTGTCTCATAATTTCAGTGAGCTCAAACAATTGAAATAGTCTCCACAAATGAGGACCAAGTAATCTGCTGAAGTCATCAGAAGGAGTTTGAAATACGTAGGATCCAATTGGTGGGGGAAGTTGATTGAAGTCGCCCACAACTATTACTGATACACCACCGAATGGTTTGTTGTTTTCAAATACTTCCTGCAGTACGCTATTCATGGCTTGAAATTTATAAAAGCTGCACATGCTTATTTCATCCAAAATAATTAATT
This sequence comes from Frankliniella intonsa, assembly GCA_033675135.1. Classification (NCBI taxonomy): domain Eukaryota; kingdom Metazoa; phylum Arthropoda; class Insecta; order Thysanoptera; family Thripidae; genus Frankliniella; species Frankliniella intonsa. The sequence continues at coordinate 403,076 of JAWJED010000029.1, read as the reverse complement.
TTAATTTATGTAAGGTACATGCCAATGTATTCCTTGTATCGGAATTTAGCATTCTTCCAATACGTAGTTTATCTTTGATGTTGAAACCAAAGCCAAATGCAGAATCAATAGTTGTACCATTAATTCCAATAGCTGCTTTTCCTGTTGGGGCTACAGGTAAAATATGAATATCATCAGGTTTATTGTTAGGTTGATGAACCCAATACCTTTCAAGAACTTGTTTGATACTATTAATTAGAAGGCTTTTACCAACTCCTGCACCTCCTGATACAAAATGGTAAAATGGTTCTGATGGATTTGTTTTTACAGTGTAAGCTAAATTTAAAAGATATTTTCTTTGTTTTTCATTTAAACATTTAATTAATGATAAAAATTCATTTTCAGGTAATAAATTAGGCAGAGGAAACCTAGATGCCTCTGTTGGAGAAGGATTTTTTTCTGTATGAGGAATTTCTAATTGAAAGTCTGATGGAGTTTCATTTAAATCAAGTATTTTAAATTGAGGAGCTACTGAACTTTCCTCATCATTATCCTCATCTTCCTCCATTAAGTCTACATCTATATTATCAAAGGTATTGTCATACTTACAGTAATTATTTCTGTTAGATTGTATAGTTTCTAACATGTCAGAAAATTGTACTGGTAAAGTAGCATCCAATAATGAAGGTTCTGTTCTCCAGGCTGTGAACAGCATTAAATTTTCTCTCATGAAGTTTAATTTGTCTTCTCCTTCTCTGTAATTTCTGAATTGAATGACAAGTCGTTTGTATCTTTTAGTTAGAAATCCTGATTTGTTTTTTAATTCGTAGACAGTTTTATGACTTTGGTTGTCTTCACAATTTGCTTCTGCAATAATTTCATCTTCATTTACTTCTTTATCATTATCAATTTCCTCATTACTTGAATTTTTTTTGTGAGGATGAGATTTATGATATTTATATAGAGCAGCAAAGTCAGCCAAACATGTAGATTCTAAAATGTCTGGTCTTTGAATGTAATGTTCGATCATTCCTGTTTCCTGTATGTCAGTACTCTCAGGATCACTTTCACAAATTTTTTCTAATTCTTGTTTTCCTTTTTTCAGAAAGACACGTTGGTCTGGTGGACATGAATTGATGTAAACATTTCCAATACTTGATTTTGACATTGGAATGCCTAAGACATGAAGAGATATCTCTTGTGCTGATATTTCGCAATTATTCAAGAAAGCGTTAACAATCTTCCTAAGTTTCTTTAAGGTTGGTTCATCGCCTTTTGCAGCTTTATCTGCAACTTCTTTTAATAATTTTGACATACCTTTCTGTGATTTTGATACGTATCGATACCTCCAAACTAGATGCGCTTATCTGCTCGGAACGCTGGACAACACCGCTTATCTGTTCGGAGGCCTGGACAACACCGCTCATCTGTTCGGAGGCCTGGACAACACCGCTCATTTGCAGCCCTCCTTGCACAACACCGCTTATCTGCTCGCGGTCGAGGCGCTGGTTAGGTTATAATGCCTTTCAGATTTTCTAAAATATCAGTCTATATCGAGTGCTGTCGTAAGTAATTTTAGGTTCAAGGCAAAGTTTTAGTATTAACAGAAAATTATGTTCACTAATATTTCCCTTAATCAAGACACATGTTTTAGAAACACAAATTCAAATCTGAGAATCAGCCGCACGTATTTCGCGCAGATAAGCGGTGTTGTGCAAGGAGGGCTGCAGATGAGCGGTGTTGTCCAGGCCTACGAACAGATGAGCGGTGTTGTCCAGGCCTCCGAACACTGTAAATCAAAAGGTCAGACATCTTGCCCTATAAGGGGTGAGACATAACTGTCTGACCGAAAAAGGGTGATACTCCAATGTATGACCGAAAAATGGTGATATTCCAATGTACGACCGAAAAAAGGTGATACGTTCGATGTACGACGGATAAAAGGGTGATACACCGGTAAAGGATGATACTTTTATAAGGAAATCGAGGGCCATCCCCACTGATGTCTGACCTTTTTTCGGTCATACATTGGAGTATCACTTTTTTTGGGTCATACATTTGTGTACGACTTTTTTTCGGTGAGACTTTATGTATCACCGAAATTTGCTCAGATGTCTCACCACTTGATTTGTAGTGAACAGATAAGCGGTGTTGTCCAGCGTTCCGAGCAGATAAGCGCATCTAGTTTGGAGGTATCGGTATGAAACTATATATTTCACACATCCGTATGGTGACACTACTAATTGTATGTCCATGTGAGCTTCCCATAATATAAGCATTTCTCTGTTGTAGGCATTTACTCTTCTTTCATTTAAGTTACGTCTGAGAAAGACAGTTGGTCTTTTAAGTTTTGATCTTAAAGCCTCAATGTATGAGAGTTCATCGATATTTAGGTAAGCTAAATACTCGTCAAAAGTGCAATCTTCATGGTTTTTTGCAATAATTTCGGTCTCTTCCTTAATTTTAGACCACAATTTTCTAGCTTTTGATTTGTCTTGTTCATCCATATCACTTGGTAATGGTAGTAGAATTTTTGTTTGTCTCATAGGAGGCAGAGGGTAATTAAATCTACAGTCAGTATTACCCTTTGTGTTTTTCTTGCAAGTTCTGGTACATTTGTGGTACTGCAAGTTCATCAGGTCTCATAATGTTTCATCTTTTTTACAGGTGATGAAACTGTCAATGAATTCCTCACATTTTTTATAAGAATCTGGATCTTGAGGATCAAATTCCGGTGCGTTTTTCAACCATACAATGCAATGAAAGTGGAGTGAACCTATTGGAAAAAAAACACTTTTTTAGAATGTTTACAGAAAATTGTAAACAATGTGAAATGAGTAATGCCATGTATTACCTCTGAACTGTAATTCAATTCTGAAGAAATCATTGTCAACTTCATAAGGATGAAAAGGTCCATTTTTATCTCTGTACAAACTTCTGAAAGCATCAAATCTGTTAACTATATATCTAGCAACTGTAATTGGATCTTTTCGAATAAGATCCATTTTTTCTCTAGTAGGTAAGTTTTGGGCTTCTTCTTCAGTTATAGATTTATTATTTAAAGTTTTATATAAACATACTAAGAGTGGATTCCACCTTGTTTCAGCTGCAGAAAAGGTCATGAAAATTGAAGGGGAACCAAATTGTCTAAGCATGGCCATTACTTTTTTTTGTTTTCCCTGCCAAAAAGCTGGAGAAGAACGATCACTAGCTACAATCTTATAACCATCGTTGTGTTGAATGATGGCAGACAAATTATTTTCATTGAGTATTTGTGAAACAGTCACTGCATTGGTTTTTACTTGTTTTCTCAAATTAATGTTTACTCTACTTTTCAATTTATGACTTCTAGCTTTACAAAAGTTCATCATCAACTTAGGGATGTTAGTTGCAACCCGTCTATCATGATGTCTGGCTTCTGCTTTTGCAATTTCTACTGGAGTATACTTTACCTTGAATTGCCTTTGCTTTCCTCCATATACTGTTGGAAAAGCTAAAACATCCATGTCTTCATCTAAAGTGAGAGATAGAGGCATGTTACCTTCACCTGGTGCAATTTTTATACCAGAATCTGCTACAAAGCCACTGGTCAATAATGTTTCTTGTTGATCAGTTAAGTCATCTGTTTGATCATTTTCTTCAGTTAAATTATCTTCATTGCTAGAAGAAACTAAATTACACTGGGCTGCAAAATTAGCGCCCCACTTTTTCTCCCGCGAGTAACTTTTGTTAGAATGGAGCTAGAAGCTTGAAATTTGGAAGAGAGATAGGCCAAAGTGTTGTCTTAACGCCCCTAAAGTCGCAAGAGTCAAACCCACCCCCTTTATTTTTTTTCCACCCCTCGCGTAAAACACTGTCAAATTTTGACACTTTGGCCGTTGTTTAAGTGTCCTTCCAGGTGTCTCAGGGCCTTGAATTTTGGGTGGTCGACTCAATTTGATCTCCTCTTTCGATTGAGACCGGTGCCAACCCCGTAGGACGCACCGTTCCGGAGCCACCAAAAAAGTCACCCCTAATTAAGGGTAGTTTTTTCGGATTTTTTTTAGGGGTTCGATGGTGTAGAGGGGGCTGTCCCAGACACGACCAGAGTGTCGCAATGTCCGCTGCACCCTCCATAGGGTGTCCAGCCCTTAAAGAATGACACCCCAAATCTTGTTTTTCCCGAAAACCACCAAAAATGTCAGAAATGGGGACAAAATGCACCTTCCGCAGTTGATTTTGACCATCTGAATCGACCCCAGGGGCAAAATCCACACCCCGCTCGAAAACAACGTTTTTGTAAGGGTTGCAACCCTTAGAGCCACCCACCCCTGTGGGAGGGGATGAAGGGCCGCCGGCGGTGCGGTGCGGTCACGGGACGGTTGGGGAGCCCCTCGGGCACCTCGAAACCAATTTTGAAGTGATTCGGTCCAGTCGTTACCTTTCGAGACACACAAGACGAAAATCTTGTCACTTTCCACCCCTAAGTTTGCACCCCTGGCTCTCCGTAACCAGGAGGGACACAACCTTCTTTCAGGTGCGCCGAGGAGCGCACATCATCCACTGACCGGGGTACGAACGCCCAAACTCCTGCGATCAACATGTCAGCAGCCAGACTCATGGCAAGTGGGCAATGTTCTCACCCTTTTCATTGTTGTATCGTTTCTGTGGTTTCGACTGAGTACCAAAAATTGGCCCAGTCGGCAAATTTTCAGCTTTTCAGAGGCAGTGACTTCTGTTGGAACCGTTTTGTGGCCTCATTGCCTCTGAAAAGCTGGAAATTTGCCGACTGGGCCAATTTTTGGTACTCAGTCGAAACCACAGAAACGATACAACAATGAAAAGGGTGAGAACATTGCCCACTTGCCATGAGTCTGGCTGCTGACATGTTGATCGCAGGAGTTTGGGAGTTCGTACCCCGGTCAGTGGATGGTGTGCGCTCCTCGGCGCACTTGCAAGAAGGTTTGTGTCCCTCCTGGTTACGGAGAGCCAGGGGTGCAAACTTAGGGGTGCACTGTAAAAAATTGTTGTAAAAATACAACAAAAAATTCACAGATGTTTTCTGTAAAATCATGATTTTTGTTGTTACTGCAGCAAACAGATTTTTCCTGTACTTTGACGAATACATTTTGTAGATTTCCAAGAAAAGTCGTGAAACAACAATTAAAGTTTGTAAAGTTACGGATCAATTTCGTAAATGTACAGAGAAAAATCGTGAATTCACAAATATGCTCTGCAAAAGAACAAAGAATACTTGCTAATTAACATGCAGTTCGTTTAACAAAATTCACAGACATTTCTTGTAAATTTACAACAAAAAATTTTTACAGTGTGGAAAGTGACAAGATTTTTGTCTTGTGTGTCTCGAAAGGTAACGACTGGACCGAATCACTTCAAAATTGGTGGAGGTGCCCGAGGGGCTCCGCAACCGTCCCGTGACCGCACCGCACCGCCGGCGGCCCTTCATCCCCTCCCACAGGGGTGGGTGGCACTAAGGGTTGCAACCCTTACAAAAACGTTGTTTTCGAGCGGGGTGCGGATTTTGCCCCTGGGGTCGATTCAGACGGTCAAAATCAACTGCGGAAGGTGCATTTTGTCCCCATTTCTGACATTTTTGGTGGTTTTCGGGAAAAAACAAGATTTGGGGTGTCATTCTTTAAGGGCTGGACACCCTATGGAGGGTGCAGCGGACATTGCGACACTTTGGTCGTGTCTGGGACAGCCCCCGCTACACCATCGAACCCCTAAAAAAAATCCGAAAAAACTACCCTTAATTAGGGGTGACTTTTTTGGTGGCTCCGGAACGGTGCGTCCTACGGGGTTGGTACTCGTCTCAATCGAAAGAGGAGATCAAATTGAGTCGACCGCCGAAAATTCAAGGCCCTGAGACACCTGGAAGGACACTTAAACAACGGCCAAAGTGTCAAAATTTGACAGTGTTTTACGCGAGGGGTGGAAAAAAAATAAAGGGGTTGGGTTTGACTCTTGCGACTTTAGGGGCGTTTAGACAACACTTTGGCCTATCTCTCTTCCAAATTTCAAGCTTCTAGCTCCATTCTAACAAAAGTTACTCGCGGGAGAAAAAGTGGGGCGCTAATTTTGCAGCCCAGTGTAGTAGCTGCATGTTCATTAAATTGTTGTAACCAATTTTCATTAAGGGTGATTTTATGCTGTTTATAAAGTTCAGTATTTATTAAGAATTTAGCTGCATCAAAAACTCTTTCCGGTCTTACATTTTCAAAAGCATAAGGAGTTTTGTCACTCATTCTCCTCATCAATTGAACTAATAATGTATCATCCTCTGAGTCCATTCTTGGCAAGCATGTAACTGTTTTGTTAATATCAATGGGAACATTGACACAATTTCCTTTTAAACCTAATTGTTTTTGATAGCCTAATTCTCTAATCTGCATGAATGGAATTCTAGCAGAGACTAATCGTTCTTCCAAAGTTGTGAGACCAGTTAACTCTTGTGGTAAAGGGTCAAATATTAAACCATTGATAGCGGCAAAGTGAGGTATTTTACCTTTTCTTAAGTGATTGGCACATGTTGAACATACATTACCGCTTTCATTTTGTTGAAGATGTCCTCTGTAACTGCATACATTTGAAATACTCAAAGATTCATGAATTTTTAAAGTGATTTCATTAACTGTTGATTTTTTAAAAAAAAGTTGAGCACAACAAGTGCATATTATAGTAGGCATTTCTTTCTTTTGTTCATTAAATCTTTCATGCAAACAAATTTTAGTTCTTTTAGAAGCTTGGTATGAATTTTGATAGTTTGATTTTCTTTTACTTCCCAGTGAAGTTTGATAGGAACTTTTAGCATTATTCAGTAACTTATCATGATAATCTTTATCATTGTGATACTTTTCCTTCATTTGTTTTTTATGACTAATGTTAAATGAATCATTTGTGTTATACTTCTTATGCATTTTTTCTTGCATTTTTTTACTATGACTGATTTGATATGACTTATCTGTCTTATATTTTTCTTCCATTTTTTCTCGCATTTTTGTGCTATGCAACTCTTTGAATGATTCATCATTGTGATATTTATCTTTTATTTGTATTGTTTTAGTTTGTCTTACCTTGTCATTGGTTTTGTACCTGTCAGATATTTGTTGAACGTTTTTTACTTTTTGTTCTTCAGTTCTTTCATACTTTACTTGATTAGGTCGTATTCTAAGGTCATATATTTTGTTAATGAGATCAGTTGTTGAGGAAGTTGAAATTTCTTTTTCAAGTTTTGTTATTTCATTACTAGGTACTTCCTTGATTTTTTGAAGAGACTTTTTCGTACTTTTATTTTTTTTGGCGTTTCGGGCAAGTTCAAGCTTTGAAACTGTCTTGTTAACATTACATGAAGTTTCAGTATGATTACTTACAGCATTATTTGATACACTTGTAATAAGCAATGGAGTAATTGAAAATTGACAATATGTACATACGACTGTTGGAGCAGATCTACATCTACTGCAGTCAAACAAAGTTTGTAAATGAAGCACTAACTCATTGATTTCAGTGAAGCATACTAGCACAGCTGTTCCATCTGTACCATCACGTAAACCATTCTTACCTCTTTTATGAGAGTCGAATACGTAGTATCCATGTTGCATTTTCATGATGGCTATACTTTCTACTTGACATGTTAATACAGCAAAGTTGAAATTATCAAATAGGCATAATATTGCGTCATGAAGACAGTAGTTGGTTGGTCCTGAAGCAATTGTAGCTATGTTGTTTGTTGATGTACCGTCATATGTTTCATCCATTTGAACCTGGAATGTAATCTGAAAATAAAAGTCTTTGATAACATTTTTATGTTGTAATTAATTTTAAAATAAAGAAGATTTTATATTTACCTCATATTCTGGAAATGATATAGTTGAATACAATTCATCGGGTCGTAAATATAAGTGTGTAAAAGTTTTAGGTAACATTGTATAAGATAAATCAAACAAATTGTTTCCAGCCATTAAACATTCATCTATTATTTGAGATGTCCAAAGGCTGGGATTTACCACATATGCTTTACAATTTGCTGCAATGGCATTTGCAACACATTGTCTTCCAAAGTATTTTGGAAACCTAATGAAGTCCGATTGGTCGAAAGTACCACGTATTACTCGCATAATTGCAGTGAAATATGTAGATTTTCGAAGCTAGAATGAAAGGGAAAGCCCAAAGCGCCCAAAGCATTCAAAATGGTCGCGCAGTTGGTTTACATATGACAAGGTGTAACTTGAGAATGTTCATTAGAGCAAGAATTCTTGAAATTTCTTAATATTATAACATTAATTTATGTAAATATCGTTGTTAGGTTGTCAGGTATCTAAGGTGAAAATGTGTGTGTTAAGTTTAGAGTTATTAATAACAATTTTAAGTGAATTATTTTGTTTTAGGTTGGTAGCTTTCGTGACTCGGCTCGGCCTGCCGGCTCGACTCGTCATTGCCATAGAAACAGACGATGCAAACTCGTTTTATGCAAAAACGTATAGACAGTTTGACATAAGACCTATCTCAGAAATTTTCTAATTTTTTATAGTAATTTTTATTAGAATTTGGTGTAAATCGCTTCGACAGAATTTGCTGCGGCCATAAGGGGCCATCGTCAAGAATAAAGAAATAAAAAACTTTCTGGCGAAAGCAATAGGCACCCCTAACGGGGGCCTAAAAATCCACATGCTTTAGCGACGGACCCTGAGCTGAAACACATTTAGAGACGGCCCACTCCTACCCCTACCCCCTCCCCACTCTCCGCCCCACTCTCTCGATGCCCTGTGCACATGACCCCCTCTCTCCCCGCATCACCCCTCCAGCCCCCACCCCCACTCCTCCCATCTCCATTCGGAGAGCATTCGGAGAGCATTCGCAGAGGATTCTTCACCAATCGACACATATCTCAGAGCATTCTACAGCATTCGCACAGCATTCTACAGCATTCTCAGAGCATTTTGAATGTCTCTGCGAATCGACGCATCCGTGCAACAACGGCGGATATGTGAAGGGCGTGTGAACAAGGGCGGATCTGTGAGGGACGGGTGAACAAAGGCGGATCTGTGAGGGACGCGTGAACAAAGGCGGATCTGCTTTTTGAGAATTTCGGCATGTCTATCTTTGGAGGTCTCTCACTCTTCGTGGTGACGTCGGATCGTTTCAAATTGAGTCTCATTCTATTCCTGACTCAATGCAGAGTGCAATGAGAGATTACCCAGAGCGATCCGAGGTCAACATGATGAGTGAGAGATCTCCAAAGGCAGGCATGTCAAAGTTCTCAAAAAGCAGATCCGCCTTTGTTCACGCGTCCTTCACAGATCCGCCTTTGTTCACGCGTCCCTCACAGATCCGCCTTTGTTGACCCGTCCTCCACAGATCCGCCGTTGTTGCACGAATGCGTCGGAATGCTCTCAAGGCACTTTCAGAATGCTCTTGGTGTTTCAAAAAAAGGAGTCGAATGCTCTCAAGGCGTTTCTCGGAGTATTCGACGGCATTCGAAAATAGCCTTAAGAGCATTTCAAAAACCTGTGCGAATGCTCTCATTTTCGTCAGGGGATCGATGGTCGATCTACAGGCGTACTTTGCGGTAGGCCGTGCCCCCGAAAAGCGCAGAGGGAGGCAAGAGAAGGCAGGAAACTTGCACCGTACCGACCCCGAGCGCCGTGAAACTTGGAGGTAGGCACCCGCCAAACGTGCGCGTGGGTTGGGTTGCCTACCCAGGCGCTTCGGCCGGCGCTGTCTGCACTCGCCCCCTCCCCTACCCCCTCTCCCCTCACCCCGAGGGAAAAACAACTCCGAATTTTTTGTACACCTTGTACTTCAAAATATTATAAAATTTTAAAAAAAAAATCCAGGAAAAATTCGAGAAAAAATTCAAGAAAGAAAGAAAAAAAAAATAAGATAAAATAAAAAAAAAGCAGGGAGTTGTTTTTATGGAGGAGTTGGGACGTTTATGACAGTTTTTAGGGTGTGTTGGTATCATTTATTAAATTGAGAATTTTGAACTGGTCAAATCAATCATATCTTTCAATATAAAATAAAATTACAAGCTTACAGCACTTACAAGCTTCCACTTTTTTTTCAACATTCTTAAGGAGTACAGTTTAACTAAGTCTAATTCAGCCATGTGCAATTTGTCTTGCTTCTCCTCTAGTTGTACAGTACACAGTACATGGGGAAAAGGGATAGTGGCAGTTTTAGTTTCTTTGGGCCAATTTAGTATGTTGGTGGGCAGCTTTGGCATTAACAGTGTGACATCAAGTTCTGATGCTGCATGGTAGATGTCAGTTATCATCCCAATGTATCTGTTTTTGGCCAGCCTTACAACAATATACATCCCATTGGAATACATAGGGGTTTCAGATTGTTCCGCAAGTCTCGAGATCTTTGAAAGGGTATGAATCAGAGAGGGTGGATCAAGCCACTTCTATGTCTAAAAATAAAAAAATAAAATAAATAAACATTTAGAAAATTTTTATACAAGTAAATAAATTTATATCACATGTGAAGTTGAAATTGGCTTTATAAAATGAAAGGTTCTTGTCCCAGGTACTGCTTCTATTTTTAGCATCATTTCTTTGTATGATTTTCTCAAATCTTGCACTTCAGCTTTGGAAACAAACTGAAATATAAATTTATTACTCATCTCCAAATTGCAGTATTCAAATAAGTCTTGAGCACTGATGATTTGGTTGTCGAACGGTCTCTGCAAGCTGGCCCTCCTTGCCTTCCTCTTCACCGTGCCGCCATCCGCATCGCACTGTGACTTTCCATGGCTCGTGGCAAAATGAGTGTGACTTACTTCATATCCAAGTTCTTCTCCTTGCTCACATAGGTACTTGAAGTATCCCTTGCTTTTATACTGGCCTGCACAGCCATCAGTCACGTATTCAATCTTTTTGATGTGAGGCAGATTTTCTCTTAACCATATAGCAGTTTTTTCCTGGATTTTCTTAACTAGAGGAACATCATGGTCCAAGTCATCTGAGATAAAAATTATGCTCTGTTGTTTAAGCTCATTGTTGCTGTCTTTATAGTAAAGAACTGTAGGGTGAACAGTGGCCTGTTTAGGAGACCAATGGTAGGATTGGACAGCTCCTTGTACTAAGCAGTTGTAATTCATGCTGAAATCCATTGCAGCAATAACTTTGTCAAAAGGGAGATTTTCTTTCATTGCTTTTACATAATCTCTCTGTCTGCTTGCAATAAAGTCATGTGGAATGAGAGTCGACATTTGATTAGCTGCAATGTCAATCAATTCAGAACGGGTACACACTTCAGCTACCATTTCAGTTTTCTTGTCGACAGACTTCCACTGTCTGTACTTAATATTTTCTTCAAAAAAGTCAAATTCATCATCAGAAGTCAAATCCGACTCCAGAAATTCAGGCAGTTGAATTTGTGACTTAAGAATCTTTCCCACTCTTTCTAGCGATGGGCACTGTTCACAAAGTCTAAACATGCAAGCTGTATTTTTTTTATCACATACACACATTGAAATCAAATCTTTATAATGGGTCTTGATGTTTAATGCATAGAGCATTAATTTAATATTTTGATGTGTTTGACAGACGCATTGTTCATGGGTCCCAGCATCACCAGCTGCCACACACCATTTGGGCTTAAGAGAGCAGAAAGTTGATAGTCCAACTTTAAGACCTTCATGGTCCCTTTTAAAGGACTGGTAGAGCTCAGGGAGATTGCAGAGAAGTAGCCGTTTTTGCTCATACACTCCTTTCCTGACACTCACGCAATCCCTTGAGCCCGGCATGATCTTACAATTTTCGTCACTGCAGTAATACTGAAGTATTAGCTGTCTGGTTGACTCTGAAACGCTCGATGCTCTGGAGAAATCAGGTACAGGCAATATTCCTTTCTGTTCTGTGTACTTTCTTACCCTCTCAAAAAGACATCTTCCTACTCCAAAATACTGAGCTGCTTCTCTCACAGACATGCTAGCAGGAACAAGGGAAAGTAGTTGATAACGTTGAGTTTTAGAAGCCAGTGGAAGTTTTGCTCTGCTTTTCTCCATGAGAAGATCGTGATCCTTTGCCTTTCTTGCTTCAGTAGATTCTACATCGGCTTCATTTAATCCTAAGGCACGACACACTTTTTTTTTGAATTGTTGCTGTTGTTTCCTCAATCTTCCTCTTCGCTGTCTTAACTTTAGCTTCATGTGATCTTGTGGTGCGCTTATCAGTAACAAGAGGGGATACTCCTACAGCCGTCAACTTACGACTCGCTGCTTCAGCTTGAACTTGTGGGCTTAAAGCAGGGGAGCCCGTGGTCCCACTTGACTGGCTTGACTGAATATTATGTCCACTTAATTGGCTAAGAGAAATGCCACCGGAGTCTTGGCTCTTACAGTCATCTTCAACATCTTCTGTAATAACAAATAGAATGAAGAATAATTAAGTTACAGAGTGTTTTTATAAAAAGTCTCCAAAATAGTTTATCTTATATTTAAAAAAAAATACCCACTAGGAGGAGACACTTTCCGGCACGTGTCACACCATAGCCATCCCACTGTTAAAATGGAGTGTCTCTCCTTATCAGATTCATTGATAAGCCTAAGACCTTTCTTAATGTCAGCAGAGTGAATTTTGAACGGGTTGCAGCACACAGCAGACGTTTCCCCCGCAATGGATGTCCTTCCAGGATCCTTTTCCTCTGTAAGACCAAGGTTGGTTAAACCAAATCCAAATGTAAGCAACCAAATAATAGTAGCAAAGACCATACCTGAAGAATTATTCTCAGCAACATATTTCCTGCAGGAGTCACACCAGTATGAACCAGCAACAAGTTTGTTGTTAATTCTAGCATTTCGAGAAGAAATCACCCTTAAATTCTTATTAACTAGCAAGCTGTGCCTTTGATAAGGATCTGAGCAGACATAAGATAAATTTTGACCCACAGGAATTTTGATTGAACTGCAGTCAAGACCTAATGATAGAGAAAGTAAAATTCAAAATCCTTTTCTAATTTAAATCAATTAACAATATTTTACAAGCATTACTAAATACCTTCCAGAATTTTTGATACATTTGTCTTGCTTTCAAGTTTTGCAGAACCTGAAGTACTAGAAGAACATGAAGCACCAGCAATACCTAAAATGCCAACGTTTGGATAGAGTGTATTAACATACTTTAAGAAAAATAAACAACAAAGTAGCTTCACAGGAAATACAGTTACCAGAGAAACCAGGAGCATTTTGTTTGCGGCAGTTGTCACACCAGTACAGGCCAACAGACAATCTTGAATTGTCTTTCACATCTTTTGGTGTAATTTTTCTTAAATTTTTAGTGATGGTCCGGTCGTGTTTATTAAAAGGATTGCAACACTTCTCTTGTGATTCTGGAAGGGTAAGCATAGGTTATGATTCAGACTGAATGTCAACAAAACATTAAAGTTGTGCATTGTTAACAAAAATAATAACACACCTGAGGACTCCATTGCCAATCTGTTGCCAAACTGTTCAGGCCAAGGAGTAAGTATCTTACTCCGTGGTTCAGACAAGACGCATAAAAAAAGATCACCGGCACCTTTGACAGTCACGACACGAACACAACAGTGGAAACAAAACAGACGAAAGAAAGAAGGCTTGCCACCCTTGCCACATCCGACCGACCAACCGAAGTTCGCCCGAGTCAGTCGGCACACGAGCACCCGAGCGCGCGCGAGGGACCCCGACCGCTATTTCACCCGAATGCGACAGGCTTGCCACCTTTCGCAGTTTTTTCGCCGGAGCATTCGCCACACCCTAAAAACTGTCATAAACGTCCCAACTCCCCCATAAAAACAACTCCCTGCTTTTTTTTACTATTTGGCCAGTAAGTAGCAATAAATTCACATATCATTATCAACTTATACATTGTCTAACCTAAACTTTTCCTTCTATGTAGTTGTGTCTAAACTGCTATTCTTTAATTGGAGTCAATCCGAACATAAACTACCAACCAGTTTCTCGCCATTATCCGCAAAGGACTGTGAACAAAAAAACAAAAATTACCATTGATCAGTACAATGATTTCATTTGCCATAATTGCAACTGTTACTTATCAGTGAGTATAAATTAAATAAAATCATATAGATTAAGAACCTTCAATATCTTACATTAACACTTTTTTACAGACTCCACTTGAAGATATAGTGCATAAGCCAATAGTTCAAGATGGAGAAGAATGACTTTTCATTATGAATAGCAGTAATAATTGCATTCAAATAATGTTGAACTAGAAAACTAAAATCTGCCAAATATAATACTTGTTTAGTGTTGATAGTAAACTCTAATTTATCTCAAACAAAGTTCCCAATACGTATTTTCATTAAAAGTAAACTGACGCATGCCAGCTTACAAAGTTAAACAACCAAAATGCTGAAACATGCCAGCTTCAATTATTACTATAAGAACACCCATAAACCATACATGAACCTTACTTTACCCATTCAATATTATTATGGCATGCCACTGTGCACAACTTTCATTTCCATTGATCATATCAACTACAACACAATTCCAGCACTCTTATATAAAAGCTAGATATAAAATAAATCATATTCCAGTACAAAGTTACTGTTCATAATGAACTTTAATTTATGTCAAAGAAAATTCAAATGGTGTTCAACTAAAGCAGCTAAGATCTGCAGAATATATTGCTTGTTCTCTTACATCAAAGCTAAATATAAGATGAACTAACTTCCAGTATAAGTTTAGTCTTTATAATGAACTCTAATTTATCTCAAATAAAGTTTAAAGTATGTATTTTAACTAACAGTAAACTGGGGCATGCCAGTTTACAAGTTTATACAATTGAAATGCTGATACATGCCAGCTTCAAATATTACTATTAAATCACCCCAAAACTATTACGTGAAACCTGCCTTAACTACCCAGTATTATTATGGCATGCCACCGTGCAAACCTTTCATTTCCATTGACCATATCCACTAAAGCACGATTCCAGCACTCTTATATCAAAGCTTTAATTTATCTTTAATTTATCGCAACCAAAGTTCCAAATACATATTTTCATTTAAAGTAAACTGAGGCATGCCAGCTTACAAAGTTCAACAATTGAAATGCTGAAACATGCCAGCTTCAAATATTACTATAAAATCACCCCAAAACTATTACGTCAAACCTGCCTTACCTGCCCAATATTATTATGGCATGCCACCGTACAAATAGAAGATAAGTAATAATTAAATCAATGACGTCCAACAAACCAAAATCATCACACTATATGTAAAGTGCTACCTGCCTCATTCTTTTGACTATCACCAAGACCATTACATGCAGAACCTTCATTTCCATTGCCCATATCCACTAGAATATGATTCAAGCAACCACAACCAACATTAATAGACCTCTGCAATCGTTAATCACCACTGAACCATCTCAAATGTATGCAGATATGAAATTTATTAATTCCACAACCCTCATGCTTTTTAAAACTTAATGGATTAATCACATCATGCAGAATCCCTCACATAATGGGAAAAAAAAAACACATAAGAAAGGACATGCAAGTAGTCATCATGCAAAACAATATTTATTTATTCACAATACAAGGATTTCACCAGAATCAAATATATAAAAGAACATACACAATTACACCTTTGACACCATTACTTTCCCAAGTTCACTACTACATTGTTCGATCTCATAATCAAGGCTGTCGTCTTGAGATTCATCATTCAGATCACCTGCGACCTCACTTTGGCTTTGAATACTAGCAGTTTCAAGTTGATTAAGCTGACTTTTCCCTAAAACAAAATTACATTTCAATACAAAAAGCATAACAATTAATCAACACCTTAATTTAAATTATTACTAACATACCTTTTAAAGGCATTTCTCTCATGCCTACTACGCCAGATAGGAGCTCCCCTACCACGCTGATTCACAGCTTTCTGCTCCTGATTACCATTAGTAGAGTATGTTACATTCCCATTAACACTAGGTAGATGTACGCCAGACCACGTCTCGCGTAACAGGCTTCGCGATATTTCGCGAAACACTGTTACGCGCCCGCGTCGCGTACGTCTACCTAGGCCTGCGGCGCTGTCAGTATGGGTTAGGATGCCATAAAAAATACGCTTTGAGTAACGAAACAGTAGGCGCAAGTAAATTTCACTCGTGCAGACGGTTCCGGCGATATGCAAGTCTGTGATAAGCGAAAATCTGAGAAATACACAACTCTAAGCGTATATTATGGACTTTTTGTCGAAATTTGACGCTGCAGCGGCTTAACGGTGCGAGATACGGCCAAACGGACGAAATTTCCGTCCAGAGGGTCGCAACCCGTCGAAATACCCCGGAAACGACACCAAGCATGCATTTTCAGGACTATTCGCCCATAAAACATGCTGTAGCGGCTAAACGGTAAGAGATACGGCCAAACGGACGAAATTTTCGCCCAAAGGGTCGCAACTCGCCGAGTTACCCCTTAGGACACTGTAAAAAAATATTTGTTTTCAATTAATTTTTTTTTGAAAATGTAAATCATTTTTTAACAGTATCAATTTTTGGGCTAGAGTGCTCATTTTCGAACTCGACCGAGCTTTTTAGGCCAAGAAGCTACAGTAAAAGTTTCAACTCGATATCTCAACTCTTTCTCGAGTTATCGCGCGAACAGACAGACACACAGACACACACACAGACACACACACAGACACACACACAGACACACACACAGACACACACACAGACACACACACAGACGGACATTGAACTTTTTTAGCACTCCAGTGGCGTAATAGGCTTCGCTTCGCTCAGCCAATTACTTAGCCCAACAGTTTCATGCCGCATTCCACCACGACCACGCTGAAGAACACCAGAACCCCTTCCATGCACACACGGTAAAAAAAGTTTCTGTTATTTCCAGATTCTTTCATGAATTTCAAGAACGATTTGTTGACTTCAAGTGTTTTCCTTGTAATTTGACCAAAATCCAAGACCCAGTCGTGGAATTGCGTGATTCCATGACGCAGGTCTTGTAATTCAAGCCACCAAGCCAAGTACCTGTCTTGAAGTAGCGGCGATCCTCCAATTTCAAGGAGTATATGTAGCAAACATACCGCAGACGCCTACAATTCGTGTTTTGTTGTGTACTTTACTCAGTGACACATCTGCGAATGGTTTGAAGTATCGCGCTTTTTACATTGGGAAACATTTTCTCATAGTTTTGGGCCATGACGTCACGGATGCGGTGCCATGGCCACCGCCCGGCCCGGAGACTGCTCACGCACAAGCAGACGAAAGCAGAGACGGGCCTCTCGTTCGAGTCGTTTCTTTAGGTTTCCGTTGTGCGTCGCCAGCGTTTCGATTCGTTAATTTCTATCTACTCAGTGCGTAAGTCTCTTGCAATGAATAGAAATTTCGCTTCGTTTGGTAAATTCTCGATTTGCAAAACTTGCACCTCCTATGCAATCCTTACCGTGTACCATAACCTCTGTCTGAACGTGTGCTTGTAGTGTAATATATTTCATTTCTATCAAGAGATAGTTTTGCTCACTGAAACATTCCTCTTGTTGATTTCTAAATTTCTACCCTTCCCTTCGCAGTTTTACTTTCCTTAAATTTATTTTACTGTGTTGTGTATGCTTTGGTTCATACTTTGCTTTGATCTTCGACTCTAGCCTTGTTTGTTTGCTTCTTGTGTCTTCTGACTCGCATTTTCATGTTTTGGCTCACATCGATGCATTTGATAATGTTTGCTGCCTCCCCACTTGTGTGAAAAACTATCAAAACAAACTGTCCTTACATTCAACTAATGTTTGCGTTATGTGTTGTGATTCAGGTAAAGCTGTTTTCCAAAGGACTTCCTGTGGGTGTTAAAGAAGAAAGTTCATCATTCAACTGAATGTGTTATGGAGTGGTTGCCTTGTTTCTGCTCGAGACCATGAGACTTCAGTTCCCTTTCCTTGCGTGATGTAAGTATATCTTGAATCGTATTTACCTTCTCAACTTACAACACGAACTGTCATTTCATTCAACTAATGTTTACTCTCTGTGTTGTGATGCAGGTAAAGTAGTTTTCCAAATGGGCGTAAAAGAAGAAGATGACCGTATATTGTGTGTTGTCGACTGAGCTTATTACTGTCAAAGCATCGTTTCAAAGTCAATAAACAAGGTCTCTTCAAACCATTTGGATATTTATTTGTAGTGCTTTTGGATTTATTATCTCAACTTATAAACCTTTCTCTGGAAAATTGTCAGAGGTTGAAGCAAGTTGGTGAAAAACAGTAACCATTGCAGATAGATGGTCTATAAAAAGGAAAAAACAAAGTATAGAGCCAACAATTAGTTTATTTTCAATGTGTATTGGAGATATTTTGGGGAGTCTTGTCCCAAGTTAATATAAACATCAGCTGATTGCCAAAACCTTAAGGAACAAATTAATTAATTTATACCTTTCACAAATAAAATCAAGTAGTTTTAATTTTATTGAAGTTGGCCACTGAGTAAGGTAATCTGGAAAGATCTAATTCATTTTAAAAACACTCCACACTGACCACTTTGGCCTAGCTACTCTTTTATCCGAAAAATTTTATAGGTAAGCAAAGGCAAACATAAGAAAAATTAAGAAAACTAAGAACAAAATAAGATGTATCTTTTCCCTTGTTTTTTAGTGTGTTTAAACTAACTTTGATAGTTTTTAACATTAATTTACCTATTAAATCGGATACTTTTTGACTCACTCAGTACTGGCGAGCGGTTCCCGCCGTTTTATCCCGCAACGACTTGAATAACGGCTGGTTAGTGGACGGACTGGTGACATCGTCAAATTGTTCTTTCTTCTAGTATTTACCATGGAAATCACTAATTCTAGTACCACTGACGATGTTTTTGCGTTTTTAATCGCTTCCGGTGCTGTCTCTGAAGAAACTGCGCAAGAATTGTATGGTATGTACTTTTTGTTACCCCTCAGTACTTCATTTTATACCCTGTGGAAAGGTTCATGTAGCCTATTTGGGATGGAATTCTTCCTTCATATTGCGAGCCCGATCAAATAAGTCTTTTCTTTTTCTCAGAAAATTAATATTTCACTTTGAGTTGAGAATTGGCTTTTGATTTATTAGAGCTAATAATATGGATGATGATAATGATGAGCAGTGGTCTGAGGAGGAGGAGGATGTTAGAATGGCCGGACTTAATTTGCTTCCCAATGGTAGAAGAAATATAAGACATGCAGCTACAAACCTGATTGCTGATATGAGAGGCGTTTGCGCAATGACAAGAGTAGGAGTTCGAAGAGCTATGAAAGCTGCAGATCTAGTTCTCACAGTTAACAACTCTAATCTCAAACAGGATGTTCAGAACTACTTGACTTCTGTAAATTTGTTGCAAACACCGCAAGCTCAACAATTGTTAAGAAAGTTTGATGCTCCCAGTCCATTTAAAGGCATGTACTCTGACTCAAGCCAAATTTCTGCTCTGGAGAAGTTCTATTGGTATCCTAGACAAGAGACTGTCTATCTTTGGGATCGAATGGACCAAAGATTAGATGGTGATGATAGATACATTCAGAGACCTGTAGCTAACACATATGAGTACGTGTCTTTAAAAGAAACAGTCAGACAGGTGGCACGTAGAGCTGAAGTGATTGATTACATGCGTTCTTTGCGCCCTTCTACTGATGGCATGTTAAATTGTTACACGGATGGAGATCAATATCGAAGAAGTGTTTTTTTCCAAGAGCATCCTGATGCATTTCAATTTGTTTTGTACCTTGAGTTAGGTCATTTCATTCTTCGTATTCTGAACTTACCACCCAAAATCAACAATTCCATGGCGTCCCTTTTTCCAGTTGCTCTTGCAAACACAAATGACTGTAAAGGAAATTATGAAGGTGTACTCAGAAGATTTGTTGATGACCTTATAGAGTTTGAAAATGGTGTTGACATGTTTTTTCCTGAAAGGGACCGTTTTGAAACTATTTATGGCACTTTAGTAGGGGTCAAAGGGGATGCCAAAGCTGTTCACTCCCTCCTAGGCTTTCTTGACCCTGGTGGTGCTAGGTGCTTTTGTACTGATTGCATGATCACCCGCCCTGAACTGCATGCTGGAGAAATTGCTTTTGGTGTACCTCGCACTCCAGAACTAACTGAGATGCATTTCATGAGACTAGCAGAGGATCAGAATTTCAGTACTCAATGTGGGTTACGATATAATACAGTTTTACATGAATCAGCTCATTTCAGAATTGAAAACAACAAAAATTCAGATATATTACATGTATTTGCAGAAGGGGTAATCCCAATGGTTATACGCTTGTGCTTAAAAGAATTTGTTATCAGTCAGCGATTGTTTGATATCAATGACCTAAATGCACGTATATTTGCATTCAACTATGGAAAAGCAAATCAAAGGGACAAACCTAACATCCAATTTAGTAATGAATCATTGCGTGATGCACATAGGTCTCATTCAATAAAACAAAATGGTGCTCAGACCATCCTGTTGTTCAGAGCTCTACCATTTCTTTTAGATAACATATCAAACAACATTGCTGAGATTAGACATTCTGAGCAATACCAACTGTACATACTTTTAATGAAAATATATCAGATAGCCATGGCACCTAGAGTTCCAAGGGATATCATGCCACTTCTCCGTAGATACCTGGATCAGTTCAGGAGAAGCTGGTACATGGTCTTTCCTGGAGTAAATCCAATCAATAAATTCCACACCATGATGCACCTTCCTGAAACCTTTGAAGAAAAAGGCCCAGCCCGACAATTCCATTGCTTCAGAGAGGAGAGCAAGAACTGTCCCGTTAAAAGGCACATTACAACTTGTAATAATTTCATCAATCCACAAAAAACAGCAATGGAACAATGTCTTATTTTTCAATCTAATGCTTGGGGTGGAAGAGAATTAAATGTTATTCAGCAAACCAAGTATAGACACAGAGAGATAAAAGTTGTGCGTGAGCTACCATGTGCAGCTGCTTTGATAGCCATAGGCTTACTCGCAGACAGTCATGTGCAAACAGTTGGTGCTGTAGAAATATTTGGCGTTGAGTACCGACGAAGCCAGTATCTTCTAATTTTTCCAGAATCTCAGAATGATGATGGTTTACCTAGCTTCGGAAGAATTTCTACAATTATTTGCCCAGTAGTCAGAAATGATCCTGAAACTGTTATATTTTGTGTTGAAGCATGCACAACAGATGGTTTGTCTGAGCATTTTAATTCATACACAGTTTCATTCAGAGAAAATGCTCCATACCATATTTTTGACTTGCATGACTTACCTAATCATGGACCAATATCATCATGGCATGACTACTCATCTGACAGAATTTATTTGAGTTTGAAGCATGCTGTCTTCTGACTGGGGGCTGGTGAGAGTAACATGCATGCATGCAGGCCCTACTCAAAACCCTTATTCATTCTCTTTGCTTAGTGTAAAATTTGTTTTGCTTTGTTTCAGCTCAAGAAGTTGATGGGGCTGACTTCCTGGGCTTCTCTGAGGATCTGCTACTCAAAAATTTTCCAAAAATCCTGTACAAGCAGAGAAATGAGTTGATGAAAGTTGTCAATAATTGCAAATCAGTGGGTGAAAGAAGTACCAATACAGAACCAGTAAGTTATCTGTTCATCTTGGACAATTTTCTTTGTTGACTATTCTGTGATTTTTATTTCTATTTTTTTTCCATAGGTGAACAGTGAAAGTATTTTACTTGGGTATGTAGACACTGAAGATGGAAATGTGGTGAAACCACTACGAAGCTCTGATTCGCTCTCTCAAACATTTAACTCCAAGTCCCTTGTGAGCAAATCTCTTATTTTTGATGTCAATCTGCAGAGCACCTCTCCTGCCAAACCAAAATCTAAGAAACGTTCCTATGAAGATGATGAAGTAGTGAGTAGAAATTCAAAGCCCTGCTCTGGTATCCACTATACTTATTCATCTAATTGTGTTTTCATTTTTATTCTAGAAACCATTGCCTGTGTACGACATATTATACAATAATGGGATTTTGGGCCAAAACATCATCACATTTATCAAGGAAAATAAATTTTTAAGTCTTAGCAATCAAACTAACATGCTTCGAATTCTCACTGACCATGTTGTATTTGAACAAGGGACATAGTAGGTTTAAAACTGAAATAGTTATTTCAGATGGTAACTTAGTTTGGTGTTTATTAATTTTAAAGGTTCAAATCTTTTCTTACAGTTATCCTTCTTCTTCTGTAAAAATTTCAATGGCCAAGGGCATTACAACGGACTTCCCTGAATTAGCAGATGAAGATGGGGGCTTTGTGAGTATTCTCTGAAAATGATGGGCCTTTTCAAAATTTCCCTTCTTATAGTTTTTTTCTGCGACTTTGTTGCATTTCAGTCATCCTGGTATAACCCAAACTCAGCAAGAGGCATCATTCAGACAAAGTTTCAATCACTGAGGGAAAGGCTTCCAACAGTAGAAAAAAAGAACAAACCTAGAAGCCAAAGCTGTGATTCAAGCCATGGAAAAAAAATGAGTCAGATGCCAGATGCCAGAAGTAGTACGGGGCAATCGAGCAATGTTTGCCAATCTCCCAGTTCTGATAATGCTGCATCTGGTTGTGCTGCTGCTTCTAATTCCAGCCTAGAATTAAGTGCTGAATTGCAATCTGAGGTAATAAAAGTTGATTATTTTTATTTTTTATTTAAATGATCAAAATTATTTTAGCATTACATTTTATTTCTAGCTCTCAAGCACAAGGAAATTATCACCGACATCTGGAAACTTTATCTTAATACTTAAGTCCTTGAAAAACTCATTTGTTGCAAGAAGAAAGTGGATAAAATCAAATGAACCAACGTGCACAGATATTATACAAAATTTCCATCATCTTGGAAGTTATGATGGCAGAATGGTATACGATCTAAATTTATACAAGCAAATTCTTTTCAACCAGAGGTGATGAATTATTTTCAATCCAACCCATGCATTTGTGTGACAGATATCAGAGGAGTTTCAAATGATGTTTCCGTTGGCTAATAATTTTATGGAAGTTTTCAAGAGGTGGGCACCTCATATATTAACCTTTTCTAATACAGCAAAGCCTGCAGCATTAGCTGCCTTACGTAATGAATTTCCAGACTCTCCCGGTAAATGTGTTGACTCTAGAACTGCCTTTTTGTATTGCAATATTATAGGCTACATTAATTTACTTTAATTATTCCTCTTTTATTGCAGATACGACAATAGCACTGCTACTACTCCCAAAACTGTTACCCACAGTAGCCAATTCAAAAACATTGAAGGCATGGGAATTAGAGCATGTGAAATCATACAAGGCTTTACTTGATGCACCTGTGTCCAGTGCTTTTGTCCAAATTGTACCCGTATGTATAAAATTTCCTATCACAACTCGCTCTCAAGCAAACAAAAAGCAAGATAATAATTCACAAATTTTGTTGACAGGAAGGAACAAATGCAAAACTCTACTCCAGTGCTGAAGCCCCCCGCCAGGAATCACAGAGAAAAACATGCATTTTTCCATTCCTTCTGTGGTTAACAAATAACCGTCAGTGTGGCCAAATTTACCTAAAAATAGACCAAATAACATTTTATCTTGGCAGCACAAGCAACACTGAAGACCTTCTTTTAAAAGGAATTGATTTGCTTATGAAAGCCTATTGGGTATTCAACTTACATTATCATCCTTACCTCAAGACAACTTTTAGTTTCATAGAAACATTGTATGGTATCAGCACTTCAAGTAACACTTCAGTTACCAAATTTTCCAATGCACTTAGAAACATATCAACTGCAGTCTCATGAACTTTGCATTAATACTTTATTTCCCCTGCTTTAAGGCAATAGCATTCAATTTTCAATTTTTTTTATCACCTATTGTTTAAATGAACTTGGAAAAAGATATCCCAAAATACCTCAAAATCACTTTGATTTGTTAACTAATATTCGTATGAACTTGGAAAGATTCCCCCAAATCACTTTGATAAATCAGTTAATGTTTTTGTAAACATCGAAGATTCCCCAAAATACCTCCTAATCAATTTAATTATTTTGGTGAACTTAAATATCTCCAATACACATTGAAAATAAACTAATTGTTGGCTCTACCGGGAAAAAGTTGGCCAAAAAATTTTCTGGCCAGAATTTTTTTTTTTCTATGCTAAGTAAAACTCTCAAAATGAAAAGAAAAAGGTATTTTAGTATCCTAGAGACATGTACTAACCGATCGGAGTTTTACCCAGCAATGGAAAAAAGTTGCGTTCGAAAAACCGCTACAAATCGGACAAAATTGGACATTTACGCCCCTAGCGCCTCCCTTATGCTGGGTAAAACACTGCAAAGAACAGGGAAAGTAAGTCTGAGTGTCCCGAAGATAATGAGCAACGATTTGGAGTTTTACCCAGCAATGGAAAAAAGTTGCGTTCGAAAAACCGCTAAAAATCGGACAAAAATGGACATTTACGCCCCTAGCGCCTCCCCTATGCTGAGTAAAACTATGCCAATCACAGGGAAAGTAAGTCTGAGTGTCCCGAAGATAATAAGCAACGATTAAGAGTTTTACCCAGCAATGGAAAAAAGTTGCGTTCGAAATACCGCCAAAAAACGGACATTTACACCCCTAGCCCCTCCCCTATGCTGGGTAAAACTCTGCAAATTACAGGGAAAGTAAGTCTGAGTGTCCCGAAGATAATGAGCAACGATTTGGAGTTTTACCCAGCAATGGAAAAAAGTTGCGTTCGAAAACCCGCTAAAAATCGGACATTTTCGCCCCTAGCGCCTCCCCTATGCTGGGTAAAACTCTGCAAATCACAGGGAAAGTAAGTCTGAGTGTCCCGAAGATAATGAGCAACGATTTGGAGTTTTACCCAACAATAGAAAAAAATTGTTTTCCAAAAACAGCTAAAAATCGGACAAAAATGGACATTTACGCCCCTAGCGCCTCCCCTATGCTAGGTAAAACTCTGCAAATCACAGGGAAAGTAAGTCTGAGTCTCCCAAGGATAAAAAGCAACGATTTGAAGTTTTACCCAGCAAGGGAAAAATGTTGCGTTCGAAAACCCGCTAAAAATCGGACATTTACGCCATTAGCGCCTCCCCTGCGCTGGGTAAAACTCTGCAAATCACACTGTTAAAAATAGTTGTCGGTTTACGACACTACCCGTGACGACCGTGTTGTTGGTTTACAAAAGCATTTGTTTCATTTGTCCAACTGAGCAAAGACCCTCTATCACTTTCTATTTCAACCGTATCGGTCCATTAAGGAACAAGTTCTTACCAACATGTTGTAACGCTACAACAGAATCGTAGTTAAGTTTGTTAACAACACATGTCGTTTCAATACAACCTCATCGTTGTGTTGTTTGTGAACACGTACTTTTTCCAAGTGCAAAATATGTTTCATGACATTCTATGAACATCGTAAAATTACAACATGTTCGTAAAATTACGACATATGTCGCTAACAAACTTAACTACGAATATGTCGTAAATTTACGACATTTTTTTTAACAGTGCACAGGGAAAGTAAGTCTGAGTGTCCACAAATAAAAAGCAACGATTGGGAGTTTTACCCAGCAATGGAAAAAAGTTGCGTTAGAAATACCGTCAAAAATCGGACATTTACACCCCTAGCGCCTCCCCTATGCTGGGTAAAACTCTGCCAATCACAGGGAAAGTAAGTCTGAATGTCCGGAAGATATTAAGCAACGATTTGGAGTTTTACCTAGCAATGAAAAAAAATTGCGTTCGAAAAACCGCTAAAAATCGGACATTTACGCCCCTCGCGCCTCCCCTATGCTGGGTAAAACTCTGCAAATTACAGGGAAAGTAAGTGTGAGTGTCCCGAAGATAATGAGCAACGATTTGGAGTTTTACCCAACAATGGAAAAAAGTTGCGTTCCAAAAACAGCTAAAAATCGGACAGAATCGGACATTTTCTCCCCTTGCGCCTCCCCTATGCTGGGTAAAACTCTGCAAATCACAGGGAAAGTAAGTCTGAGTGTCCCGAAGATAAAAAAAAAACAACGATTTGGAGTTTTACCTAGCAATGGAAAAAAGTTGCGTTCGAAAAACCGCTAAAAATCGGACATTTACGCCCCTAGCGCCTCCCCTATGCTGGGTAAAACTCTGCAAATCTCAGGGAAAGTTATTCTGAGTGTCCCGAAGCTAATGAGCAACGATTTGGAGTTTTACAGAGCAATGGAAAAAAGTTGCGTTCGAAAAACCGCTACAAATCGGACAGAATTGGACATTTACGCCCCTAGCGCCTCCCCTATGCTAGGTAAAACTCTGCAAATCACAGGGAAAGTAAGTCTGAGTCTCCCAAGGATAAAAAGCAACGATTTGGAGTTTTACCCAGCAATGGAAAAAAGTTGCGTTCGGAATACCGTCAAAAATCGGACATTTACACCCCTAGCGCCTCCCCTATGCTGGGTAAAACTCTGCCAATCACAGGGAAAGTAAGTCTGAGTGTCCCGAAGATAAAAAGCAACGAATTGGAGTTTTACCCAGCAATGGAAAAAAGTTGCGTTCAAAAAACCGCTAAAAATCGGACATTTACGCCCCTAGCGCCTCCCCTATGCTGGGTAAAACTCTGCAAATCACAGGGAAAGTAAGTCTGAGTGTCTTGAAGATAAAAAGCAACGAATTGGAGTTTTACCCACCAATGGAAAAAAGTTGCGTTCGAAAAACCGCTACAAATCGGACAGAATTGGACATTTACGCCCCTAGCGCCTCCCCTATGCTGCGTCAAACTCTGCAGTCACACGGAAAGTAAGTCTGACAAGGGAACGTTCTCCGGTGATACTCTTAGAATTGGTCGGCATAAAAGTATTTTGTAGGTGACCGCTCTGGACAAGGTTTGGCACTAGTGGCAGCTGCCCGGTAGGGGTTTTGGGGGTAGATACAGGCCTTTGAAAATCCAAAAAAATGGTCAAAAAATTTTTTTTTTGTGAAAAGATCCAAAAAATACCTTTAGGCCATGATGTCGGTTTGGTGATTTGGAGACTTTCACATTTTCCCCTTGTATTTCAGAAATACAAGGGGAAAAGTTGAAAGTCTCCAAATTACCAAACCGACTTCATTTCTGGACGAATCATGGCCTCAAGGTCATTTTTGGTTTTTTCACCGAAAATATTTTTTTTCCACTATTTCCCTTTCAGAAATTCAAGGGGTAAAAGTTGAAAGTCTCCAAATCACCAAACCGACTTCATTTCTGGACGAATCATGGCCTCAAGGTCATTTTTGGTTTTTTCACCGAAAATATTTTTTTTCCACTATTTCCCTTTCAGAAATTCAAGGGGTAAAAGTTGAAAGTCTCCAAATCACCAAACCGACTTCATTTCTGGACGAATCATGGCCTAAAGGTATTTTTTGGATTTTTTACCAAAAAAATTTTTTGGATTTTTTTTTGGATTTTCAAAGGCCTGTATCTACCCCCAAACCCCCTACGGGCAGCTGCCACTAGTGCCAAACCTTGTCCAGAGGGGTCACCTAAAAAATAATTTTATGCCGACCAATTCTACGTGTATCACCGGAAAACGTTCCCTTGTTAGCTCAGCGAAAACGAATGTGACGTCACATGAATTGAATTACAATAAGGAGCGCTCGCGTCGACCGATTCCGGGCGAGGGGGTCGGAGACAGTAGGAGCGGCGCACTACACCCGCTCCGTCTTACTCTCGTCCCCTCGACAAGAATCGGTCGGCGCCAGCGCCCCTAGCAGAACCCCTAGACTACGAAACTGCCGCCAATTCACGGCCCCCCTTCTTCAGACGGCAAGTGCCGACGCCTTATTAACTACAAAGTGGTTACCTGGTATTGACCACTAGGGTGGGCCAGAATTTAGGGTCACATCTCGGATTTGTCTCGTCGGTGTGTTTTCTGGAAGAAACTTCGATGCTCAATACGATGGTTTTTGTCCGGAAGCTCTACGACGTCGGGAACCCACCGCGCAACAGCGCGAAAGATTACGCCCGGGCGGGCGGGCAGTCGGGTGGCGGCGCGCGGACGGCTGCGGCAGCGGCTGCGCAAGACGCAACTGAGTCATAATCACATGACATGTACCCTAGGGGGTACTCCTTTCAAGGAGACATGTCCGACCGCGGTGCAACACGTTGTTCGCTCTGGGGAGCGAGTCGAAGTCCGCTGAAGGAGTTAGGCCCTATGAAAAACTGTGCGAGAGTATTTAAAAATTTTTGACCGCGGAACCCTCGCTGAGTGTTCTGCACATCGGGCCCAATCAGCAGTGTCACTATTGGCCTCCGCCAACCACCCCAAAAACGTACAGTTTAGGCCGAGCGGCAGCCAGCGGCAGTCACTCACTGTTTGAAAGGCGCGCGCCACTTGGCTCGGGAGCGTGGTGGGGGAATCTTCTCCACCGGCCCCGCTCAGCCATTGCTTGCGCTGGCGGAAGGCTCCCCCACCACGCTCCCGAGCCGGGCGGCGCGCGACTTTCAAACAGAAAGTGACTGCCGCTCGGCCCTATTTATACGTTTTTCGAGTGGTTGGCGTAAGCAAATAGTGATAATGGCGATCATAGCCGATTTGTAGGACCCTCGGCGAGGGTTACGGGTTAAACTAGGAGTACGTGCGGCAGGCACGTAGTGGCTGAGCGAAGCACTCTGCCTTTATCAGCTAGCAAAAAGAACTGACTTCACCGATCAAATCTCTCGGGTTTGGCGCCTGGTAGGTAGGCCACCCATTTTACGCATAAGTCGAGCGGGATCACATAGACACCCCCGACACCTATCCAGTTGGTGCAGGAGTAGCGTTGGCAGGGCGGCTCGCAGCACAGCGCACGCGCAATAAGCACTTCTTATTGGCGA
Source organism: Frankliniella intonsa (assembly GCA_033675135.1). Classification (NCBI taxonomy): domain Eukaryota; kingdom Metazoa; phylum Arthropoda; class Insecta; order Thysanoptera; family Thripidae; genus Frankliniella; species Frankliniella intonsa. Next base: position 374,315 of record JAWJED010000029.1, on the reverse strand, counting down.
TGCCCGCGCCAAAGTAGCCCTGGCCAACGCGGTCGGACATTACTAAACGCAGTTCGGAATCACCCTGCAGCCTGCTCTCAGCCTCCGGTGCCAGCCACTGTAGGGTGATTCCGCACAGTGGTTTCGTCTCTGTCCTTGTCGCACTCGTGGGACACGGCCATAAGGAGCAAGAGAGAGGACACTACTAAACGCCACTAAACGCTGTTCGGTATCACTCTGCTGGGCCGCGCGGCCGCGCCGGAGAAACCCGTTCTAAGAACCTCTAGCGCCAGACCCAGGCTGACGCTGGGCGGCTAGGCCAGCCGGGGTTCCATCAGAGTGAACCTTTAGAAATCGTCTTTATGGCAAACTTCTGACTCCATCCAACATGATTAGTTACTAGATTTGCAACAATTAATCATTTCAATTTAACTGAATGATTCTGATTTAACCCTGTAAGGCCCAAGGTGGGGCCAGTATTGCGAAAAAAATAATTTTTGCTGATTTCCTACTAAATAAAGTCCAATGAACGCGCTTTTGTCGATATTTCGAGTTTACCGCTCTTTGGTGACCAAATTTTGATTTGTCGCACCGGTGCGACATTGGGCTTCCCCGGTAGCGATGGGTTTTTCTTATTTTTAATCGCAGGAAGACTGTGATGGTCATTAGTGACTGTCATGTATGCGTATCTCATGGTGCCGTCGAAAAAAAATTGCTCTTGGTTCCATACAGCTGAGAAAACCGACGCGAAAGTTAGCCAATCATTTTAATTTTGACAAAAAATGACGAAATTCGTGTTCTATTGTTTACTTGGTGTTGAGGAGTATATTACTTTGGTAAAATAGTCTCAAGAGTCTATTCCATTTCAAAAATCCGAAAATGTCATGTTTGGTTTGTGAGTGAGAGTTATATGTCGCACGGGTGCGACATTGGGCGTCCCGAGTTTATAAAAGAAAATGATCACGCGAGAACTTTCCACATCAAGCACGGATGCTAAAAAAAGCCATGAACATATTTTGTTACATTATACTGATCAATATAGGTTCTTATACAGGACCTAGAGCACAGTTAAACTGTTTGCAGAAGATACGATGGCAGAAGCTACCCCGCGGGGTATCCTGTGAAGTACTACCCGTAGAGACCCAATGTCGCACCGGTGCGACAAACGTTTTTATCATTGAATTTCGGGTAGGAGCAGCAAACTCAGAAAGTCACCGAGCGTCCCAATCGAAAGAATGGACTTTTCTGAAAAGAGACACCATCCTCATAAAGTCGATTCGAGTCTCAATCCCTTTGCCTGAGAAGAGTAGAAAAAGCTCTTCACTCCTACCTTAGATCGCAACGCAACGCTATCTTATCAACGCGCCCTGTCGGAGCGGCGGTCGACTTCCGGAAGTCGATTACTCGATCAGGTGTGTCTTTGAGCGCAAAACTTTGAATACTGACACGCGGAAAAACAATTTCGATCAAATACATTGTTTTAGGGGCCCACAAACCATATGTCGCACCGGTGCGACATTGGGGCTTACAGGGTTAAGGTGAGGTGTGGGTTAACATTTTTTAAAGGAGTAAAAAAGTGGTAATGTTGAACATAAACATTTGACACACGGTTTAAATAAATTAAAACTCTGTAACATTATAGCTTGAGGTTTGTAATGATAGGGTCGTGGGTGTGTCTAGTTAATTCGTGCGCATGCATGCATGCATTGATTTGGGGGCGCGTTGATTTCGATGAAATTGAGAATTGTGGCGCTGGGTAACGGATCAGTACTTAATTTTCCGCTGCCTTTCATTAAAAAACTCTATCGGAGACGAAGTTTGCGACGACTGAGGCCTTTCTGTAGGGAGGCCGCAAACAGGCACACAGTTGGCAGGACCGCCGCCCAGTTCCCGCTCCCACACCTGCGCTGTACGGTTTCGTTCGGTACTTCGGTCGGTTGATGGTAAAACTTTTGGCGCCCGTCGGTGGATGTTACTTTTATTTTTTACCTTATTAATAAGAAACATAACTCGAAAAAATGGCAGAGGGGGGCGGAGATGTTGGTAAGTTCATTTATCTTTATCTTTAATGCATCATTCATTCACGATTCCTTCACACTTGCCGCTGCTAGTGGCCCAACCAACCTTTACACGTCACATTTTTATGTCATGTCCGATTTAGAAGTGGAGAGTGAAAGCCCGTCAGCTAAAAGAATTTGTATTGTGGAGACCCCGGTTAAGTTCCGCGTCCAGGGCAATATGGACAAAGTTGTGAAAGTCTCAAATTTGTCACGTGAAATGGCTTTTATGGAGGTAAGTCATACTCTTTGTTTTTCCTCTGTATTAATGTGTTTGGATGTGTAATGAGGTTGTGTGTTTCAGTTATCATTCTGTCGCTTCATTGAGACTTTAAGAAAAAAGAGAAATGTTGCACCAGGCTCAAGACAAACTATTGTTAGAGTTTTTAATTATTCTAAGGAGGAAAGCTCTGTACATGTTGAGGTAAAAGAAATCGCAACAGTTCCAGCATTGCATTTGACATAAAGAGGCTTTTCATAAACTTTATTCCCTACAGTTTTCTACAAATGCCATAGCGGAGGCAGTTGCCAACTTCAAAGATGTTACTTGGCATAAAGAATCTCTGGTATTTGAACAAGCTGTGTACGCCAATGATACAATTGTTGATATGGACGTGACCATTAATAGCCCAAAAATTTCACTGGCACCTGCTGCAAGTTCTACTCCCTACAAAGGTAACATTCAGTTGTAAGTTTGAAAATAACTGCATGCAATAAAGCACAACTGTATTTGCACCTACTTATTACTAGATGCTGTTACTTGTCAAGAAGTAGAAAAGATGATGAAGGACTTAAGCCCATTTCCTAAGACAAGGTGCAGCCTGAGTTCCAGCTTTTCACAGTCTTTGTCAAAGCATCAGCATCAACAAAGCAGCCCTGATGCAATTGATGAAGGTAGCTTCCTTTGCTTTGAAGATGAAGGTAGCTCCCTTTGCTTTGAAAACATTACTAATGAATCACCTTCAAAGCAAAGGGAAAGCAATAATAATAATGATATGGAAAGTACTTGCACTGGTGTGTGCTTCGAAAATATAGAGCCACCTTTCAAGAAGGTTTGTGTTGTGTTCCACTTACTCTCCATTAACGAAAGAAATTTTTTTTAAATGACCTGTGTTTGCAGGACGACTTTACTTTGTTTTTGGAGAGGGACATCGCTAAGAAATGTGAAATCCCTGGTGAGGAGGATAAGTCATTTATGTTGCAAGATTATAAAAATGAAGAGAAGTGTATCACTGTTGAGGTACAGTACATTATTTTTCCTCTCCATCACATCCCTCATATGCATTTAAATTTATCAAGAAATCTGGTTGTTTTTTTCTCAGTTCAAGTCTACCACAGTTGCTTCTGCTGTCTGTAATCAACTGCAATTCAAGGAATACATGGGTGAGAAAATGTTACTAACACTCAAGTTCCTAGGAAATTCAGTTTGCAATTCCAGAGACCAGGAACTGCCACTCACATGTGTTCTTTTTGAAAACATTGAAGCCCCTTTCAAGGAGGTTTGTGTTGCGTTGCACTGGGCTTTATATTCCAGTTTAACTATAGCTATTTCTTAACTTTCTTACTTACTTGCAGGACGACTTCACTTTGTTTTTGGAGAGGCTCATCGCTAAGAAATGTGAAATCCCTGGTGAGGAGGATAAGTCATTTATGTTGCAAGATTATAAAAATGAAGAGAAGTGTATCACTGTTGAGGTACAGTACATTATTTTTCCTCTCCATCACATCCCTCATATGCATTTAAATTTATCAAGAAATCTGGTTGTTTTTTTCTCAGTTCAAGTCTACCACAGTTGCTTCTGCTGTCTGTAATCAACTGCAATTCAAGGAATACATGGGTGAGAAAATGTTACTAACACTCAAGTTCCTAGGAAATTCAGTTTGCAATTCCAGAGACCAGGAACTGCCACTCACATGTGTTCTATTTGAAAACATTGAAGCACCCTTCAAGGAGGTTTGTGTTGCGTTGCACTGGGGCTTTATATTCCAGTTTAATTGTAGCTATTTCTTAACTTTCTTACTTACTTGCAGGACGACTTCACTTTGTTTTTGGAGAGGCTCATCGCTAAGAAATGTGAAATCCCTGATGAGGAGGATAAATCATTTAAATTACATGGTCACAATACAGAAGATAAATCTGTTATTGTTCAGGTACATATCTTATTCTGTAGTACCTCTTCTTGACATTTTTCTCACATGCCACTGATGAAATAAATATGTTCTTTTACTCCAGTTTCAGTCCTCTACTGTTGCCAATGCGGTTTGCGAAGAACTTCAGTTTAAAGAATACATGGGTGAAAGTATGACACTCTCTCTTCACAATGTAAACCGCGTCACTACAGATGTCCAGGGGGGAAACGCCTCTCACAATTGTGAAGATGGTTTCTTAACACAGGATTCTGACTTTGTTGGCCCTCTTGGGGCTATTTTTCCGCTTGGTAATTCATTTGTGAATTTATGTCCCTTCTCCTTACTGTGTGCAAGACTACTACATTTGTCCATTACAGATGATGCCAATGAACCAAGAATCAAACTGGACTCTGAGGAAGGCAAAAGATTTCTAATGGAAGCCCTTCTGAAAACCAGAGAATACTTCAAATCAAAACACAATCATAGTACTGGTTACGTCCAAATCGTGTCTTATCTCAAAACAAAAGGAGTAGAAGCTACTATCATGGAGTCAAGCCACTAACGTAGGGAGTCGCAAGGTCCGGTTTGGCGACACCAAGTCCGGGAGGATCCTGCCACCGCTTTGCAGCCAATTTCTTTAACAGTTTACGCATAGAAAGAATATTTTTTACGTCATATATAGGTACTAAATGGAATCTTTGATGTTCAAGGACTGTTAACATCACAATTAGAGAACGGTTTTTACCTCACAGAAGGCATTAGTGCACTATTCACCTTCACTCTGCCGTGTGGAGGGGGGAGCGCCGCCATGGTGGATATGTCTGTCTCTCTCTAACGATCCTCCCGGACATCGGACCACGTTAACATAACGTTTTTTTACCAAATTCTTTTAGCGTGAGAGTTAAAAAAATGTCATGGTTATGATCAGTGATTCTTAACGAATCGATAGAGTAGCTTGGTTTGACCTTTACTTCAAGGGAAATATTCGGAAATTGTTTAAGTAGGGGAGCGTGCACAGAACCTTGCGACTCCCTACGTTAGTGGCTTGACTCCATGCTACTATTCCAGATGTGACCAGAATGAGGCGAAACCTTAGCAACAATTATAATGCCAATAAAAAAAAAAGAACAATTTGATGTGGCCCAATTACAAAGCGTGCAGTGTCCTTTTCGCTGAGCGAAGCGAAGCTTACTCCTGCAGGGGATCAGAAGTGTACTTGGTCGTGAGTCTGTCTGTCTGTCTCTCTGTTCGTCTGTCCTAGCCGGTTCTCCTCTTAAAGTACAGAAGTAATCGTAATCTACTAATTTCAGCGCTATAATATTTGTCCAGACTTTTCCTCTAAATGGAGTTTGAAATATTGAAACGTTTAATGTAAACTTCACTGGAGAGGTTGGCAACGAAAGGAGTTAAGTTGTAGCGCCAAGCGCCACCTAGCGGCAGTGTGCGAACTACGTCACGACGGCCCAGCCAAGCCCGGTGTCCACCTCGATTGTTAACAACATCAAAATTAGAAATTTAAGTGTCAGTTCGACGAAATATGCTGTCTCATACAGTTTTTAGAGTGGTGGTAGTCGTCTCACGAAGTTTCAAGTGTCGTTATTTTGTAGAAGTGTGTGTACGAGTGATTTGTCGTGTGTTCACGTCTGAGGGGTGGGGTGGGGAGGGTAAGTGCCTCAAGTTCTTATCAAAATACCTCTGAGTGTACTGGATTTGTGAAATGAACGTCACGGATTGCTGAAATGACAGCCAGGATCGCTTCAACTTACTTCTGAACTTATTATTTGGGTGAGTGACATAACCTAACAACATAAACAATGTTGTTTACAATAGAGTACACACAGTTCTGTCTGGGAGACAGCAGACTTTGGTCTGAGTATTAAAATCACATAACACCTTGATCTGACAAGTGAGAGTTACTAGCTGTGACATTATTTACTTATATTTAATTAAATTTTCTTTTAAACCTTTGCTCGATACCCAAGTGTTGTGATTTCTTATTGAGCCGCCACAAATTACCAGCCAAATTCCCCAATACGGTACTGATGCTGTAGTAGAAGTGTGCTCCAGGAGAGACATTTGTTATGAAAAAAAGGTTATTAATTTATAAAATTTAAATAGAAACATTTGGAGTCTCATTTTACTAAAGAAGACACATCAAAGTGTGATGAAAGTATTAAAATCTTATAACCTTTAAACCCAACAAGCGAAAGAAAATAGTATGGGTATTACTCAGATAAATTTGGTGGGATTTTGTTCCGAACCTTTGCTGTCCTCCCAGTGATACGATTTCTGATCAAGCTATCTTACGTATTGAACCAAGCATACTGCTTGATCCGTTTTGGCTATGAATTTGAATGAGTAAAAAAGCTGCTTTATAAAAGTATTGATACGGAGTGAATTCCTTAAAAAAAATGATTAGTTTAAAGAGATTTGACCCCCACAAACCAAAAAGGCGATACTGTTGATTGGATTTAGGTGGGAAACGGTACTTGTAATATATCAATTATGCTGAGAGTGTTTACACTAAATCAGTCTTTCTAAAATATTGAAATATTATCAGAATAAAGTCATATAATCATTAAAATGCTACAGAGGTTTTGGAGTGTTTCAATTCTATTTCAAATAGCTATAAATCATTTTAAAATAGATTCGCCTCATCATATAAAGGTTGTGAGTCAGTGTGAATGTCTTAATTGCATTTAAAGTTAGTGGCCTCTGTAACAACATCCATTACTATGTCATTTTGAATCAAGTTTTAGTGACCCAATGCTTGGATTACCAGTGATACTAGTAAGTTGGTGTGAAGACAAACTTGTTTCAGAAGGATAGGAAGGGGGAGGGGGGAGGGGGGCGGACAGCAAATCAAGTTCTTATATTCATCATGTAAATGATACTTATTGGCACTTATCTTACCCCTGGGTGGGGAGGGGATGTGGAGGAAAAGTTGATGGGGGGGGGGAGGGAGGAGGGAGTTAACTCCACGGTGACGGCGGTCACCGTGTGCTGCGGGCTGGCCTACCGTGTGCTTCGCAGGCGTCTGCAGGCAGGATCAAACTTCTAGCAGAAAACAGCTGACGGATAGAGACGGTGTGGCTTCTAGGGCGGCGCGGGGGGGCGCGACGACACACTGGCCGTGTGCCTCGGTGTGTTCCCGAGGGAGGCCGCAAGTCGCCGCCCGAGGATCGCTGCCGCGTAGCCGTAATCAAGCGTTCTAAAATTAAACCACACAGGAGCAATATAACCCGTGATTGACGTCTTGTGCAGGGCGGCGGGCGCACGGTCAGGGCCAGGCGACTTGCGGCCTCCCTCGGGGGCACACCGAGGCGCACGGCCAGTGTGTCGTCGCGCCCGCGCCGTGCCCCCCGCGCCGTCCTGGAAGCGCTATGTCGCCCCTGTATCTCGATCGAATGTCCTGTGCTGTTACTGGTTCGATAGACATTGTTTGCTGTGTACTCTTGTCACACTGGTTTACGTCACGGTGACGGCCGTAACCGTGGAGTGACTTGTCACAATGCACTATGTTGATTATAATTGAGAAAACATTTTTTGTTCCAGCGCTGCATGCGGCCCTCACGGAAATCGTCCAGGTGGACATTAAGAATATTTTCCCGGACATATTTCTGACATTAAAAACTTTGTGGAAGAACACCATGTCGCGGGTTCATATTGCGAAGGGCGATGAGCCCTCTTTCGTAGGCCAGGGGTCCAAGAAAAGACATGAAGTACGTATAACGGTTGCGAAGCATTCTGGGACTCTATAATACGACAATTATCAGATTTTTATTTTATATGGTTCCATTTTCTTTCTCTTGTACAGAAACTACTTGCTACATTTCAAGGCATGTTGCAAGCCGAGACAGCAAGAGACCGGAGACTGCTGCTGTGGCATTGCATATGCAAGATTCAGGTTGTCTTGTGGCTGCACTATAACGAGCCACAAGACCTGCTTCCTCCTCCTGATATACCTTCCTGGTTTACGTCCCTCTTAGACGAAGCCTCTGTCGAGGCGGTCCGTGCCGTTTTCCCCTGTAAGTATGCGATATAAGGTAGCATGAAAATGTGAGTAAGCCGACACCTTATTCTGGGGAAACAACTCAAAATTTTTGTGTACACTTTCCGAGATTTTTCAAAATTTTACGAAATTTTACGAAATTTTTCAAATTTTTTACATTTACATTTAAATTTTTCAAATTTTTCCAAATTCTTTAAAATTGACAAAAAATATAAAATTACTTAAATTTTTCAAAATTTTGCTTTTAAGTGTTCTTCCCTTTTGAAAATATATTGTTGTTTTTTTGTCACAGCTGCAACTTTGGAGATCGACGCTCAAGGTCGACGCTCCGTTCTGCAAAGTAGGGCAGAGCGGGAGGGCGCAACGAAGAAAAGGCGTCAAGAGGCGGCAGCGGCGTTAAGGAAAAAGGAGGTCCTGGTGGTGTCACCCGACATGCCGCCGGACTTGGAGGACGATGGGCAAGAAGACGATGATGGTGCCAACGATGATGACGACGATGTTGATGACGATGATGATGACGATGATGATGATGATGATGGGACGTCTTACGTGACATTGCAGACACTCGAGAAGGAGAACGTGCATCCCCGGGCCGAAAATATGGGAAAACCGCCGCTTGTTGTTACGCTCTCGTGCCAGGTGGCCAGCAGGTACGAACCCTAGCACCCCGCGGCGCGCGCGTTGCACGGAAAACCCACGGTAGGTCGGGGATCAAGGGGACTAGGGCTCAAGAAACGACCTGCGCATTGCCTCGACACGAAATACAACATGTAAGTAGAATAAAAAACCTTCACAACACTGTAAATCAAAAGGTCAGACATCTTGCCCTATAAGGGGTGAGACATAACTGTCTGACCGAAAAAGGGTGATACTCCAATGTCTGACCGAAAAAGGGTGATACTCCAATGTATGACCGAAAAATGGTGATATTCCAATGTACGACCGAAAAAAGGTGATACGTTCGATGTACGACCGATAAAAGGGTGATACACCGGTAAAGGATGATACTTTTATAAGGAAATCAAGGGCCATCCCCACTGATGTCTGACCTTTTTTCGGTCATACATTGGAGTATCACTTTTTTTGGGTCATACATTTGTGTACGACTTTTTTTCGGTGAGACTTTATGTATCACCGAAATTTGGTCAGATGTCTCACCACTTGATTTGTAGTGAAAAGTGTCCAACACTTTCTGTCCGGGGGAGATGGCGTGGGGGGTAGTGTGTGTTTGTGTGGTACAACACACTGTGCGGACTGTTCCCGGCGTATCCGATTTGCAAGCGCATTCTGGAACGAACTTCGGACGACTCGATTCCTTGCGGACTACTATCGGTCTGTCCGAATGCGTCAGGATTATGACCGGGCTGTCCGGACACACTCGGGTTGCTTTCGGGCCTGTCCGGGAGACGATGCCGGGCTAAGGTCAAAATGCGGACCAGTCCGGTACGGACTCGGCAGGAGCAGGACACGGCACGGACTAGTCCGCAAAAAAAAGGCACTGTACGAGGAAGAAGGCAAATTATGGAAGTGTCTTCGTCGGCTTTCGGAACGAATCGGTTTTGTAAGGGAAAATATTGGATGATAATGCTTAAAGAATGCAAGAGCTGAACAATGCTGCATTTCGGGGCTTAATAATATTTACCGGCTCTTTGAGTTTTGAATCCTCTACGGATTTGGTAGGCGGTATTTTCCTTTCCTTCCTCTTGGTCACTCGCCCTCCCTGCACCTTTCTCTCATTTCTGCGGGCGCGACCTCCGCGTCCTCGGCCTCGGCCGCCATCTTGATGGGCCGGGTTTCTAGAGGGGCCTGGTCTGCCGTTGCCCCGCCTGCCCTGCTGGCCGTGCTGCTCGCGAAGTAAGTTTAAGGCGTCCTCCACAGGAAGGGAGACAACGAGCGCCTTTTCTGACATTTTCTGTTGGACATTTAAAACGGAATAGCGTTACCCTTACGATGTCATGGCCAAGTGACCCCGCACCCTCCCGCTCTTCTAGCTCCCGCTCACACCAAGAAAAGCAACTCCCTTCAATGCGATTGACACCCGTTGCCTTATGCACTGTAATCTAGCACAGGGCGTTCGAATTTTAGAGCATACACGATAAAGAAATAATTACCTGCTAACCACAATCGAAGGAAAACACCGACAAAACCTCAGACCACGAGCCTCACGTACGTCTACTCGACAGCTGCGCAGAAACAAAGTGACGATCACGTTCGATGCACACACACACACAGATAGACTGCCCCTTATTTGAAAAATTTTCGATTTTTAAAAAGTTCCACTCGATAATCTCCTCTAGTAGGCGAAAAAATGACCTAGCCGAAGCCGCAGGTCTGTGCGATAAAGATTGACCCCCCCTCAAGGGGCCTAAATGTTCGAAAATTTCGAATTTCGATTTTGACAGGAAAAACGTCGTATAATGGGTAAACCCGGTGAGTTACGACCCTTTGGGCTGAAATTTCGTCCGTTTTGACGTATCTCGAACCGTTCGCGCTGCACCGGCCCCGCCGGACCGCGAGCTACACGGCCCACCGGCTGGAATGGCAGTGGGCGCCTGCCTGCGACGCTGCTCAACGGGTCTGTGTGCTACCCTGCTTTTGTGCGTCGGTGGCCCCCCCCCCCCCGTTTCTCCTTAAAACCAGAGATTCCAGGTCTAAATCAATGGTAACTAGATACTTTAAGTGTCCATCAGAAATAAAACAAGTTTATTACCCAAATCGGTCAGTCAATCATAATAAAGTTATTATTTACAGCGTGATAATCACTTGTGATACAATCCAACTTATGTGCTTTTTTGTTGTCAGGCTTACACTTTCTGTGAGCGTGGACCGATACCAAAACATTTTGGTAACTGTCCTCCTTTTTGGTAACAGTTTTGTTGAAATCTTTCAGTAGCTTCACGGATCGTTCAGTTATATCATTCACAACTCTAAGGTGAGTCGCAACAGTTTTGCTACTCTGATAGTCCTCCCTAGCGCCCCACTCTTCAATAGGATGAGATAGAAAGTCACATTTCATCCCTAATACACTGAAAAATCCCTTGGAGGTTTTTTGTCACTAGATGACTTAGACTAAGTTTAGGGACTTATGAGAACTGCACAGCTCTTTTTCTTGTGGGTTCGTCCTCCTCTTCCGTGTGCTGCATGGCACATGCATGGCACATGCAGCACACGGAAGGGGAGGACGAACCCACAAGAACAAGAGCTGTGCAGTTCTCATAAGTCCCTAAACTTAGTCTAAGTGATCTAGTGACAAAAAAACTCCAAGGGATTTTTCAGTGTATTAGGGATGAAATGTGACTTTCTATCTCATCCTATTGAAGAGTGGGGCGCTAGGGAGGACTATCAGAGTAGCAAAACTGTTGCGACTCACCTTAGAGTTGTGAATGATATAACTGAACGATCCGTGAAGCTACTGAAAGATTTCAACAAAACTGTTACCAAAAAGGAGGACAGTTACCAAAATGTTTTGGTATCGGTCCACGCTCACAGAAAGTGTAAGCCTGACAACAAAAAAAGCACATAAGTTGGATTGTATCACAAGTGATTATCACGCTGTAAATAATAACTTTATTATGATTGACTGACCGATTTGGGTAATAAACTTGTTTTATTTCTGATGGACACTTAAAGTATCTAGTTACCATTGATTTAGACCTGGAATCTCTGGTTTTAAGGAGAAAAGGGAGGGGGGGGGGGACTCACCGACGCACAAAAGCAGGGTAGCACACAGACCCGTTGAGCAGCGTCGCAGGCAGGCGCCCACTGCCATTCCAGCCGGTGGGCCGTGTAGCTCGCGGTCCGGCGGGGCCGGTGCAGCGCGAACGGTTCGAGATACGTCAAAACGGACGAAATTTCAGCCCAAAGGGTCGTAACTCACCGGGTTTACCCATTATACGACGTTTTTCCTGTCAAAATCGAAATTCGAAATTTTCGAACATTTAGGCCCCTTGAGGGGGGGTCAATCTTTATCGCACAGACCTGCGGCTTCGGCTAGGTCATTTTTTCGCCTACTAGAGGAGATTATCGAGTGGAACTTTTTAAAAATCGAAAATTTTTCAAATAAGGGGCAGTCTAACACACAGAGGCAATGTTGCCAATTTAATTCACCAAAAAACAAAAATATACTTCCCTCTTTGCCCAGGCGAACCTCGAAAATTAAGCAAAGTGCACTCTCGTCACTAAGGAGCTCCAGGTACTCGGCCACCGGGTGAGCGAGGTCGGTGTAAAAACTGACCCGGCTAAAGTGGAGAAAATTCTTCACTGGCCCCTCCCGGAGAGCGTCACGGAGGTCAAACAGTTTCTCGGGCTGTCAGGCTTCTACGCGCGGTTCATTGAGAACTACGCGAAAATCGCCGGCCCAATGCACTGCCTTACCCGCAAGGAAAATGACCCGTTCTAGTGGACACCCGAGGCTTTTTCAAGCTTTGACCGGCTCAAGTACTTGCTGACCGTCGCGCCGGTATTCGCCCTGCCGGACCCCGACGGCGGCAAGATGATGTTTCAGGTTAGGTCGGACCATAAAGCCTTGGTTTGGCTTAAGTCCCTCAGAAACCCCACGGGGAAGCTGGCACGGTGGCTGAATTTTTTGGAAATGTTCAAGTTCACCAGTGTACACTGGGGTAAATTAAAATAAATAGCAGTTGTAGCGAAAATTACGAAAATTACCAAAAATACGCGTAACTTACGTAACTTACGGTAAGTTACCGTAACTTTGAACGTTACCGGTATTTTTAAAACCCTAGGTCCTATTTCTCTTATAACTAACAGTAATTCATTGGCTACATACTCCCCAGACTCTCTATTTTGACTTCGAAATACTTGCTTATACATTACAGGTTTAGGGGTTGTAACAACAATATCTATTACACTTTCATGTCTCACATTAGTGTAGGAATCAGTCATTATTCCTAGTGCAGAAGCTTTCTGAATTTTTTCGGCGTTGCTGGCCTGGCATTTTGAATACTCTGCATTTAATAGAGGCCCTGACAGAAAGTATGGAGAAGGTACCTTGTAGGACGGTCGCATCTTGCTAAAAAATGATTCCCAGTAGGGTGAAGTAAAGCTAGAGAGTGGCATTCCCGAAGCGTACACAGCGCGAGCAAACATTGCATCGAGCAAAGCTTTCTCTTGGGTGCTGTCTACAAATCGGTCCAGGGACTTCCTCTTCGTACCCCTTTGATCCAACGATACCAATGAAGTAGACGTGGACGCGCAAGCAGACGCAGAGGATGGCGTGGGACTCGCACTGCGTCGACTATCACCTATAATCAGAATCAGATAAAATTTATTTAGTAAAAGAAAATCGCGTAGAGTGTTGTTGGGACGGTCAACAGCTGAGCGTTTCAGAAAAACCGCCCGCCCCGCCCGGCCCAGCCGTGCCCCTACCGCTCTGCCATTCCGCCGCCCCGCCCAGCCTCGTGTCCCTCCCCCCGCCCAGCCTCGTGTCCCTCCCCCCGCCCCCGCCTCGCCCCGCCGTGTCCCCCCGCCCCTACCCTGCCCAGCTGCATCCTCCCCGCCCCACCCCGCCCCAGCCCGCCCCCGTCCCGTTCCCTGCCTCCCGCCCTCGGTCCCTCCACTCCACCTAACCTCTCGGCCGGGCATATTTCGTCGCGTCGAACAATATTTTTCATTTTAGTTTAAACGAGTACAAAAAAAGCAAGTAACGAAATCGTACTACTAACCTGAAGGGTTATCTGTCATATATTCTTCGTTGACAGACGCCGAGCTGGAGCACTGTTAAAAATAATTGTCAGTTGACGACACTGCCCGTGATGGCTGTGTTGTTGGTTTACAACAATATTTGTTTTATTTGTATAAGTGACAAAAGACTTTCTATTTCAACCGTATTCGTCTATACCGAAATAAGAACTTATCAGCATGTTGTAACTTTACAACATAATTGTAGTTAAGTTTGTTAACAACACATGTCGTTTCAATACAACCAACATTGTTATGTTGGTTAGGAACACGCACTTTTCCAACTGAAAAATGTGTTACAGAAAATTTTAAGAATATTGTTAGATTACAACATGCTCGTAAAATTACGACATATGTTGCTAACAAACTTAATTACAAATATGTCGTAAATTTACGACATATTTTTTAACAGTGAGCTGCCAACTCCACTAGAACTTCCAACTTCTACATACTGTCGTCTGATTGTGTCCGGCACCGAAACACATTCTTTGGCTATGTGATTCCGCATGCGGAAAGTATTGTGTGCATATGTTTTGCCGCAATATTTACACGTTGCCTTCTCCTTAGTCCCATGACTGGACTCTATAAAGCAGTCCCGGACGGGATCGCGCTGCCGCGGCATCGTTGCATTGACTGTAAATTTAAGAAAAAACACCATGAAAATTCCATAAAACTTTAATTACTTTGATGAACGGGGCAAGTTTTTATCTAATAGTCGAATGATGGCGGGAGGTCAAGCGGGGCGAGCAAATCATAATAAATATTTAACAGAGACATAACCTCAAAACCTCATCCACAGCAATGGTAGGTGCAAGCGTAAACACATCATATTTCGATAGGTAAATAAAAAAAGGTACACACAGGCATCAGCCATCACACACAGTACGTTACGTACCTGCTTCTCAATAATACACAGTTGAGATGTTAGTCGTTGACCTCTCTTTCACGAAGCACAAAAACACGTCACGTCACGTCAAGTCGGCGTCAGGCGTCTCACACAGCCTAGTACTGGGGGGTATTCCCCTCGACGGCGCAGCGGAGGCGAGCGGTGGGGAAGACAAGGCACAAGGCTGTGCCTTGCGCTAGCAGCCGCCGCGAAAAGTTTAAAACACGCACTGCGACGTTTATTTCCTATTAGAAGCAAATCTGCGAATCTTACCGAAAAATACCGGCGTTTTGGTTGTTGGTAAGTTACCGGTAACTTACCGGTATCTTACCGAATCTTACCGGTAATATTACCAGGCTTTAAATCCCTAGTCTGGCGTACATCTACCTAGTTTTAATGGGTGAGATCTTCGATCGAACCCGAGTGCCGTTTGAATGAAAGTGCATGTCGTGAAATGACTCTGTGCCAAATTTGAAGTCTGTCCGATGAGCGGAACCATACGCGAGTCGCGATCAAAGTTTTTGGTTCGGTTTGGCGGGTACCGGGTGAGACAAGTTCTCGGTCCCGCTACACCGAGACGGTTCGACCGATCGCTACGAAATTTTTTATGCTTCCTATCTAGGGTATGGACCAACTATCGGATACGGTGCCGACCGCGCCCGCCCATCCCCACGAGCGTACGGGCGTAAGTACGTGGACTTCAGGTATCTCGCTACAGCACGAGTACCGTTCTAGTTCTCGGTGTGCCGACCACGCGGTAAGATAGCGGGTTCCAAGGGCTATCGAAGCCCCCACGGCTTTTCCATAACACGTTCCGTCCTCATAGTGAAACCGCGAGTCGAAAGTTCCGAGCGGCGGCTGACGCGTTTAAACGAGCGCCCGAAACAATGGCGCCGGTCCGGGCGGGAGGCGGTATAGTGCTAGGGGCGTAAATGTCCAATTTTGTCCGAATTGTAGCGGTTTTTCGAACGCAACTTTTTTCCATTGCTGGGTAAAACTCCAAATCGTTGCTTTTTATCTTCGGGACACTCAGACTTACTATCCCTGTGATTTGCAGAGTTTTACCCAGCATAGGGGAGGCGCTAGGGGCGTAAATGTCCGATTTTTAGCGGTTTTTCGCAAGCAACTTTTTTCCATTGCTGGGTAAAACTCCAAATCGTTCTGACTTACTTTCCCTGTGATTTGCAGAGTGTTACCCAGCATAGGGAAGGCGCTAGGGGCGTAAATGTCCAATTTTGTCCGATTTTTAGCGGTTTTTCGAACGCAACTTTTTTCCATTGCTGGGTAAAACTCCAAATCGTTGCTCATTATCTTCGGGACACTCAGACTTACTTTCCCTGTGATTTGCAGAGTTTTACCCAGCATAGGGGAGGCGCTAGGCGCGTAAATGTCCGATTTTTAGCGGTTTTTCGAAAGCAACTTTTTTCCATTGCTGGGTAAAACTCCAAATCGTTGCTTAATATCTTCGGGACACTCAGACTTACGTTCCCTGTGATTTGCAGAGTGTTACCCAGCATAGGGAAGTCGCTAGGGGCGTAAATGTCCATTTTTGTCCGATTTGTTGCGGTTTTTCGAACGCAACTTTTTTCCATTGCTGGGTAAAACTCCAAATCGTTGCTCATTATCTTCAGAACACTCAGACTTACTTTCCGTGTGATTTGCAGAGTTTTACCCAGCATAGGGGAGGCGCTAGGGGCGTAAATGTCCAATTATGTCCGATTTTTAGCGGTATTTCGAACGCAACTTTTTTCCATTGCTGGGTAAAACTCCAAATCGTTGCTTATTATCTTCGGGACACTCAGACTTACTTTCCCTGTGATTTGCAGAGTTTTACCCAGCATAGGGGAGGCGCTAGGGGCGTAAATGTCCAATTATGTCCGATTTTTAGCGGTATTTCGAACGCAACTTTTTTCCATTGCTGGGTAAAACTCCAAGTAGTTTCTCATTATCATCAAGACACTCAGAATAACTTTCCCTGTGATTCGCAGAGTTTTACCCAGCATAGGGGAGGCGCTAGGGGCGTAAATGTCCAATTTTGTCCGATTTGTAGCGGTTTTTCGAACGCAATTTTTTTCCATTGCTGGGTAAAACTCCAAATCGTTGCTGATTATCTTCGGGACACTCAGACTTACTTTTCCTGTGATTTGCAGAGTTTTACCCAGCATAGGGGAGGCGCTAGGGGTGTAAATGTCCGATTTGTAGCAGTATTTCGAACGCAACTTTTTTCCATTGCTAGGTAAAACTCCAAATCGTTGCTCATTATCTTCGGGACACTCAGATTTACTTTCCCTGTGATTTGCAGAGTTTTACCCAGTATTGGGGAGGCGCTAGGGGCGTAAATGTTCGATTTTGTCCGATTTTTAGCGGTTTTTCGGGAGGAACTTTTTTCCATTGCTGGGTAAAACTCCAAATCGTTGCTTAATATCTTCGGGACACTCAGACTTACTTTCCCTGTGATTTGCAGAGTTTTACCCAGCAAAGGCGAGGCGCTAGGGGCGTAAATGTCCGATTTTTAGCGGTTTTTCGAACGCAACTTTTTTCCACTGCTGGGTAAAACTCCAAATCGTTGCTTTTTCTCTTCGGGACACTCAGACTTACTCTCCGTGTGATTTGCAGAGTTTTACCCAGCATAGGGGAGGCGCTAGGGGCGTAAATGTCCGATTTTTAGCGGTTTTTCGAACGCAACTTTTTTCCACTGCTGGGTAAAACTCCAAATCGTTGCTTTTTCTCTTCGGGACACTCAGACTTACTCTCTGTGTGATTTGCAGAGTTTTACCCAGCATAGGGGAGGCGCTAGGGGCGTAAATGTCCGATTTTTAGCGGTTTTTCGAACGCAACTTTTTTCCATTGCTGGGTAAAACTCCAAATCGTTGCTTATAGGGTATTTCGCTGAATCTCGAAACGGAAGTAAGAAGTCGACAAGAAGTACGAAAGCACGGGCGAGGATGAGAGGGAGGCTGAAACAGAAACGCTTCCACCTCCCCCCTCGCCATCGTTTTGGTACTTCTTGTCGACTTATTGCTTCCGTTTCGAGATTCAGTGAAATACCCTATTATCTTCGGGACACTCAGACTTACTTTCCCTGTGATTTGCAGAGTGTAACCTAGCATAGGGGAGTCGCTAGGGGCGTAAATGTCCATTTTTGTCCGATTTTTAGCAGTTTTTGGAACGCAACTTTTTTCCATTGCTGGGTAAAACTCCGATCGGTTAGTGTATGTCTCTAGGATACTAAAATACCTTTTTCTTTTCATTTTGAGAGTTTTACTTAGCATAGGAAAAAAAAATTCTGGCCAGAAAATTTTCTGGCCAACTTTTTCCCGGTGTTGGCTCTATACTTTGTTTTTTCCTTTTTATAGACCATCTATCTGCAATGGTTACTGTTTTTCACCAACTTGCTTCAACCTCTGACAATTTTCCAGAGAAAGGTTTATAAGTTGAGATAATAAATCCAAAAGCACTACAAATAAATATCCAAATGGTTTGAAGAGACCTTGTTTATTGACTTTGAAACGATGCTTTGACAGTAATATGCTCAGTCGACAACACACAATATACGGTCATCTTCTTCTTTTACGCCCATTTGGAAAACTACTTTACCTGCATCACAACACAGAGCGTACACATTAGTTGAATGAAATGACAGTTCGTGTTGTAAGTTGAGAAGGTAAATACGATTCAAGATATACTTACATCACGCAAGGAAAGGGAACTGAAGTCTCATGGTCTCGAGCAGAAACAAGGCAACCACTCCATAACACATTCAGTTGAATGATGAACTTTCTTCTTTAACACCCACAGGAAGTCCTTTGGAAAACAGCTTTACCTGAATCACAACACATAACGCAAACATTAGTTGAATGTAAGGACAGTTTGTTTTGATAGTTTTTCACACAAGTGGGGAGGCAGCAAACATTATCAAATGCATCGATGTGAGCCAAAACATGAAAATGCGAGTCAGAAGACACAAGAAGCAAACAAACAAGGCTAGAGTCGAAGATCAAAGCAAAGTATGAACCAAAGCATACACAACACAGTAAAATAAATTTAAGGAAAGTAAAACTGCGAAGGGAAGGGTAGAAATTTAGAGATCAACAAGAGGAATGTTTCAGTGAGCAAAACTATCTCTTGATAGAAATGAAATATATTACACTACAAGCACACGTTCAGACAGAGGTTATGGTACACGGTAAGGATTGCATAGGAGGTGCAAGTTTTGCAAATCGAGAATTTACCAAACGAAGCGAAATTTCTATTCATTGCAAGAGACTTACGCACTGAGTAGATAGAAATTAACGAATCGAAACGCTGGCGACGCACAACGGAAACCTAAAGAAACGACTCGAACGAGAGGCCCGTCTCTGCTTTCGTCTGCTTGTGCGTGAGCAGTCTCCGGGCCGGGCGGTGGCCATGGCACCGCATCCGTGACGTCATGGCCCAAAACTATGAGAAAATGTTTCCCAATGTAAAAAGCGCGATACTTCAAACCATTCGCAGATGTGTCACTGAGTAAAGTACACAACAAAACACGAATTGTAGGCGTCTGCGGTATGTTTGCTACATATACTCCTTGAAATTGGAGGATCGCCGCTACTTCAAGACAGGTACTTGGCTTGGTGGCTTGAATTACAAGACCTGCGTCATGGAATCACGCAATTCCACGACTGGGTCTTGGATTTTGGTCAAATTACAAGGAAAACACTTGAAGTCAACAAATCGTTCTTGACCCGGGTGGAAGGATCTCCACTTTGGAATGTAGAAGCTAACATCAAACCAACTTGAATTCCAGTTGTAGTCCGATCCTGTTTTGATTCTACTCTATTTGGAGCTTGACCATTCTTTAAGGTGCAATAAGTTCTGGAAAGCAAACATAGTCTAAGTGCAGAAACGCCCCTATAGTTGGAAGGCAGTTAGACTGCAGAAAACTGTAGACTATCTGGAGATTTCTATAGTTAAACTAGAGTTTCTCTACAGTTAGTATGCAACGATTTCGGACCTTTTGCAGTTTAACTACAGTTGACTACAGTTTGTTGTGTAGTTTGCACCATGGATGATTTGCTGTCTGTTGTTGCAGTTGGACTATGATGTGACCATGGATGATTTCCTGTCAGTTGTTGCAGTCAGACTATGATGTGACTGCTCTCTTTCCTCAGTTGCAAATGGTGTAGAGAGTCACTTGCAGTGCAAAAAAATCTGAGTATTAAATGTGTATAGATGTGTATAGAGGCTGCACTTTTAAGTATTCTTTATCTCTGCTTCAAGTCTGCAATATTATTGTTAAAATGGTGTGCAGACATGAATGCAAATTTTGACTACATTCTGAATGTACAACACCTTCCCTTTCTCTTTCCAGTATGCAATGCACTGTTGCAGTAGTTCAGATCAATTTGTCTACATACTGAAAGTTAGATCCTTCCACGCTACACATTCCAGTTTAGTATTAATTTAAAGTATTAAATTATTGGATGATATTCAACTATATACATGATAGATTGTAGAATTGATAAGGTATGGTTTTAGGTAGAATGCAGTAAAACAAGAAAGTAAACTGAGGACAACTTTAATTGAAAACTGCTTAATACACATCCCACATTCTGTAATCTTGGCATGACTAGTCTCATGATCTTCGTCACTTCAGTTAGCCAGTCTCAAATATTAGTTTTCCACTAGGACTGCTGCGCTCCAAGATGCCTCTCTAGTTGTGGAACTTAAGTAGCTCCTGAAAAACAACACGAAGATTACTTTCACATTCCTTGATGATCAAATGGACTGACCGATCTACAAAATTTTTAACAACCTACCTTTAATGTTACTCTGCAGAATTGAGTGATAACAATAACAAAGCTGACAGACCTGGAAAAATACAACCACATTATTAAACACTTATAAAAAGTAAATAGAGAGATTGTTGTAATCTAGAGAAATGACCACTTACCTAGCAATACATTGCAGTATGGGGTGAGAGCGATCTAGGTTAATATTGAGATTAAACCTTCACTTCACAAAGCCTACAAAAGAAAACGCATAGAGTTTAAGCAAGCCACTAATAAAATCATGAATCATGGAATAGACTACGGAAGGTTCAAAGCAAAACTTACCAATGGTAGATACATATAGAAGTGATTTTGGTTGACATTGTTTCCGAATTCCTACGATTGACAAAATGTCTTGGTGCTACCCTTCCCCTCATCACACATTGACTGCCTGCAAAATATTAAAAGTTAGGTTTTCACAGGCACAGTGAGATTAACTAATGATTTGCATCAAGAAATGAAGTAGAGAGGAAGCAGAGGATTAAAACTCACTTTGAGATAAGGTTAGGAGGTTATGTTTCCCTTCACCATAATGGTGGTGACTGACTTCAGGAGAGATTCGCATTGAGAGCGATCTAGGTTGATATTGAGATCAAACCTTCACTTCACAAAGCCTACAAAAGAAAACGCATAGAGTTTAAGCAAGCCACTAATAAAATCATGAATCATGTAATAGACTACTGAAGGTTCAAAGCAAAACTTACCAATGGTAGATACATATAGAAGTGATTTTGGTTGACATTGTTTCCGAATTCCTACGATTGACAAAATGTCTTGGTGCTACCCTTCCCCTCATCACACATTGACTGCCTGCAAAATATTAAAAGTTAGGTTTTCACAGGCACAGTGAGATTAACTAATGATTTGCAGCAAGAAAAGAAGTAGAGAGGAAGCAGAGGATTAAAACTCACTTTGAGATAAGGTTAGGAGGTTATGTTTCCCTTCACCATAATGGTGATGACTGACTTCAGGAGAGATTCGCATTCATCAAATTGCTTTCCATATTTACTTGTGCGTGGTGAAAGTATGAAGTCATATTATTATTACTGAAATACGTGCTCCTGCTCAGTAAATATTAGGAAGGGAGAGTCGCCGGCAGCCTGTTTCCATAGGCCACATCCTACAGGAAAACAAATCTAGAAGTCAGCAATCCAGGTCCAAAGGCTTTAGAGCAAAGTTAGTAATGGTTAAGAAACGATACCTACTGATTCGCCCAAATCTTCAAACGGTAAAATATCGGTTTCGACGCTTCCTATGGTCTTTCTAGGTTTGTTTTTGTTGTGATCCACCCGTCTGATGCGATGCGGAGCAGACACACGACGCGCGTAGCGTCGCCGCCAAGGCCAACTCGATCAGCTGCTACGGTGAGTGGTTGCACTGCATTCTGGGAGTTGTAGGTTGTAGCTCCAGCTGATATAATAAACACACACTCATTTGTTTTCCTGCTCACACTTAAAGCTTGTTTTAAAAAGCCCTTCGAAAAACTTTTCGAACTATTAGATAAAGTTTATGGCAATACTTCATGGGGTAAACAAGGTCAATCCAAAGTTGCTATTGCAACGCTCTGTGTTAAACATACCTGTATCTTCCTGTTATTTTGATGACTGGGTTCGTATTTTATTCAGTTGTCCCAGACCTCATTTCGCTTAGATTCTCGAGAGCGATGTGTGTACTTTAAACTATTGTATTCTTATAGCTAAGGCTTTTTTAAAGTCATGTGAACGTATGTAGCTTTCTTATAGAGATGCAAATCAAACAGTAAAGTGTAGTGGCATAATTGATTTTGCATCACTCTATCACTCGAAGATAACCTCAACTATACCAAGTGCATCTGACGGGATCCACTTTTACATTCTGTATTGTTTTCAGGTTTGCACCTCACAATGCAGTTTGAGTCAACTCCCAGCCCAGGCATTCATATTTCCCTACTGCAAAGGTAAATGTGTTTTTAATTATATTCCTTGATAACAATTGTTCAAAACTAATTATTTTCTTACTGTTTGTCTGCCAGGTCATAGCAGTGGTATCATTCTGTTTACTATCAACATTCATCTTATTTTTTTTCTGTATCGCATTACTTGCTTTTACTATTGCCTGTTACATTTTAACTATGTAAATTGTTTTACTGAAGTGATTGTAAAAGGAGCATTAGTGGTGTGTAATAAAAAATAAGGTAGTTAAATAACTTTCTATTTTATTGAAAACTTCATTTTAACTTAAAAGAAACACAAAATAAAAATTCCTCTGTTGGAACTCTTGCACGACGGCAAGTAACTAAGAGGCATTTAGTCTTCATCCGAGCAAGACATTTCTGCTTCATACTGAAAAAGACAAAAAGATTGCTTTTTAAAAGTATACTTTATGGACTAAACATGTGCATGGCAACAATTTTACCTCCATTTCTGTCCTAGCTCTAGCCTTTTCTCCTGTGCACGCATTTACTGCACTACCAAAGGCAGACTGGGTTATTGGAAATCGAGCAAGCACAAAGTCTATAAGGAAATAAAATGGGATTTAAGTTAGATACCTCCTAATAATAGACATGTACTTTGGTCACGGATTACAATACTCATGTAGTTTGGCAACCCTCCTCAACATCCACATACATTGTTGTGTGGTTCTTAAAGCTCACAGGACAAAGTACGTGGGTGTTGAGGAGGGTGGCCAAACTCAGTATTCAAAGCCGTGACCAAAGTCTGGTTGTTAGGAGGGTGGGAGACTCACTAGAGTAAAAGTGGGTTGAGCTCTTACCTTGTATGTCTCTCATGACCTGATAGCGTTTCAGTGAAGGTTTCTGAATAATTCTCCCATCGGGCAGTTTTCTTTGCTGGCCAGCATATGTCGATCTTAGTAACCGTCGTTGGGAGAATGCAGCTCGAACTAAATACATAGTCATTGCAGTAGCTGACTTACAATGCCTAGCTTGCTGATAGCAGCTATTCGAAATGCATAACACTTTCCCTATCTTGACCTGCACAACAAAAAAATTAATTAGATAATGCTAGGTGTATCTAAAAAATTTATAGAACTACCATTTTACCTGATCTGGCTCAGAGTCTATGGGTTGCTTAGCTGCAGCAGTTGTAGAAGCTGGAGAGCGTTGCAGAGCGGCAAGTAAAACTTGAAGCATGTCTGCAAAATATAGGAGAAGTTACTTCTACCCGTTATAGTATTCAATGATTTGTATGGGCTTTAAACATACCATTACTCGTTGCAGATTCTTGGCTCCTATGTTGCCCTGACGTACTTGGGGAAAACGACCTGGCGGAATTAAGGCTGCTGTTTGCCGTACTTGGGGAAAACGACCTGGAGGTAGTCAGGCTGTTGCTTGACGCATCCTTTTCAGTATTCAGAAGTCCCACCTCCTTCCTCTTCAAAAACTGAAGGTCATCTAAACACAATCGATAAGTTAGGGGGATATCAGTTCCTGATGCCGCCTTAGGGACTGGATGTAGACTGTCATTGCTTGCCTCAAATCACAGTAGCATCAGAAAAACCTTAAAGTGGAGACATTTGTACTCACCGCTAACTGCAAGCACCAGACCATCGTAGAGTTTCCATCCATCCCGAGGTTTGGGGGGAACGCGCCACTCAATGGTATACCCAGTAGGGTCGAATGGCCCAGCTGGCTCAAAGTCGCGTATCCAGGTGGTGTCCACATTGTGGGTGAACTGGCCGACATGCTTTGGGTTTGTCCACTTCACCAAAGCGTACAGACGTGATGCAGATTCAGAACGGGAACGCGATGCCGAGCGTGAGCGAGACCGAGAACTAGACCTTACGGCGGACCGTGAACGTGACCGATTACGTTCTGAATGTTGAGACCGAGAACGCGACCGCATCTGCCTACCCATCTTGGGAGGAGAAATTTGAGCAATACTGACGCAAGATAAAACACGAGTCAACGAGTCAACGAGTCAAATATAGCAGACCGTACCAGGCACTTTGTCAATACGCACACGCAGAACTGGAAGTGAGCTGATGGTCGCACTGGAGGGAATTTATATCGGGGCAGGAACCCAGAAAACTGTAGTCAAATGTGTGTCCAACTGTACTTCCACTGCTGTCAAAAAAGACTTTCAGATTGTCTTTATCAAATACAAAGCACAATTTTATTTTGTTGATGGTTTTAAAATTAAAAAATTAAAAATTGCTTTGTAAAATGGTAGTTTAATTTGCTTAATTCAAAATAATGAGGTGTTGTGCGAAAGTGAAGAAGAGGAGGAATATCGTCTGCAGTGCAGACGATATTCCTGCACTGATGTTTTCTTCCGGCAGCCTCGTTTTCCTCACTTTCGCTAAAACCTCACTAACCTCTCCAAGCCTTTAAGGAAATGAAGCCACAAGCGAGTACTCCCAAGCGACGTGGACCGTACTTTAAATGGAGTTTGAAAAATGGCAAAATGCCAAAGAGTACGAAATTTTCAAGAGTTTGTCCATCTCAAACTTCATTTAAGAAAAATGTTTTTAAAAGGTTAGTATCCCGTTTTAAAAGTATTAAGTTTGACTCGTTCCATACTGCACTCATGTGTTTGGCTTCCTCTATTTGGGAATCAGTATACTAATTTTAACTTTATATACTTGAAGCCTATGACATTTTTTTACATTTACTTGTAAGGCTGGCAAATAACGCCTAGATAGATTCCTATCTATCATATTCATTGTTTCCTGTTACAGAAGACATAAGCTGACAGAGACAGCAAGGATTCAGAGTATCTTCAAAGCCAATCAACCTCCGTTGCCAAACCCAGCTCGCCCATCAACATCACAATCCGATATCACATCACATCAAGAAGTGTCACCGCATCACATTATCAGTGAATCAGACCACCATCGTACAATCTCACCATCTGATTTTTTTATAGCTGGAGATTGTCAACAAGAAGTAGGATTTTTTTTAATAGTTTATCATTTTATTTTAAATGAACACATCACACTGAAGTGCTTTTACTCTGTAGATTTATGAAAGTGACAACATTGAAATTGCTGGTGAAGAACACTGTGTCCCAAATGTGGAGCTTCATGAACTTGAAGGATTTGAAATTGTTGATGATGTACAGAGTGACCAGCTTCTGAACACATCAGTTTACAGTGAGGTACTGCAAGTGAATGAATGGATAAGTTTAGCAGACTGTTATTATTTTTACTGATTAATTTTGTTTTCTTACAGGAGTCATTCACTCTTAGACTTGATATTTCAGAAGAAGATTCAAATTTAAATGAAGAATTCAATCCTGAGCCAGATAACGTTGAAGCAAATGACGAAGAAAGTTCTGATGAAGAAGTGTTGACCGAAGCTTCCAATCTTTTTTTATCTGTTGACCAAAGAATTCATATTTTGTTGCTCCTTGCCACTATGAAACGTCATAACTTAACATATTCAGCAGCTGAAGATATTATGGGCCTAGCTGGTGTTTTGACAGAATGTCAAGTCTTTCTTCCACCTCGGTATTTAATTAAAAAAACAATTGAAGAATACTCATGTTGCATCACTGAGCATCACATATGCCCTGCTTGTCAAAAATATAATGGTATTAAGTCCTCAGAAAAATTCCAGTGTGTACAATGTAAGGAAATGGTCAGTACTCTAGACAATAAGAAGCAGGGTAATATGTTTTTATATTTATCCTTGAGAGAACAGCTGGAAGAACTACTAAAGCATCATTCTGATGATATTTTGAAGCCTCAAGAGCGAAAGAAGATTGACCCATGCAATTATGAAGACATATTTGATGGGAAATGCTATAAGAAAAATATAGGTAAAAACACTTTGACAATCAATTTTTTTGTGGATGGACTTCAGGTATGTAAATGTTAAAATTAAAACAATTTTATTTTGTAGTTATGCCGGCCCTACTTTGGTTTCATGAACAGTTCTCTTACAGATAGCAACAACGAGCAAGAAATCTGCTTGGCCTGTGTTGGCGTGCTTAAATGAGCTGCCTATACCTCTCAGAAGGAAACATATATTTTTAATTTCGTTGTGGCTTAGTCTGAAAAAGCCAAACTGTAATGAGTACTTACAGCCGTTCGTTGAGGAATGTGCTCGTTTGGAAGAAACTGGTATATCATTTGTTAAGAATAGTCACCTGTTTCACTTTGAAGTTAGAGTAATAGTTGGAATTAGTGACACTATAGCAAGACCACTTCTCAGATATTCAATTCAATTCAATGGTAATTCTATTTTGTTTTCTCAGTCTTTTTCTTTCTATTTTTTTTTTAATTTACTGATTTCTGATGCCTACTTTTGTTTATCAACAGGGTGGTATGGTTGTGGCCTCTGCCTTCATCCAGGTTTTAGAATGAAGTATTCAAGGGGTCATATTCGATCATATTCAACAAAAGCTGGGAAGTTTCCAAACAGGAACCATGATCAGCTAATGCAAATGGCAAGAGAAGCAGAGCAAGTTGGAAAGCCCGTCAAGGGTATTAAAGGCATATCTGTTTTGTCGAAATTGAAAGATTTCAACATGGTCCGTGGACTGGATTTAGATTTTTTCCATGCTTTAGTCAATGTTTGCAAGCGCTTTGCTAATTTGTGGTTCCTTGAAAAGTTCAAGAACAAACAGTTTGGTTTGTCTTCAAAATTTGAAGAGATAAATGCCAGATTGTTACAGATCACTCCTACCTCCGATGTGTCCAGGAACCCAAGATCTCTGAAAGATCGATCTGACTTCCGTGGACATGAATGGTTCCACTGGGTAATTGAATACAGTATACCAGTTTTAAAAGGCATTCTACCTGCAAAATTTTTAAACCACTGGAGCCTGCTAGTTCACGGAGTAGCTCTCATTATGCAGAACTCTGTTGCAAAAAGTGAGTTGGCTTATGCTGGTCGCTTCCTTTCAATGTTTGTGTCCGGCATAGATGATCTGTATGGCAAACATCATGTGACCTTTAGTGCCCATCTTCTGACCCATCTGGAAGACAGTGTTTCTGAATATGGTCAACCGTGGGCACATTCAGCATTCATGTTTGAGAGTTATTTGGCAGAAATTAAACAAGCAGTTAAGAGCAGCAATGGTGCTAGCTTACAAATTTGTAAAGCTATGCAAAGAAAAATCGCTTTGAGAAAGCTTCAAGAAGATGTGGAGAATTCCATGACTGATTCGCAACAGCAATATCTTCAAACTATGCTCACTGGACGAAAACTTGCTCCTGCACACCTCACTATTGGTGCTGCATCTCTTTTAGGGAAGCCTAAGTCTGGCCCACTTTCTCAGGAGTCGGTGTCCTCTCTGAGAGGGGCAGGAGTACAGTGTGGAGAAAATTCATCTTTTTTATCATTTGACCGCTGTCAGCTTTATAATGAAGTTTATCATTCTGTTAACTATACTAAAGTGACAAAGCAGAACAATAGTGTTGTACTGCTCGTCTCTGATGAGGTTTTTATCATACACTCTTTTGTTGTATTTAACAATGAATGTTATATTTTGGGAAACGTTATTGAAGATAACCATCACAAGAAATTGAGTGACATGGCTTTGCCACACATCAGGGTGTTAAAGGAAGAACCAGAAGGCATTAGAAGATGTTATCCAGTATGTGACATAGACTCTAAACTTCTGTCATTTAGTATCAAATCACAGTCTGGTGATACACTCAGAATAGCTTGCATTAACGTTTTAAAAATGGAAATGCTCAGGTGATGACCAGTATTGAACCAATGTAGATTTTAGTTACCATTTTATATTGACAAGATGGGTGTTTGTTACTCAAACAAATTTATCCATGCATTTACTTTTAAAACTAGATGGATTTGACTATGGGCTTGGTGTTGTTAATATTTGATGCTCATGCTATATATCCCTGTTTACTTCCTTTTATTTTTATTCTTGAGTATTATGTGCCATAAATTGTATTTTTTGACTTAAATTTTTTTTTAATTTTACAATTAATTATGTAATATGACCCTAATGATGTAAATAACACTTCATTCTGTACAATATTTTGAGTGGGAAGAAATTATAGTTGAATACAATGGGCATTACACTAGGTGCATTTAAAACTTCATTAACTTTTTTGACCTGAAGTTGGATTATGTGATTTTGTGTTGTATAAATTAATCTTCCCATTCTAATGTTTACCTGCTGTATATATATTTAAAGTTACCGCCTATAGTTAATTTGTCATATTCTGTAGCTATATTAATCAGCTAATTATCATAGTCACTGCCCTGTACATAATTGCAATGCACTCTGCACTCCAGTGCACTATATCCGGAAAGACAATAAACACTTACTTCTTGTCCAGCTCCAGAACTGTGTACATGTCGTTTATTATAGTAACAATACCTCCTTAGAAAGTAACTTTTTCAAGGACCTAAGTCCGACTTGTTATAATAAAGAATCTTGTTATAAAGTATACTGTATTCAATATTTTGTAATATGCAAATAAAAGAGAATGACGCAAGCTTGCTTTTTGTTATCACGGTTTTTTTCTTAATAATATTTTAACAGAAAGCTTTAGTTTACTTAAAAGTATAATTCAGTAACTAACAGATCAGCCACATGTATCCACAGCTATTTATTTTTAAAAGTATATGTCAGAGTTTACCATAAAATTCCTTAATTAAAAATATGTAATGAAATAGTTTAGAGCATAGACATTGACACCAAATACACAATAAAGATGTTTTGACTAAGAAATAACATCAAGAATATTTACAACATTTACAAAATTAAACTATGCATGATTACAACTTGCGTCGCTTAGTTGCAGGTTCATGAGAACTGTCTTGGTTCGCTGTGGCCAGGTCCTGCATAGAAATAACAAGATGACAACGATGTTAACAACAGTCTCTACAAAACATACCAAAATTATATTTAAACACCAAGGTATTGCACAGAAGTACTCAACATATTCTTCCCCAGTATCTTGGGTGTTAAACATCCAGTTATCTTCCTCTTTAAAAATTCTGCACACATCATTATAGTAGGCTGTTCCTCTTGATTTAGCCTCTTTACGCGTTGCTGAAAAGTCAAACAAGGAATTCAATCAACGTGTACCATGTAATGTTTGATTCACACTCCAAATTGAATCTCAGTCATTAGTAACGAATTTCAATTGGCAATGATATCAAACATTAACTCTATACAAACTAATGTTGTGCAGATGATTTTATACACACCTCCTGATCCTAAAATGACAGCATCTCTCCCGTGGTAAAGAACAGGGTCCCCACTTTCAAACTTCCTTTCCCTCGTGCTGAGAGGCCCCATAGACTTGTAAGATCTATCTTCCAGAACCATCAGAAACACATGGACCCGGGACATCTTGCTGTCAAACTGGTGCACCTACAACATTCAAAACAAAAATTGTTGAGGAATCTTTGCAGAGCATGTTGGACTTTTCATCCACAGAGCAAAAAGCAAAGTACAAAAGAAAAGAAGCTCTACTGCCATAACCACGATTCAAGACGCACCTTCTGCAGTTAAACGTAGCTCGCTCGCTCAAGTCCACCTTTTCGGTGGCGCAGACGAATTCACACACGAGACCCACGAGTGACCAAGTGACCACACAAGGAGGGGGGGGGGGGAGTGTGTAGGTGGGAAGGGGAAAGAATACGGTGAGGAGAGAAGACGCAGAGCGGAGTCAACCGGTACCAACTGGTACCGGGAGTTTCAGAGAAGAGGCAGGAGTTCTGCAGGCCTGCCTATACTAGAGTTTGCAGGCGCACAGTGCCTGGCCGGCCAAGGTGGGCTCCATCATACACTCCGCGCTTCTCCCTCGCCACGCGGCCATGGCAGGAGGCTAGCGAGAAGCGCGGAGTGGAAGACGAACCGACGAACCCCACATTGGCCCCTGCAGACTCTAGCATAGGCAGACCCGCAGAACTCCTGCGTCTTCATTATGCGCCGGGTTGCCTATAGCCGCTCTCTCATAATCTTCAATATTAATTAAATATTTTTTCGCGGGTGTGGTAGCAGAGTGGACTCACAAAGTATTCGATCTGAAGACGAAAATACAAAACATTCTCAACAAGATTTATTCTCCGAGATATGAGTTAAGTGTGTGGATATGGGAGAGTTCTCGTTGAGTGGGGCTGTCAAAAGTAAATGAAGTTCATGACTAGAGATAAAGTAGCATTTCGGGATTGCAGTTTCTGATGTGTTCAGGCATTGTTCTACTTAGAGTTTATGACTGCGATTGCAGTAGCAATTCGTGACTATGCACTAACTACACCCAAACTGTAGTCGTGACTGTAGTTTATGACTGCGATTGCAGTAGCAATTCGTGACTATGCACTAACTACACCCAAACTGTAGTCGTGACTGTAGTCTGATACTCCAGTCCCAGAGTGCAGTGCTACTTACAAACCCAACGCAGAATGGCTGCATCTCACAGAGCATTCAGGATTGCACTGTGCTGTGCAATGCACTTGTGCAAGATTGTTGGTGTACAGTTCGACTACGGTATTACTGTATTTTCAAAAGTACAGTTCAACCACCACAGTTTGAAATATACCGTAACTTGTGATCCTTCCACCCGGGGAAATTCATGAAAGAATCTGGAAATAACAGAAACTTTTTTTACCGTGCACTGCCACCAGCACTTCTTCCCCGGTATCCACCACCACGCATTACATGCTGATTAACACGACCTCCACGAATGTTTCGGCCACGCCAGTTACTTCTTCCACGTCCTCCTACATGACCTCTACTATTCCTCATACGCCAATGCAAGTCTGAAAAGAAAATTATACAATACAATCTAATATTGAATACTACATTCTAACCTAAATAGTACATACTCCTAATACAACTCAAATTATTATAATTTGACCCAACGACTTACCACATGCCATGCCAATTCCCTTCACCAGTGAAAAACGAGCAAAATCATCCATTTCAATAACTTTCAATCAAATTTCGCACGAAACTTACAGAACACCCAAGAACCAACGCTATGTAAGCCTTCTCACATTCGGTCAACAATTAAAAACATAACACAACCACAACCTGCCAATAACGCTAGAAACTGCCCATAACCCATCCATTAATATCAGCAGATCACGTCTTCTGCTAATCTCCATATAAACTAACCCCTACATTCCTACACTAAGGCCCAAAGAATGCCACTTCATTAATTTCATTCCTGCCAAAATTTACTTACCTCTCTCTGTTTAATTATAAATTACAGTTTAATCTATCTTGCAATGTATGAAAAAAATTATACTAACTTGAAGTATTAGTTAGCTGTTTCACTTAGAACTAAGTACAGAAACAACGAAAAACTGAATTAATATAGTAGAAAGTCCAAACCAAGACTATCACTGATGGATTAATATTCTTAAAAAATCCCTCTCTGCATTTTCATGGGCTTGAGACCATCATGGTTATTAAGAACCAAGGCTGCATTAAGATTTTTTATCGTCCTAAAATACAAACAGAAAAAAATTGTGTGTGCGTGCTCTAAAATCAAACCAATAAGTGACCTAACTGCTATTTCCCACAAATTGATGCACTAGCTAGGACCATGTCTAAAACTCATGTAAAAAATGCATTTCTGAAAAGGTTAGAATGAAATTGTAAAAAAAAAGTCTCAATGAAAGCATATCACCTTTATAGATGAAAATTACACTCAAATCTTTCCTCCTACAAGATATAATAAAATAATTAGCATTACTGGCCCCAATTTAAAATAAGTTACAATCAGCAAATCTTCCAATGTAGAAGATTCCCATTCCACTTAAAGTTTTGCCAACCCCATCTACCACTCAAATGATAACGTTAAAAGGTTAGTATTTGTCAAATTAGCTGCCTGTAAAAGTGATTGACCTTTTATTACAGACCCATTAAAAATTTGTCTCTAACAGTTACTTCTTCACTCTCCCTTGTACTAATATGTATGTGTGCTTTAAATTAGACAGTTATTTTTAGATTCCCATACGTTCACCACCACCTAAACCTTTTTCATAACTCAGCCAAAATATATTTTTGCCCAGATCATAAACCCATGCAATAATAGTCATCAACACTCCACAGTAAAAGCCCATTTTCACATAATCCTCAAAGTGAGTACTCAAATTCATCCTTGTAAAAGACAGAAACATGCCAACAACTCTCCACAACGAACAACTTACCCATTTCAGTAGTTTTTCACTACAAATAAATTCGTCAAAAAAAACTTTTCAAACTACAATAATAAAAGACCATTAATATAAAATAGATTTATTTTTAATGAATAAAACATGCCATGCAAAGTTAGTAGTAACCAAAAGAAAAACATGCAAAGAGTGAAACAAAACCAATGATGAAAGTAAACAAAGAAATTTCACAGGTCAATTCATGCACTCCATAAGAAGAAGAATAATATTTAAACATTATTTCAGTTAGTACATGCAGTTACACAAATTCAGTTCTTTCTCACCCACTGCATATCATAGCTGTCATTACCGTATCTATTAGCCTTCATACCATAGAACATGGCAAAAGCCTTCTTACCAGCCTCCAATCTGCTTTTTAAACTTAACACACTAGATTCCGTCATATTTTTACTAAGACTTGCCGGCATCCACACATACTTTACTTCCTCACTATTTTCTAACACAAACCCACCAACAACAGAGAGTCTCCCATCTATTCGCATGGAATAGATATCAACCAACTCATGCTTTAGATTTTTTTCAAGTTCATTCGCCTTAAAAATGACCCTATTCACAGTACTATCCAATTCCTGTTAAAAACTAGGTAGATGTACGCCAGACCACGTCTCGCGTAACAGGCTTCGCGATATCTCGCGAAACACTGTTACGCTGCGACGCGCCTGCGTACATCTACCTAGGCCTGCGGCGCTATCAGTATAGATTAAGATGCCATAAAAAATACGCTTTAAATAACGAAACAGTGGTTGCAAAAAAATTTCACTCGTGCAGACGGTTCCGGCAATATGCTAGTCTTTGATAAGCGAAAATCTGAGAAAAACACAACTCTAAGCGTATATTAAGGACTTTTTGTCGAAATTTGACGCTGCAGCGGCTTAACGGTGCGAGATACGGCCAAACGGACGAAATTTTCGCCCAGAGGGTCGCAACTCGTCGAAATGACTCGGAAACGACACCCAACATGCATTTTTTAAACTTTTCTTCCATTAGTCACGCAGTAGCGGCTAAACGGTAAGAGATACGGCCAAACGGACGAAATTTTCGCCCAGAGGGTCGCAACTCGCCGAGTTACCCCTTAGGACACTGTAAAAAAAATATTTATTTTTAAAATTATTTTTTCGAAAATGTAAATTAATTTTTAACGGTGTCAATTTTTGAGCTAGAATGCCCATTTTCGAACTCGACCGAGCTTTTTAGGCGAGGAAGCTACAGTAAAAATTTCAAGTCGATATCTCAACTTGTTCTCGAGTTATCGTGCGGACAGACACACAGACAGACAGACAAACAGACAGACAGACAGAAGCCAAATTCGATCAGTGAAGTAATAGGCTTCGCTATCGCTCAGCCAATAAAAAGACCAGAATTAAACTATAACACAAACTACTGCAAATCAACTACTAACTTAAATAAACTTACACCAAACAAATCATCATCAGATTCATTTTTCTTCGATTCATCTTCCTTCGCTGGATGAACACTCGGACCAGGTTTGCAATCATCCATCTTTGCTTCTTGATTGTTCTAAAGCAAAAATACACTACATTCAACTCCAAATTAAACATATACATAACCTTATACACCTTTTAATGATGCATACCTCATTAACACCGAGTTGATCACTTTCTGACCCATGATCAAGACTTTCATTGACTTTAGCAACTTTGGGCTCACGATCACCACTACCACCCATAACACTTGCTGCAACTCTCTCTATGAAGGTTAAAATCGCAATTACACCAATGACTAATAATACTAGGTAGATGTACGCCAGACCACGTCTCGCGTAACAGGCTTCGCGATGTTTCGCGAAACACTGTTACGCTGCGACGCGCCTGCGTACATCTACCTAGGCCTGCGGCGCTTCCCATCTAAAAAATTAGGATGCCATATTGTCGAAACTTATTTGAACCCTTGTCGTCAAATCAGGGAACGCCATTGAATTACACTGGAAAGGACCGTTCTGACAATGTACGGGAAAGGGTAGTTTGGGTTTGTCGATAAATGTCAGAACTTTTGAGTTATGCCTATGCCCTTGCTGACTGGTTCAAATACGATTCTAATAATAAATCAGTTGGCAACATTGAATTGCACTCGTGCAGACGGTTCCGGCGATATGCCGATCTGATTAATACACTTTTTACGCGCGTATTGGCGACTTCTTGTCCAAATTTAACGCTGTAACAGCAAAACGGTAAGAAATACGACCAAACGGACGAAATTTCCGCCCAAAGGGTCGCAACTCGTCGAAATACCTCGGAAACGACACCTAACATGCATTTTTAGGACTTTTCTTCCTTTAGTCACGCAGTAGCGGCTAAACGGTAAGAGATACGGCCGAACGGACGAAATTTTCGCCCTATGGGTCGCAACTCGCCGAGTTACCCCTCAGGACACTGTAAAAAAAATATTTATTTATAAAATTATTTTTTTTCGAAAATGTAAATTAATTTTTAACGGTGTCAATTTTTGAGGTAGAGAGCCCATATTCGAACTCGTCCGAGCTTTTTAGGTCAAGAAGCTTCAGTAAAATTTTCAAGTCGATATCTGAACTCGTTCTTGAGTTATCGTGCTAGCAGCTACACAGACAGACAGACAGACAAACAGACAGACAGACAGACAGGAGCCAAATCGGATCAGTGAAGTAATAGGCTTCGCTATCGCTCAGCCAAAAAATCCATACAATAACAGAACCAGAGATAAAAAATATATTTACCTTCAATGGATTGAACATTTTCAATAACTTTTGATCACCAAAACTTCACACAAAACCAACAAGGGAATACCCCAAACAGTAAGCAACAGTTGCTACGACAACCATACACCTGCTAGCGAATGCTTCCAAGCAGAGATTGATTGCGCAGAAAAAGACCAAAATCAATCAAATAGCATTTTTCCACACCAAATAAATTATAACGCTACAATATTTCTACATAACATTTCTATTAACTAGGTAGATGTACGCCAGACCACGTCTCGCGTAATAGGCTTCGCGATATCTCGCGAAACACTTTTACGCTGCGACGCGCCTGCGTACATCTACCTAGGCCTGCGGCCATCCAGCCATAAAAAAAAATACGCTTTGAGTAACGAAACAGCCGGCGCCATTAAATTTCACTCGTGCAGACGGTTCCGGCGATATGCTAGTCTGTGATAAGCGAAAATCTGAGAAATACACAACTCTAAGCGTATGTTAGGGACTTTTTGTCAAAAGTTAACGCTGCAGCGGCTTAACGGTGCGAGATACGGCCAAACGGACGAAATTTCCGCCCACAGGGTCGCAACTCGTCGAAATACCCCGGAAACGACACTCAACAAGCATTTTTAGGACTTTTCTTCCTTTAGTCACGCCGTAGCGGCTAAACTGTAAGAGATACGGCCAAACGGACGAAATTTTCGCCCAAAGGGTCGCAACTCGCCGAGTTACCCCTTAGGACACTGAAAAAAAATATTTATTTTTAAAATTATTTTTTCGAAAATGTAAATTAATTTTTAACGGTGTCAATTTTTGAGCTAGAATGCCCATTTTCGAACTCGACCGAGCTTTTTGGGCAAGGAAGCTACAGTAAAAATTTCAAGTCGATATCTCAACTTGTTCTCGAGTTATCGTGCGGACAGACACACAAACAGACAAACAAACAAACAAACAAACAAACAAACAAACAAACAAACAAACAAACAAACAGACAGACAGGAGCCAAATCCGATCAGTGAAGTAATAGGCTTCGCTATCGCTCAGCCAATAACATTTACATTTTTTAACGAAAAACGAAAAAAAAACACGGTACGATAAAGCGCGATCTACCGGCATAAAACGTAACTACTTGCCAATCGCCAAACGACACGCGAGGCTAACGCCATTCTTTTGTCAGGTGGAAGTCCCATCCACCAGCCACCACTGATGCAAACTAATGCACAACTATAAATTGAACGAAGATTACAAAATAAAACTGAAAATTCAGTGTCCGAACGTTCATTGCATAAGGAGCCTTCGATTCAAAAATCAAGCTGATCGGACATTTTCTTACTAAGAACCTAGCTTCTAAATCGTTTAAGCAAACTACCTGAAATTTGGCTTGTCACCTAAACTTATGTTGCTGCTTATCAAATACTGAGAGAAAAGAAAATTCAATATTTTCACTCAATTGCTTGGAAATTTTTAACTAAATTTCTACATAGACTATCCACCAAAAACTCCGATGAAACCAAGACATACTTCGTGCCTACCAGGATTTCGTGAAATCGTATTTTTTTGGCTGAGCGAAGCGAAGCCTATTACTTCACTGATCGGATTTGGCTCCTGTCTGTTTGTTTGTTTGTTTGTCTGTCTGTCTGTCCGCACGATAACTCGAGAACAAGTCTCAATTGAGATATCGACTTGAAATTTTTACTGTAGCTTCCTTGCCCCAAAAGCTCGGACGAGTTCGAAAATGGGCATTCTAGCTCAAAAATTGACACCGTTAAAAATTAATTTACATTTTCAAAAAAAAGTAATTTTTAAAATAAATATTTTTTACAGTGTCCTAAGGGGTAACTCGGCGAGTTGCGGCCCGTAGGGCGAAAATTTCGTCCGTTTGGCCGTATCTCTTACCGTTTAGCCGCTACCGCGTGACTAATGGAAGAAAAGTACAAAAAATGCATGTTGGGTGTCGTCTTCGATGTACTATCAGTCTGAAAAGTTTTGTCCCTCGACTGCCAATAGCGATGGTCCCAGATAGTCTCGCACGGGTCGCCTTTTAGCGCGCCCTAGCAGCCGAGCGGAGGCTGACAAGCAAGATGGCGGCCCTGTCTCCACCTCGCATATTTAAGAAGCAATTTACCTTAAAATATCACGAAATCGTCCTGTTTTAGATTAAAATAACAAAAACATTGCTTGCAGAAGGCGATAGGAATCATCTCCGGCGCCGAGACTAATACCGATTGCAGGATGTGGACAGATATAAATCCGAACTGGGTTAGCCGGCCAGCTCCAAGACTTTTAGTGCAGCTGTCGCAATTTCTCATACCGCGCGATCGGTGCGAAATTCAAACGGACCGCAATTCTGACAGCCGTCGTCGACTACAGACAAGTCTCTTATAAGTAAGACTGTGCAATAGGCCTGGCTACAGTTAAACTCGTAATCCCCTCATTTACTTATGGAGCTCTCTGACGATATATGTAGGCAAATTTTTGCAGTTTCTTAATTAATTGCATAGCCGTAGTCAATTTATGCGAAAAGAGCATGCCAAAACATGCTTCTTTTTTGTGTTATGTTTTTCTCTTTGTTTCTCTTTGTTTTACTTTAGATGTGTTCCCGTGCTACAGGAGGATAATTGTTTTTGTGCAGATGAAGAAGGATATTGTTACACCAGAAGATCATTTTTACGAGAACAATTTTATTAACAGATAATTCAGCGAGGCGATAACATTGCAAACATAAAATGTGAACACAAAATCAAGAATAAACTAGGTAGATGTACGCCAGACCACGTCTCGCGTAACAGGCTTCGCGATGTTTCGCGAAACACTGTTACGCTGCGACGCGCCTGCGTACATCTACCTAGGCCTGCGGCGCTTTCCGTCTAAAAAATTAGGATGCCATATTGTCGAAACTTATTTGAACCCTTGTCGTCAAATCAGGGAACGCCATTGAATTGCTGGAAAGGACCGTTCTGACAATGTACGGGAAAGGGTAGTTTGGGTTTGTCGATAAATGTCAGAACTTTTGAGTTATGCCCTTGCTGACTGGTTCAAATACGATTCTAATAATAAATCAGTTGGCACCATTGAATTGCACTAGTGCAGACGGTTCCGGCGATATGCCGATCTGATTAATACACTTTTTACGCGCGTATTGGAGACTTCTTGTCCAAATTTAACGCTGTAACAGCAAAACGGTAAGAAATACGGCCAAACGGACGAAATTTCCGCCCAAAGGGTCGCAACTCGTCGAAATACCTCGGAAACGACACCCAACAAGCATTTTTAGGACTTTTCTTCCTTTAGTCACGCAGTAGCGGCTAAACGGTAAGAGATACGGCCAAACGGACGAAATTTTCGCCCAAAGGGCCGCAACTCGCCGAGTTACCCCTTAGAGCACTGTAAAAAAATATTTATTTTTAAAATTATTTTTTTCGAAAATGTAAATTAATTTTTAACGGTGTCAATTTTGGAGGTAGAGTGCCCATATTCGAACTCGTCCGAGCTTTTTAGGTCAAGAAGCTTCAGTAAAATTTTCAAGTCGATATCCGAACTCGTTCTTGTGTTATCGTGCTAGCAGCTACACAAACAGACAGACAAACAGACAGACAGACAGACAGACAGACAGACAGGAGCCAAATCGGATCAGTGAAGTAATAGGCTTCGCTATCGCTCAGCCAAAAATGTGTTGACAAAGAGCAAGACAGTCTCTTATTTAATAATTGCGAACGAAAAAATCAATTTGGCCCTTAGTCACGTTTACTTCTTTCAAATCCACGCTTATGTCAAAACAGACTTAACAGGGTTATAAATATACTATACAACGTGCAAAAAACACAAAGAAAACTTAAAGAAATACCGGCCTACAAAAATGTTACGAAAGAAATGGAATGCGAAGTGTAACATAAAAACAAACGCTCGTTACTCTCGACACTTTTGTAGGAGGGATTTCGGCCTAGTAAGAGTCCGGAAGACAAAATCTTTGTTTTCCGTAATTCAATAACAGAAATACAACTGAAACCTGCCTTCAAAAATGTCGCGAGCGGAATAAGTGCATAGTGTTACAAAAAAAACATACGCATGCTCCTGTCGACACTTTTGAAAGCGGGTTTTTGTCATCAAAGAAACTGGAAACAACAGAATTTTAGCCTAAGTCTTCTTAAAGAAATACTGGCGTACAAAAATGTTACGAAAGTAATGGAATGCAGAGTGTTACATGGAAACATACGCATGTCACTGTCGACACTTTTGTAGAAAGGGTTTCGGCCTAGTAAGAGTCCGGAAGACGAAATCTTTCTTTAACGTAATTCAATGACAGAAATACAACTAAAAC
Source organism: Frankliniella intonsa (assembly GCA_033675135.1). Lineage (NCBI taxonomy): Eukaryota > Metazoa > Arthropoda > Insecta > Thysanoptera > Thripidae > Frankliniella > Frankliniella intonsa. The sequence goes on along the minus strand of JAWJED010000029.1, from coordinate 334,628 downwards.
CTGCCTTCAAAAATGTCGCGAGCGGAATAAGTGCATAGTGTTACAAAAAAAACATACGCATGTTTCTCTCGACACTTTTGAAAGCGGATTTTTGTCATCAAAGAAACTAGAAACAAAAGAATTTTAGCCTAAGTCATCTTAAAGAAATACTGGCGTACAAAAATGTTACAAAAGTAATGGAATGCAGAGTGTTTCATGGAAACATACGCATGTCACTCTCGACACTTTTGAAAGCGGGTTTTTGTCATAAAAAAAAAACTAGAAACAACAGAATTTTATCTTAATTCATCTTAAAGAAACACTGGCCTACAAAAATGTTACGAAAGTAATGCAATGCGTATTGTTACATGGGAACATACGCTCGTTACTCTTGATACTTTTGTACGAGGGGTTTCGGCCTAATAAGAGTCAGGAAGACAAAATCTTTGCTTAACGTCATTCACTAACAGAAATGCAACTGAAACCTGCCTTCAAAAATGTCGCGAGCGGAATAAGTGCCTAGTGTTACAAAAAAAAACATACGCATGTTACTCTCGACACTTTTGAAAGCGGGTTTTTCGTATCAAAGAAACTGGAAACAACAGAATTTTAGCCTAGGTCATCTTAAAGAAATACTGGCCTACAAAAATGTTACGAAAGTAATGCAATGCGTCGTATTACATGGAAACATACGCCAGTTACTCTCGACACTTTTGTAGGAGGGGTTCGGCCTAGTAAGAGTCCGGAAGACGAAATCTTTGTTTAACGTCATTCACTAACAGAAATACAACTGAAACCTGCCTTCAATAATGTCGCGAGCGGAATAAGTGCGTAGTGTTACAAAAAAAACATACGCATGTTACTCTCGACACTTTTGAAAGCGGGTTTTTGTCATAAAAAAAAAACTAGAAACAACAGAATTTTATCTTAAGTCATCTTAAAGAAACACTGGCCTACAAAAATGTTACGAAAGTAATGCAATGCGTATTGTTACATGGGAACATACGCTCGTTACTCTTGATACTTTTGTACGAGGGGTTTCGGCCTAATAAGAGTCAGGAAGACAAAATCTTTGCTTAACGTCATTCACTAACAGAAATGCAACTGAAACCTGCCTTCAAAAATGTCGCGAGCGGAATAAGTGCCTAGTGTTACAAAAAAAAAAACATACGCATGCTCCTCTCGACACTTTTGAAAGCGGGTTTTTCGTATCAAAGAAACTAGAAACAACAGAATTTTAGCCTAGGTCATCTTAAAGAAATACTGGCCTACAAAAATGTTACGAAAGTAATGCAATGCGTCGTATTACATGGAAACATACGCCAGTTACTCTCGACACTTTTGTAGGAGGGGTTTCGGCCTAGTAAGAGTCCGGAAGACGAAATCTTTGTTTAACGTCATTCACTAACAGAAATACAACTGAAACCTGCCTTCAATAATGTCGCGAGCGGAATAAGTGCGTAGTGTTACAAAAAAAAACATACGCATGTTACTCTCGACACTTTTGAAAGCGGGTTTTTGTCATAAAAAAAAACTAGAAACAACAGAATTTTAGCTTAAGTCATCTTAAAGAAACACTGGCCTACAAAAATGTTACGAAAGTAATGCAATGCGTATTGTTACGTGGGAACATACGCTCGTTACTGTCGATACTTTTGTAGGCGGGGTTTCGGCCTAAAAAGAGTCAGGAAGACAAAATCTTTGTTTAACGTCATTCACTAACAGAAATACAACTGAAACCTGCCTTCAAAAATTTTGCGAGCGGAATAAGTGCGTACTGTTACAAAAACACATACGCATGCTCCTCTCGACACTTTTGAAAGCGGGTTTTTCGTATCAAAGAAACTGGAAACAACAGAATTTTAGCCTAAGTCATCGTAAAGAAATACTGGCCTACAAAAATGTTACGTAAGTAATGGAATGCGAAGTATTAAATGGAAACATACGCCAGTTACTCTCGACACTTTTGTAGAAAGGGTTTCGGCCTAGTAAGAGTCCGGAAGACGAAATCTTTGTTTAACGTCATTCACTAACAGAAATACAACTAAAACCTGCCTTCAAAAATGTCGCGAGCGGAATAAGTGCCTAGTGTTACAAAAAAAACATACGCATGCTCCTCTCGACACTTTTGAAAGCGGGTTTTTCGTATCAAAGAAACTGGAAACAACAGAATTTTAGCCTAGGTCATCTTAAAGAAATACTGGCCTACAAAAATGTTACGAAAGTAATGCAATGCGTCGTATTACATGGAAACATAAGCCAGTTACTCTCGACACTTTTGTTGGAGGGGTTTCGGCCTAGTTAGAGTCCGGAAGACGAAATCTTTGTTTAACGTCATTCACTAACAGAAATGCAACTGAAACCTGCCTTCAAAAATGTCGCGAGCGGAATAAGTGCCTAGTGTTACAAAAAAAACATACGCATGTTACTCTCGACACTTTTGAAAGCGGGTTTTTGTCATCAAAGAAACTAGAAACAACAGAATTTTAGCTTAAGTCATCTTAAAGAAACACTGGCCTACAAAAATGTTACGAAAGTAATGCAATGCGTATTGTTACGTGGGAACATACGCTCGTTACTGTCGATACTTTTGTAGGCGGGGTTTCGGCCTAAAAAGAGTCAGGAAGACAAAATCTTTGTTTAACGTCATTCACTAACAGAAATACAACTGAAACCTGCCTTCAAAAATGTTGCGAGCGGAATAAGTGCGTATTGTTACAAAAAAACATACGCATGTTACTCTCGACACTTTTGAAAGCGGGTTTTTCGTATCAAAGAAACTGGAAACAACAGAATTTTAGCCTAAGTCATCGTAAAGAAATACTGGCCTACAAAAATGTTACGAAAGTAATGGAATGCGAAGTGTTACATGGAAACATACGCCAGTTACTCTCGACACTTTTGTAGAAAGGGTTTCGGCCTAGTAAGAGTCCGGAAGACGAAATCTTTGTTTAACGTCATTCACTAACAGAAATACAACTGAAACCTGCCTTCAAAAATGTCGCGAGCGGAATAAGTGCGTAGTGTTACAAAAAAAACATACGCATGTTACTCTCGCCACTTTTGAAAGCGGGTTTTTCTTATCAAAGAAACTGAAAACAACATCGCGGTGAAATGACAACAGTATTGCAATGCAATGACGAGAGACGTGTGTTGCTCTAGAAACGCAAGTGTGTGCATGGCTTGCGTCGTTTGGAGTCAACCACATTGCATGCTCTAAAAAAGAGTGTGCCTGCCAGGCATGCTCTAAAAAAGAGTATGCCTGCCAGGCATGCTCTAAGTGCATGCCTTGCTGGCATGCTTTAATTTAGAGCATGCCTGGCAGGCTCACTCCTTTTTAGAGCATGCCTGGCAGGCACATACTTTTTTAGAGTGTGCCTTGTAGTTGACTCTAAATGGAGCATGCCATGCCCCATGCATACACTTGGGTTTCTAGGGTGAGCAGGATGGCTCAGATCAGACACTTCCAATACATCAGAGTGGGCAGTGACGCGTGGTAGGAAGGGCGTAGAGTGGCCGACCAGGGGAAGCAGCAGGCCTGATGGACTGCTCTAGTATTTACGGTCCGCACGAGTGCGTTCGCCACACAATCGAAATAATTCGTGGTGCAGAACAGTAACTTTTTATGCAGACTGCGTGCTGATATGCAGAAAATCACGACTTCATAATTAGTATGTAAAGCCCTCAAAATTTGACAACAAACACAAGAACCGACACGACTGTGCCCGCTGCCGCTGCACGTTCGCTCACGACTGACCCAGCCGCGCCTGGGCGCCGGCGGCCCGGCGCAGCGCTGTCAACTTGGCAACGTCGCAACGGGAGCGCTCCTCTGAATGAGTCGACTGGCAACGTCGCAATCAGGCAGACGGTAAGGCGAGTCGGCAGTGTAGGCTGCGGACTCTCTCCACCGAGTCTGCCTGATTGCGACGTTGCCAAGTGGAGAGCAGGGAGGCAGGGAGGTGGGGGCGGGGTGAAAGGCGACGATGACGCGACTGACGGCTGGTCCAGTGGAGGTGTTCGGTACTGGCTGCAGCAGACGATAGGCGCGAGAGAGACAGAGGGTATATCCAGTGACCGACAAGTGGAAAGTGGAAAGTAATCAGGGCTGCCATTTGAAGCGATAAACTCCACTTTGATTAATTTTCAGTCTTCAAGTAGACTAATTTTACATAAGAACGTAACACCGAAACCTACGAATTTTATCAAAAGGTATCTGTATACGAGTTTTTTGGGGGGTCGAAAGAGGGCGATATCATGATTTGAAAGATTGGCAGCCTTGGTACTGGCGACCTCCGACGATTGTCAAATGTTTCAGGAGGCGGTAAGTTACAGCGCTGGTTTCGACTTGGCCGATTTGACACTCTCCTTCATTTCGCTGGCACCGTTTACCTAACGCTCTTGCTAAATGTTGTGAACTCAATTGAATTTACTTGAATGAAAACTAAATAATGGATTCATCAAGAGGTGAGATATATTATGGTCGTTTGTTTTTGAGGTGGGGAGGGGACTCCTGTTCTGAAAATGTAATTGTGCTGTACCTGCTTTTCAGGTAGAGGAAGGAAACCCAATATTCTGAAAAGAACTTTTAACCTTCCTAAGTCTGGACCAGCTGTATCTTCTACAGTTCCTCGTTAGTGTCTGAACTTTAATAATTTATAAAACCTTTTTGGTCAGTAAAAACAATTCCCTATGGTAATTACCAATGTCCAATTCTAGCAAATGCTGTAAATAATGTTCGACTGAAGGTGGGAGCTGGCAACTTGATTGTACGTCATGTACAACCTTGGATTCATCTACCTGCGGGTCAGCAGTCCAACACAGCCCAACCAGTCGTTATAAGTATGATTGTCTTGGCATTAATTTATTTGATATTTTTAACATATATGGTATGAAAGGCCATTTCTTAGTATTGTGTTTATTTTTTACTTTTTACAGAAGTACCTATCTCAACTAGCAGTGCTGCAGTTCAACCTCTTAGGACATCAGCTGCTACGCAATCCACAATTGTTTCTTCTGCTGCTCAAGGATTACAGAGTATACCATCTTCAACTGCCAACTCTGTTCGTCCAGGTCAGCTGCACAATGTTCAATTAGTGCGAGGTATGCTTGGTCTTATGGTCCATTTTGAATATTACTTTTCTGGAGGCCATAGCTTTTGTGTTATTATTTTTTTTTTTAAATTTATAATTAGGACATTCTCCAAGCCATGTTGGACATTTCACAGTAGCAGGGGGAAGTTCAAAAGCGTGTCAAGTGCAACCAGGAACAGCTAAGCGACTTATGCCCTCCGAAATGAATACTGCTAAAGCTAATAATTTAAGTTATGTGTCACAGTCAACAGGTACTTCTATAATTGGTGTGGTTAAGCAGCCCAACATTCTGCCAGTCAAAAGTACAATGCTCTTGCCATTCAGTTTTCTTAACATAGTTGTATCTGCTGTGATGTAGCTTTTATCTTTGAGATTCTGTCTGTTTTTCTACTTTGGCAGCAGCACCCATCTCAACAAGCAGTTCTACAATTCAACCTCTTAGGACATCAGCTGCTATGCAATCCACAATTGTTTCTTCTGCTGCTCAAGGATTACATAGTGCACCATCCCCAAAGAGAGATTTTGGTGGAATGCACGTGGATTCCACGTAGAACTGTCACGTGGATTCCACGTTGACCGATGACGTGATTTCCACGTTGAAATGACTCTTCGCTCCACGTCGAATTTCCGTCGATTTGACGTGCTCACCTTATGATTTAGTTTTAAAACGTTCTGATATCTCCCTTCCCCCTGGGTGTCTTTTACTCAGCATGGAATCATAAAATATTTCTCTTACTTCTTTTATATTGGCACGTACTACTAATTATAGGTAGCTGACAAACTTTCTCATTTTTTTTTACCTTACTTCACTGTTAAAAAAGTTTTGAAATTTCAGATTAAAATCGGTTGCAAAATTGCAAACGTGGTTTTGAAATTTCATACCATTGCTAATTTTACAATGTGGTATTAAAATTCATAACTATTTTGTGAAAATTACAAACTGGGATCTTAAAATTACAATCGGTGATGTGAAAATTAGGTAGCTTTGTAATTTTGCAATGCGGGATTGTAAAATTGTGATAACCAGATCGGAAATGTGAGAAATGATCGCAATTTTCGAATTGCAAGCCCGGGAAGACGAGGGAGAATGAGACCGGGTCAGAGCGCGGTTGATCGCAGGTAGTCGCCTTGGCCGTGTGGGCAAGGGCATCGATTTCCGATCTAGAGGCTCATGGTTCAACTCCCGGTAAGGTAAAGTACAAATTTGAAATTCATTGTCGGTCCTGTTAATGGCTAGTTGAATGTCTAGAAATAGATATCCACATCCAACAGCAACAGGAAAAAAAAATAATATAAGGGTTTGCATTTTTAAGATCACAGATTCTCAATTTTCAGAACACGTTTGCAAAAAAATTTACAATCCTTTCAGTTAGTAATTTTACAAACATTGAATTGTGAAAAAAATTGCCAACATTATTTGTAAAATTACAATGAATTTTTTTAACAGTGTTGGAGTTGAACCCGGAACCTGTGAGTTGGAAGTATAAGACTATATCGGTTAGCCTACGACGCGGCTGCTGGACGTGGAGCGGCAGTAGCCGGTCCCATTGTAAAGGTGAACTCACACAGCTCGTTGGCTTGATCTAACAAGGGAACGTTTTCCGGTGATACACGTAGAATTGGTTGGCATAAAAGTATTTTGTAGGTGACCCCTCTGGACAAGGTTTGGCACCGTAGGGAGTTTGGGGGTAGATATAGGCCTTTGAAAATCCAAAAAAATGGTCAAAATTTTTTTTTTTCGTAAAAAATCCAAAAAATACTTTTAGGCCATGATTCGTCCAGAAATGAAGTCGGTTTGGTGATTTGGAGACTTTCGACTTTTCCCCTTGTATTTTTGAAAGGAAAATAGTGGAAAAAAAATATTTTCGGTAAAAAAAACAAAAATGACCTTTAGGCTATGATTCGTCCAGAAATGAAGTCGGTTTGTTGATTTGGAGACTTTCAACTTTTACCCCTTGAATTTCTGAAAGGGAAATAGTGGAAAAACAAATACAAGGGGAATAGTTGAAAGTCTCCAAATCACCAAACCGACTTCATTTCTGGACGAATCATAGCCTCAAGGTCATTTTTGTTTTTTTTACCGAAAATATTTTTTTTCCACTATTTCCCTTTCAAAAATACAAGGGGAAAAGTTGAAAGTCTCCAAATCACCAAACCGACTTCATTTCTGGACGAATCATGGCCTAAAAGTATTTTTTGGATTTTTTACGAAAAAAAAAAAATTTGACCATTTTTTTGGATTTTCAAAGGCCTACGGGCAGCTACCACTAGTGCCAAACCTTGTCCAGAGGGGTCACCTACAAAATACTTTTATGCCAACCAATTCTATGTGTATCACCGGAAAACGTTCCCTTGTAAGGGAAAGGTGCGTTAAATACGACTAAATTCGACTGCTATTATTGGTGACGGATCGGGAATAACATTTTATAAGGTTAAGAAAGTTTGCAAACATTTAAAAATATGAGATTTGGTCTGAACTTTGAAAGTTGATCATATCGTGGATACCACGTGGATTCCACGTTATTTCCTCGTAGTCCCATTAAACTTGGAAAGTGCATAAATCACCCTCAGGGAATACTGCAGCAGAAAGTCGCCAGCACAGAAATACCAGTATTATTAGTAGTTAGTAGTTGAGTATGGTAGATCGGTCCACGGTGGCACGGGGAAAACGACGTCATGGTTTCCAAGCAGTTTTGGAAAAACCAAGCAGCTCTTATCGATACCTCAGTTCGACAAAGACCTAGTCCTCGGTGGAGCTACGACAAAGACTCAGTTGGGGCGAGCGCTTGGAGAACAGCTCAGTTGGAGCGCAAGCTTGAACAACCACTCAGTCGGAGCGAGCGCGTGGAGAACAGCCTAGTCCCCATATGAATAACACTAAGATTGAGCTGTTCTCCACGCGCTCGCTCCGACTGGAGTGGTTGTTCAAGCTTGCGCCCAACCGAGCTGTACTACAAGCGCTCGCCCCAACTGAGTCTTTGTCGGAGCTCCTCCGCGGACTAGGTCTTTGTCGAACTGAGGTATCGTTATGGAGAAAATACACAGGGTTCCGGGGCTGCTTGAAAACCAGGACGAAGTTTTTCCGTGGGAGTGGACACACGTTGATTCCACGTTATTTCCACGTATTCCCACTAACGTGATAAGCAAATCATAAAGCGCCGCTTATCTCATAAATCACGGACAAGTATGGATAAAAGTCTACGGCACAGAAAAACCAGGTAGAACAGGAAAGTAGTTGAAATATGGTGGACTGTTCCACGTTGGATGCTATAACGTCCATTTCACGTTTTGTCAACGAAGGTCTCGCGAGTTCAGCTTCCGAGCAGTTTTTTTACTGGTTATTATATTCAAGTTACCCAGTTCCTTGCGAATACTAAATTATGTTGATACTTTGAAACAGGGACGAGTAGTTGAATTTTGGTTGATTCATCCACGTCCACGATGGATCCACGCATCCACGTGGAATCCACGTTGAATCCCCGTCACGCTTCTCTTTGGGATCTTCAACTGCCACCTCTGTTCGTCCAGGTCAGCTGCACAATGTCCAATTACTGCGCGGTTTGCTTGGTCTTATGGTCCATTTTGAATATTATTTTTCTGGAGGCCATAGCTTTTGTGTTATTATTATTTTTTCTTTTAATTTATAATCAGGATATTCTTCAAGCCATGTTGGACAATTCACAGTAGCAGGGGGAAGTTCAAAAGCGTGTCAAGCACAACCAGGAACAACCATACAACTAATGTCTTCCCAAATGAACACTAAAGCTCATAATGTAAGTTCTGTGTCACAGTCAACAGGTGTGGTTCATCAGCCCAGCATTCTGCCGGTAAAAGGTATGATTCTTTTGCTATTCATTTTTCTAAACACTTTTACTTGTGTATGTGGTGTAAAGTAATTTTCAGTTATGAGTTATTGTCTGTGTTTCTGCTTTGGCAGCACCTATGTCAAGTAGCAGTGCTGCGGTTCAACCGCATAGGACATCCTGGAATTATTTGGATGATGATATTTTTAGTAACCTGGAACTTGATAGTTCACTTACAGACATGGATATTTCTCAGCAGGGTAATATTATTTACTAACATAATTATTTCTTGCTTATAAAGAACTACTTAAGTAGTAAGTAACAAGTGATTTCTGAACTGATTTTTTGTGTATTTATTATGGACTAGGAACTATTTCAACCCCTTCATGTGATAGTTACAAGCAAACTGTATCTATTGAATCTGGTAAGTAAGATTTTTTTCTTGTTATGGTATGCTGTTTGTGTTGGGAAGTATTATTACTGAAAATTAATGATTTTCTCAATTTAAAATTAGATATCAGTGTTGTGGACAATGATGATCAAGAAGACAATGCTGAATTCTTGAATTATTTTGGAGGTAATTTTAAGGCAATAATAGAGGGGTTGTATAATACTTTCAAACCTTAAGTTAGCTAATGAAATATGTAATTTTTATTGTATAGGTGAGCCTGAAATTAACAACAAAGATCCAGAGGGGACTGCTTTGGCAGAATGTTTTTTAAACCACAGGACCCAGAGGGGATCGCAAGTTGGTATAAAACTTCCAGAGGTTTGGAAGGAAATGAATGAACGAGGTTTCCCAATATCTCAGAATGCCATTTCAAGAAGAAAAAAAAGTATGCTCACCTACTACAGGCAAATTGTTGGAACTCCTGCAGAAAAAACTTGGCAACATTCAGAAATGATTAAGGCCTTTCTGGGAAATCACATCACACCATTGTGGGACGGTAATGAAATTTTTAGTTTTCTTTTTTTTTTTTTAACATGCTTATCTTAATATACCCATAGCCTGTGCTTAAAATTTTATTTGTCAAACTTTTTTTTTTCTTTTTTTCTTTTTCTTTTTGTAGATGAAGGATGGACTGTAGATGAAACTCAAATGCTGATTAACGAGTATGTGGATAAAATTCCACTGTTTGATTCCCCAACGATACGCAATCAAAGTGTATGGCAGCAAATTATTTTGGCCCTTAAGACCACATATCCTGCTCGCTCTCAAAGGTTTACACTGCCTGCAGTGGTTGGCAAGATGGATAGGCTGAAGTCTTTCTATGGTGAACTTGTTGACAAGTTGAAGCGGACTGGATCTGACAGGAGTTCTATCATTTGGATCTATCATGATAGTATGAATCTTCATATTTTATACCTGTTGTGCAACAACCGGACTTTACAATGGCTGCAGGAAGTTCAGCAGGAGTTTGGAAAAAAGGAGTCCAACAGCAACAGGTGCCAACCTCTTCTAACAAGACAACATATGTAAAACCAAGGATTTCTTTGGCAGCGCAAAGGCTTGATCAAGAAAACCGGAGAATAATATCTCAAAACAATATGGCCAAAGCTGCACATGCCTTGGCTGTGGCTTCCTTGATTAAGGCAGGCATTGATCCCAGCACTGTTCTGGATGAGTTATCTTAAGATATAAATGGAGATGTTCCTAAAAGTTATTACCTTGTCAATTTTTGATCAATTCAAGATTTCATTATACGTTTTTGTTTGTTTGACCCTGGCATTGTTCTGGATAAGTTACCTTAAGATATAAATAGAGTTGTTCCTATTAGTTTTTTAATAACTCAAGATTTCATTATATGTTCTTGTTTGTTTGATCCTGGCATTGTTCTGGATAAGTTACCTTAAGATATAAATAGAGTTGTTCCTATTAGTTTTTTAATAACTCAAGATTTCATTATACGTTTTTGTTTGTTTGATCCTGGCATTGTTCTGGATAAGTTACCTTAAGATATAAATAGAGTTGTTCCTATTAGTTTTTAATAACTCAAGATTTCATTATATGTTTTTGTTTGTTTGATCCCTGCAGTGTTCTGGATAAGTTACCTTTAGATATAAATAGAGTTGTTCCTAATAGTTATTACCTAGTCAATTTTTATCAACTTAAGATTTCATTGTAATTTTTTGTTTTTCTTCTTTATTGTTTATTACATGTTTTGATGGCATATTTGCCACACAATATATTTAATCAGTAATCTGCTGCTCATGATGTGGCTTAATGAAAACAGTTCATTAATAAATAGAAATGCATTTTTGTTTCAGAAATAAACTGTGATAATTTTGATTATTCATTACTAAGAACAACAAACTTCATTTAAAACCACCACCCAATCACACACACACAAAGGTTTTGCACAAACAAAGTCGGGTACATGTAAAAAACATAATTTCACTCTTGTGGCTTTGTCAATACATGAGTTAATGAATAACTTAAGCTTGAAGGAAAGGCAAATTGTTCATCACATGAATTCGCTTCTCCACTCCTAAAAGTCGGGCTCTCTCAAGCAGAGGGTGGTCTGGCTCTGCCGGGACATTGGGAAAATCAACTTCATTCTGATCTTCACCCATATCCAGACCAAAATTTTCTTCCGGTTGGATGGCTTGCAAATCCTGAAGCAGAGAATTTACATTATTCAAACTTACATTGACCACTCTTGAAAACCAAAAACAAATACTTCTAATTTTAGTGATGTGCGAATCCTTCGAATCCGAATCGAATCGAATCGAATCAGTACCCCTTCGATTCGGATCGGATCCGAACCAATCAGGTTCGATATCGATGGATTCGAAGATAGGAATTTCTCCACGTTCGAATTTGAAGCGGCTGCGCGCGCAGCGCGCCTGCGCCCAACCATCTCGCCTAACCATTTCCTCAGGAGAAAAAAAAATGTAGCTCGTGACTCTGGATATAAGTTGTGGTTATTCGTCGCAGACAAAAGTAATATAACATCTACATCCCTCGTACAAATTATCTCTGCAGAGCGTTGCGTATAAATTTTAGTGCATTTTAAGTGATTTGAATGGATTCGATTCGATTCGGTTTTGAAGTGGGGACCTTCGATTCGATTCGCTTCGGGGGAAAAAAATTTGATTCGATTCGATTCGATTCGGGAAAATTTTTAGAAATTCGATTCGATTCGATTCGACTTTTGAAAAAGGCACTTCGCACATCACTATCTAATTTAAGGTTTACCACTTCTGGAATTTCTCCTTCATTAATTAAAAAGTTGTGGAGTGTGATTCAAGCCACAATATTTCTTACTACTAAGTCCATCCTCTTAGTAGAGAGGAAAAATTGCCTTCTCCATTTCATTTTGAGGAGGCCAAAGGCCCTTTCCACCATTGAACGGAGACTTGAGAGTCTGAAGTTATAGTTTAACTGATATGCATTTAAATTACCATCATTCCGGAAAGGTGTTAGAACCTAGGCAAAAAAGAAACAAAGGGTATTATTTGAAGGAATTTGTTTTATAATTTTTATCATTCCTTTGTAATGAGTTGAATATACTAACTCTATCAGTCAATATGTAGGCAGAATCACCAATAATGTGTTCATCAGGTTCCAGAAGATTTTCTTGAACTAAGAGACTCCGACTTAGAGGACTTCTTCGAAATAGTCTCCAGTCATGGAGTGTGGCAGGCTCTCCACTATAAATGTCTCGGAATGTCAAAGTAATATCTGCACAAGCTTGGAGTATTACAGCGTAGTCATGGTGCCGGTTGACATACCTCTGAGTTCAATAGTAGGTGCATAAAAAAGAGGTATGTATGACCCATCTATGGCCATTACAGCACCTGGAAAACCAGTTCTTCTATGCCCAGCTTCCTTTAAAATTCTTCTCTCTTCAACTGAAGGCCAAACTACAACTTCTGCACTTAAGTCTGACAAGACTGTCACCATCTTCACATAATGATGATGGAGAACCCCTGGAGTTACTCCAAACCTTAATGCCACGCTGCGAAAGGTGTCTGGAGTTGCAAGTATCCACAACACAGAAAGAAGAATGTGACGAAGTGGAAACTCTTCGTTGCGTCTCATAATGTCATCTTCTCCAATCTCCTCAGCAATAACCATGGCCAATGACTGTTTAGAAATAGGAAAGAAAATATGAATTAACATAAGGATACCATAAATTGTACACCCCAGTATAGGGTAAATATTGTCCAGAGAAATACTTACTTCAAATACAGCAGTTTTCATTCTAAAATGAAGTCTAAAGGCAGCATCCTGCATCATTACATACTCCTCCACATCCACCGTAACTTTCTCCCATATGATGGGATCATTTACATCATCTACATTAGGGAAAATAGAAAATATCAAACATCACTATGCACGTATATCCATGCAGAGCAAAAACATAAATAATAAATTGTGCAAGGCAATAATACACACCATTACACTGTTAAAAAAAATGTCGTAAATTTACGACATATTCGTAGTTAAGTTTGTTAGCGACACATGTCGTAATTTTACGAACATGTTGTAATTTTACGATGTTCATAGAATGTCATGAAACATTTTTTGCACTTGGAAAAAGTACGTGTTCACAAACAACAAAACGATGAGGTTGTATTGAAACGACATGTGTTGTTAACAAACTTAACTACGATTCTGTTGTAGCGTTACAACATGTTGGTAAGAACTTGTTCCTTAATGGACCGATTCGGTTGAAATAGAAAGTGATAGAGCGTCTTTGCTCAGTTGGACAAATGCAACAAATGCTTTTGTAAACCAACAACCCGGTCGTCACGGGTAGTGTCGTAAACTGACAACTATTTTTAACAGTGTAGCTTCATCAAAATCAAACTCTTGCATAATACCACCTATGACAAGTAACATGTCAGCATCGTTCTCCATTGTCGATACTTATATTTTTACTAGGATTGCTATCAGCCTAAGTTAATTCAATGGAGTTCACAACATTTAGCAAGAGCGTTAGGTAAACGGTGCCAGCGAAATGAAGGAGAGTGTCAAATCGGCCAAGTCGAAACCAGCGCTGTAACTTACCGCCTCCTGAAACATTTGACAATCGTCGGAGGTCGCCAGTACCAAGGCTGCCAATCTTTCAAATCATGATATCGCCCTCTTTCGACCCCCCAAAAAACTCGTATACAGATACCTTTTGATAAAATTCGTAGGTTTCGGTGTTACGTTCTTATGTAAAATTAGTCTACTTGAAGACTGAAAATTAATCAAAGTGGAGTTTATCGCTTCAAATGGCAGCCCTGATTACTTTCCACTTTCCACTTGTCGGTCACTGGATATACCCAGATAGTCGGTGTGCGAGAGAGAGCGCTGCGCCGGTCCGTCGGCGCTCCAGCGCGGCTGGGTCAGTCGGGAGCGAACGTGCAGCGGGCACAGTCGTGTCGGTTCTCGTGTTTGTTCTCGAATTTTGAGGCCTTTACCCACTACTTCTGAAGTGGTGATTTTCTACATAACAGAACGCGGTCTGCATAAATAGTTACTGTTCTGCACCACAAATTATTCGGATTGTGTGGCGGACGCACTTGTGCGGACCGTAAATACGGGGCTGCTCGCCCTGGTCGGCAACTCTACGCCCTTCCTAACAAGCGTCGCCGCCCGACTGTGATATGTTGGAAGTGCCTGATCTGCGCTATCTTGCTCAACACACGCCTCTCGTCACTGATTGCAACAATGTTGTTGTTTAACCGCACATTACACTGTTGGAAACCTTCCAAAGCAATGCTCTGCAATTACAAACAAAATACTTCGCAATTGCGAAAGATTTGGCTGCTTTGTAATACAAAGCATTTGTTTGTATTGCGAAGCTTTTGCTTTGTAGCTTGCGAAGCATTTGCTACGTGACTTTCGATGCATTTGCGAAATGTTTTGTATTACAAACAAAATGCTTTGCAAGCTTACAAACTATTGTGTTTGTACGGATTTAACAGTGTACTGTTGTGCCATTTTTGTAAACAGGTTTTTGTTGTATTTATGTAATAGTGCTTGTTTACCAAAAGTTATGCGTTCTTTACGTTACATTGGCCAATAACCCACTGACTAAATAATTAAGAAAAACATGCGTGTGTTTTTACGTACCCGCAATAATTGCCTAGCATTTTTGTGGGCATGTTTAAATTGTATTTCTGTAATTTCATGACGTTAAAAAATGGATTCTTTCCGTGTCCAATTAGGGTGAAAAAACCGCCTTCAAAAGTGAAAAAAGTAAAAGGCGCATGTTTTCATGTAAAACTAAGCGCCGGTTTTCTGTCGAGAATATTTTAGTCACGTTCTTCATGAATTTCTGTAATTTGTAGCCATAAACAAGGATGGTGTTTTTCTTCTCCGATTCTGACGAAAGCCCGCGTGGAAAAGTGTCAAGAGTAAAAGGCGTATGTTTTCATGAAAGTCTACGCACCGCAATACTTTCGGAACGTTTTTGTAGGCAGGTTATCGTTATATATCTGTAATTTTTTCCGCAAAAAACATGGTGTCTGCCCGACTTTGTTTGGGCCGATAACCCTCTTACAAACGTGTAGACAGTAACAATCGTATGTTTCCGTATAACACTACGCATCCCATAACTTTCGTAACATTTTTGTACGCCCGTATTTCGTTAAGCAGAATTAAGTTACATGCTGTTGTTTCCAGTTCCTTTGATAACACCAGCACAAATCAGCGTTCGTAAATTTACGATTTCGATTGTAAATTTACAACACAATTTGTAAATCACAAATTACGAAAAAAGTCCTAAACTTACACAGATATTTTTCACTGTGAAAGCGTCGAGAGCAACATGCGGATGTTTTTTTGTAACATTACGCACTTATTCCGCTCGCGACATTTTTGAAGGCAGGTTTCAGTTGTATTTCTGTTATTGAATGACGTTAAACAAAGATTTTGTCTTCCTGCCTCTTATTAGGCTGAAACCCTTATTACAAAAGTGTCGAGAGTAACTGGCGTATGTTTCCATGTAACACTTCGCATTCCATTACTTTCGTAACATTTTTGTAGGCCAGTATTTCTTTAAGATGACTTAGGCTAAAATTCTGTTGTTTCTAGTTTCTTTAATGACAAAAACCCGCTAACAAAAGTGTCGAGAGTAACTGGCGGATGTTTCCATGTAATACGACGCATTGCATTACTTTCGTAAGATTTTTGTAGGCCAGTATTTCTTTAAGATGACTTAGGCTAAAATTCTTTTGTTTCTAGTTTCTTTGATGACAAAAACCCGCTTTCAAAAGTGTCAAGAGTAACATGCGTATGTTTTTTTTTTAACACTATGCACTTATTCCGCTCGCGACATTTTTGAAGGCAGGTTTCAGTTGTATTTCTGTTATTGAATTACGTTAAAGAAAGATTTCGTCTTCCGGACTCTTACTAGGCCGAAACCCTTTCTACAAAAGTGTCGAGAGTAACATGCGTATGTTTCCGTGTAACACTCTGCATTCCATTACTTTCGTAACATTTTTGTACGCCAGTATTTCTTTAAGAAGACTTAGGCTAAAATTCTGTTGTTTCCAGTTTCTTTGATGACAAAAACCCGCTTTCAAAAGTGTCGACAGGAGCATGCGTATGTTTTTTTTGTAACACTATGCACTTATTCCGCTCGCGACATTTTTGAAGGCAGGTTTCAGTTGTATTTCTGTTAGTGAATTACGTAAAACAAAGATTTTGTCTTCCAGACTCTTACTAGGCCGAAATCCCTCCTACAAAAGTGTCGAGAGTAACGAGCGTTTGTTTTTATGTTACACTTCGCATTCCATTACTTTTGTAACATTTTTGTAGGCCGGTATTTCTTTAAGTTTTCTTTATGTTTTTTGTATGTTGTCTAGTTTATGTATAACCCTGTTCAGTCTGTTCTGACATGAGCGTGGATTTGAAAGAAATAAACGTGACTAAGGGCCAAATTGATTTTTTCGTTCGCAATTATTAAATAAGAGACTGTCTTGCTCTTTGTCAACACATTTTTTATTCTTGATTTTGTGTTCACATTTTATGTTTGCAATGTTATCGCCTCGCTGAATTATCTGTTAATAAAATTGTTCTCGTAAAAATGATCTTCTGGTGTAACAATATCCTTCTTCATCTGCACAAAAACAATTATCCTCCTGTAGCACGGAAACACATCTAAAGTAAAACAAAGAGAAACAAAGAGAAAAACATAACACAAAAAAGAAGCTTGTTTTGGCATGCTCTTTTTCGCATAAATTGACTGCCGGCTATGCAATTAATTAAGAAACTGCAAAAATTTGCCTACATATATCGTCAGAGAGCTCCATAAGTAAATGAGGGATTACGGAGTTTAACTGTAGCCAGGCCTATTGCACAGTCTTACTTATAAGAGACTTGTCTGTAGTCGACGACGGCTGTCAGAATTGCGGTCCGTTTGAATTTCACACCGATCGCGCGGTATGAGAAATTGCGATAGCTGCACTAAAAGTCTTGGAGCTGGCCGGCTAACCCAGTTCGGATTTATATCTGTCCACATCCTGCAATCGGTATTAGTCTCGGCGCCGGAGATGATTCCTATCGCCTTCTGCAAGCAATGTTTTTGTTATTTTAATCTAAAACAGGACGATTTCGTGATATTTTAAGGTAAATTGCTTCTTAAATATGCGAGGTGGAGACAGGGCCGCCATCTTGCTTGTCAGCCGCCGCTCGGCTGCTAGGGCGCGCTAAAAGGCGACCCGTGCGAGACTATCTGGGACCATCGCTATTGGCAGTCGAGGGACAAAACTTTTCAGACAGATAGTATCTCGACGGGTTGCGACCCTCTGGGCGGAAATTTCGTCCGTTTTGCCGTATCTCACACCGTTAAGCCACTGCAGCGTCAAATTTCGACAAAAAGTCCTTAATTGGCTGAGCGGTAGCGAAGCCTATTACTTCACTGATCGGATTTGGCTCCTGTCTGTCTGTCTGTTTGTCTGTCTGTCTGTTTGTGTGTCAGTCCGCACGATAACTCGAGAACAAGTTGAGATATCGAGTTGAAATTTTTACTGCAGCTTCCTTGCCCAAAAAGCTCGGTCGAGTTCGAAAATGGGCATTCTAGCTCAAAAATTGACACCGTAAAAATTAATTTACATTTTCAAAAAAAAAAATTCAAATATAAATATTTTTTTTTCAGTGCCTTAAGGGGTAACTTGGCGAGCTGCGACCCGCAGGGCGAAAATTCCGTTCGTTTGGCCGTATCTCTTACCGTGTAGCCGCTACTGCATGACTAACAGAAGAGAAGTCCTAAAAATGCATGTTGGGTGTCGTTTCCGAAGTATTTCGACGAGTTGCGGCCCTCAGGGCGGAAATTTCGTCCGTTTGGCCGTATCTCGCACCGTTAAGCCGCTGCAGCGTCAAATTTCGACAAAAAGTCCTTAATATACGCTTAGAGTTGTGTTTTTCTCAGATTTTCGCTTATCAAAGACTAGCATATTGCCGGAACCGTCTGCACGAGTGAAATTTGTTTGCAACCACTGTTTCGTTATTTAAAGCGTATTTTTTATGGCATCTTAATCTATACTGATAGCGCCGCAGGCCTAGGTAGATGTACGCAGGCGCGTCGCAGCGTAACAGTGTTTCGTGAGATATCGCGAAGCCTGTTACGCGAGACGTGGTCTGGCGTACATCTACCTAGTTTATTGTTTACTCTTTTTATTTTTATTTTATATTTTTCTACTTTAGTAGTGCAACGAGATTGTTGTTTTTGTAGAGCATGCCTTTTAATGGAACAGAACTTGCATCTTGTTACAGGTTTACCAAGGACCAAAGTCTTCTTCACATATCCCACACATTTGGCAGACCTTCCATTATCAATACCACAGCCAGGACAAGACTTAAGATCGTTCACATCCTTCAGGAAGGAGGCCACTGACTCTGAACTGTTAAGTTCTCTCTCTATATTAATTTTAACTTTGTTTATGCTAACTGAAGGATAAGGATGCTCTGTGAGCTTTGGGAACTCCACTCTTTTCTCAATTTCAACTTCATCACTATTTTGAAGAGTGAGGCCTATAAATATAGTGGAATGGTCATTACTAACACATGCCCACATGGAATTTGGCAAACTTATTTTCTGTGGGTCCTTGTGTAGTGTGGCTAGAAAATATGTGTCTGGCTTAGTACATGCAGTATCCAATTCTTCTGATTCTATGCTCTCTACAACTGTCTTTTCTGAAATTTTACTGACTCTCATTCCTTTAGGTGGGGGTTGCTCTTGTTTGTATACAGGTTTTCTTTTCTGTGGGATCTTGACATTGCAGTATTTTGGACACTTAGGGAAAATTGTTGGCACAGCATCTGCTGTGAGAGATTTTTTATTTCGTTTCTCTTCAATAACGACCTCTCCTATCTTAATTATGTGCTTGTCTATAATGAACTGCTTTTCAAAATGAATTTCACAGACAGGGCTCTTTAAATGGACCTTTTCTGGAGGCACAGGGATAGTTTTTCTCCAGGCTTCAAGCTGCTCCTGTGAGGTAAGTGTCAAGATCAGAGCCAGTGATTTTGATTAACATTGCCCTGACTAAATGTTATTTTCCCTCATCTTTTACGGGCGCTTTTGTTTATAAATGATTAAAAAAATAAATTTTCATCTAATCTTAGCAAGAAAGGTTAAGTAATTTACCCCTCCCTCTACCAATGGTTCACCAGCAATGAAACTTACTTTTTTTGGAGTAAAGAAAGAGGGTTTCTCCACACCATCTTCTCGCTTCTTACGAAGTTCGGAATCGTAACCACTTTTGCAGCCAAACACTACACAATGATCCGGCATGATTACAAAATGCTTGCATTTCTTTGCAACAGGTACAGACGATACCTTCTTCCCGCCAAAACACATTACAGGGAATACCTACCCAAATTATCAACCTGAGAATGAGAACTTCATGGGACCACATCTGAGTAGAGGGCATGAGAACTTACTGTGACCGCAAAGCGGCCCGGGCGCCGCTCGCGGTTGTACGTTTTCTGTTGCAATCTGGACAAGAGAGGTCGTAAGAATTCGGTCCCGGTTTTAATCGAAAGCTTAGACCATGCCTTTCAATCGCCTCGCTTACACCCACCATGAAAAGTGAAAAGGAAACCCGCCAGGAGCGAAAAACCTTGGCCATTCCATCATTTTCCTCGTTCGCGCGGGGAACTTTTCACTGGCGTTCGGCACAGAGACAACGCAAAGAGTCGAAACCAAGCTCATTCGATAGCCTTGACCATGCCCTTCAATCGCCTCGCTTACACCCACCATCAAAAATCAAAAGGAAAGCCACCAGGAGCGAAAAACCTTGACCGCTCCCTCATTTTCGTCGTCCGCCCGGGGAACTTTTCGCTGGCGTTCGGCACAGAGATATCGCAAAGAGTCGAAACCAAGCTCATTCGATAGCCTAGATCATGCCCTTCAATCGCCTCGCTTACACCCACCCTCTAAAACCAAAAGCAAACCGTCTAGAAGCGAAAAACTAGCCGCGCGCCATAGCGCGCCGTGCGCCGGCCGGCCGGTCATCCTGGGCAGTAGGCAACCCAGCGGGTGACTAACGGGCCGCGTTTCGGCGCCCGGATAGCCCGTAGTGCCGCCACCGTCCTCTATCCACCTTGGGCTAGTCTTTCGGAGCGGCGCGGCGGATAGGCCAGACTTTCGGAGCGGCGCGCCAGATAGGCTAGTCTTTCGGAGCGGCGCGCCAGATAGGCTGTTGTTCCACGGACACGTCGTTTTTCAATTTTTAACGATTTTTTAAAATTAAAAAACTGTTTTCAGCCCACCCTTTGAAAAAGCTTTGGAGCGGGCTTATGCAAACGATCTTGTGTCTGTCTGTGTGTCTGTCTGTCTGTCTGTTCCACTCGAAGGACTTGAGCTAGAGAATTGAGATTTTTAGGGGATCTTAGGGGTCACTCCTGGACACCGAAACGCCTGGTGCAAATCCTGCCAACGGTCATTAAGGCACAGAAAAAAATTATTAAAGTTTTGCGTGATTGAAAAATAAAAATATTTTCAATAAAATTTTATGGTCTCCTGAGTGGTATCTCGTCGAGTTAGGATCCCTTTGGACCAAAATTTCGTCCGTTTTGCTCTATCTCTTACCTTTTCAGCGCTACAACCCTATCGACGACCGAAATATTCAAAAACATCATGTTGGGTATCGTCTCATAGGTTTTGCGTCATTTTGCGGTCCTAAGGCCAAAATTTTATGGTCTCCTGAGGGGTATATACCCCACTTGTTACTACATTTAGTCCTCTGGAGTCGATGAAAAATATTTTTCCCCACCGGGGGGAGTCTTCGTGATGTCTTCCTTCCACCTACTTACGCGCTTAATTCATATTAGATATTACCTCAGAGTTGATTGTAATTACATGGAATTACCTTTTGAATCTGAAGCGGATACTTACGGATGTTGAACCTTGGACCTTGGAGTCGGGAGTCCGGTACGCTGACCACTCAGCCACTCCGACACCATAGCTCTAGCGCCGCAGGTGCATCGTGTCATGCCGAGGGTCTCTGCTCGCTTACCCACCAGTCTAACTACAGTGCTAAGTCCTACCTTTCCAGGGGTGCTAAACCCGTTTTTGGGGTGCTAAAGGTTAAATTTTCAGTTTTTTAGAAATATTTTCTGTGTGAGCAAACCAATCACATGTTAGGCTTCATTATCGCATTCCTCGCAAAATTCCGCGTCAAACGAGCCTACATGTGATGGGGTTCTGATAAGCGGCCAGCAAGTGAAAAGCAGTTAAAAAAAGTACAAAAATTGCAATCAATTTATGCCATTTTTGAACAGAACCCCATCACATGTAGGCTCGTTCGACGCGGAATTTTGCGTAGAGTACGAATATAGATCTTCGAATGTAATTGCATTCCATAGTAAGGAAATATTTCGAAAAAACATTAACTGTAGTGCCTTTTAAAGGTAGGACTTAGCACCTTTGTTTTTCCAGTGCAGTTTTTCTGTAATTTAACTGTAGAGATACTTATTCTTGTTGAAATTTCTCCCAAAGAAATGACTCGTTGGTAATAATCACAGGTTTCCGTGAACTGTGATTTAGGTAAGCGATTACAAGCGGGGAATTTTTTCAGGGGTTGGGGTTAGGCACCTGAGCGAGCAGCCAAGCTGTGCGGAAATCCGGAAAACCCATAGGTTTTTTTGCACATCCGAGTCAAGTACGCCTCCGGAAGTGGGGCTAGCCCAGAGGAAAACCCCTCGAACTAGAGAGGACAGAGGCTCCCGGACGAAGCCGACACAATTGTTGTTGAAATATTGCTGACGCAGCATGGGAGTGTAGGCGGTAAAAATTAACTCTATAAAATTGTCATATTTATCAAAAAACAACTCCGGGTAATAGCAGTGTACGTCATCACATGAATTTGATCTACATGGTAGGTGCAACCCATTCGCAGTCAGAAACTATACACCATATTTGCTGTGTCGATGTTAAAATCAAGACCAGTTTAGTTCCCAAATAAACAACAAAATTAACTGCTTTGATTAATCGCATATAAAAAATATAACCCGATATATAGTCCTTTTAATGTTGAAAATTGTGGTTAAGCGCAGTTTAAAACTCAATAATAAAGTAGATTCGTCAAAGTAAAATACCTGCCCTAAAACTGGTCTTGCAACTACAGTTACAAATGGTATCATGCACTACAGCCAACATTGTAAGTATAGAAGCAGATCGACTGCTGTTTTAATACGAATGGAAACTGCAGCAAAATACAGAGTTCTAGAATGCAACAGAACTTCAGTTACTTAACAGTTTTAGGCGGTAGTTCACAACTATAGTTTGAAGTCTACAGTTTCAACTATAGTCCAACTACTGATCCTTCCACCCGGGGCTCGTCGAGTTAGGACCCTTTTGGACCGAAATTTCGTCCGTTTTACTCTGTCTCTTACGGTTTCGGCGCTAAAGCCATATCGACGACCGAAATAACTGAAAACTCTATGCTCGATGTCGTGTAATGGGTTTTGCGTAATCTTGCAGCCCCATAAAACGAAATTTTGGGCGTTGTGCGGAATTAGTAACCGCTTTGAATACACGGCTCTTTAAATCTGCAACTGCCAGCGCTTTCAAAGCAGAAGGGAGGGCTGTAGTCTCGGTGGTTCATCGTTACAAACTTCCAATGTTCCCGAAAGGAATGCCCGTAGGGGCCGCAGGCCCCATAACTGAAAAGCCAAGAAGACGCTTTCAGACTTTTGCGTCCGGCCGAAGGCCCGACCGAACGCCGCCGGCAGGCCAAGCAGGCACGCCCCCTGCTGAATGGAGCTGCCAGCGTAGCAAAGTGGAGCTGGCAACGTCGTTTGGCGGTAGGGCGGGCCTGCTTGTTATTTTTTAGGTCAAAAGCGTACTCTATTTTTTCCCACTTTGGGCCTTTAATGGTGTCTTACTATAAGCGCTAACACTAGGAAGAAGAAAAAATTTAAAGATGGAATTCCTTCAAGGTATCGCAGCCTTAAAAAGTTTTTGAATTTTCAGTATTCAACTAAAATGAGTCGCAGGCAGTGTACGAGGATCTTAAAAGTCAAACCACATCAATTTTAGCAGTTTGGTTTGAGCTCGCGATGGGGCAGTTTAATTCTCAGAGGGATCGATAGATTGCTCGCTATTGCTTGAGTCCCCGCCAGAAGTCGGCTCCTCCTTACGCTCAGATTCGCTGCAGCGCTTGTTACCCGTAGCGCTTGCGAGCCGTAGCTCATGCAAGTTGTAGCGCTTGTGACCCGTAGCGGTTGTGGCCCGTAGCGGTAGCCAACCGAAGCGCAAGCGACCCGGCGCGACCTCCGCGGTAGCGGTTGTGACCCGTAGCGCTTGTGATCTGTGGCGCTTGTGAGCTACTCCACATTACGACATAGCATGGACAATGGACATGCTTGGCGATTCCCCCTAGCTCCTATGGCCACAATGTGGACATGCGCAGCCGGTTTCCCCAGACCATATGGCGACACTGTGGACGTGCCAGGAGGGCCTCTCAGCCGTAATTATCACGTAGTAGGCATGCCTGCGTGCCCGGAGCAGGGGGTGTTTGACCCGAGTGACCGCTGTCTGTGTGAACATCATGTCCACACGTGTGGCCATGCCGAAATTTATTCTAAAATATTGCTTGGGCTGGGGGGCTCGACGACCGGAAACGCTATGGAATTCGAAGTGTTAAAGTCTCGGTTAAAGTTCGTTTCGTTCTGCACTGTTAGAAATAACTGTTCTCTGACGAGCTTCTCCGTAACAGGAATCCTGTTTTCGAACAGAATAACCGTTTTCAGTCGGAGCCCTACAAAATTCATTTTTTTTAGGCCCCCGTTAGGGGTGCCTATTGCTCACGCCAGTGAGTTTTTTATTATTATTCCTCTTGACGATGGCCCCTTATGACCGAAGCCCGTTTTTTCTATACGATTCACATGAAATTTGAATGAAAAATACTACGAAAAATTAGGAATTTTTGGCATAGATCTGATGCCAAACTGTTCGGCCAAATTTGCATAAAATTAGTTTGCATCCTCTGTTTCTATGGCAATTACGAGCAGAGCAGCCAGACCGAGCCGAGTCGGGGAAGGCCTGACCAATAAAATTATTTCGCGGGTTTTCCCCACCAATGAAAAAGAACGCCTGTTGCTTTGTACCTCGATGTTCAAAAGTTTCTAGGCGGAAGTGGTCACGTCAGAATCGCAGCAGTTTCGCGCCGTGCAAAAGGATGCATCAGCAGGATAGTTTCAAACGCGACCACTAGCTCCCAGCCGCGGCTTCTGATTGTTGGCTGGGACTGTAATTCCGCCTTCCAATAATTTTATTTGAAAGTGAGCGGCGCTCTCAACACAGTTACCAACATAACCGAACAAATTTAACACAAAATATTTATTTTTCAGCAAACTTCAGCGACACCATTTTGTTAGTAAATACTCATTAAACATTAGAATTTTTTCTAAAATTAGAACATGTTATATTTTAGCCAAATAAAATTGTTGAACTATATAGCAAATTGTTTTAGTAAGGTGTATGCTTGAGCATCAACTATATGCTGGTTAATTGTTTGGGCTTTCCCTCACTTTATTTCCTGCATTTTCTGGTTTTAAGTATCTCATTTCCACACTATGCGTGTTTTAAGTGGTACTTTTGACCAATCAGATTTTTTTAGATTCCCTAGGTACTTTGGTAGACAATGTTCAGCCAATGCAGTTGCAGCAATATGTAAAGCCCGTCTGTTGGATCCTAACCTTTGGACATCCCAATGTGTTGACGAATGTTTAATGGCTGGCGACAAATTATTTGAGCTATCTTATGAATTATTAAGTACCACTTCTAGAAATAATATATATCTAAGAGCAGATGAATTAGATACAAGTGTTGTGTTTGCAGATCATGTGGTAAGTCAAAAACCAAATTGCCATTATATTAAAAACAAAATTAAAAATAATCATTCTTTTATTTTTTTCTAGATTAAATTTCAAGTACAAAGTGCTGACGAATATTATGGAACTTCAATGAACAATGTTGCTACAGTAAATCATGGAATAGTCAACTACAACGTCAACGATGCACTGTTATGTTTCTTTCATAATTTCAACTACGGTGTATTTACCTGCAAACTAGAATCAGTCGCTATTATGAAAATTAGAAATGAATATTATATATTTGACTCACACAAAAGAGGTAAGGATGGTCTAACTGATGGAGAAAATGGTACAGCAGTGTTGATTAGCTTTGCTAACATTAATGAGTTAGTACAACACTTAAAGAATGTATACAAGTGCATGACATGTTCTGCTGCTGCTACAATTGAATGTGCTACATGTCAATTCAATATTGCTCCATTAATTTTTAATAATGTACCAAATATTAGCTTAAATTCATTAGATGAGTCTTCATTAAAGATAAATGAAAGTACCAAAAAAATGACAAACCTTAAACTAACTAAACAAGCAAAACAAAATCAAAGTCATGCCAAAAAAATGTCAAAACTTGAACTAGCTAGACAAGCAAAAAAGAATAAGAGTAAAGAAACTAGTGTGATTAATATTCAGCCAAAACCTGAAACAGTAGCAACTTCATCCACTTCAGCAGCAGACCTTACTAATAAAATATACAATTTAAGAATTGGTTCTATTACAAAAAAGTATGAAAGAACTGATGAAATGAAAGAGAAAAATGTGCAACAAATATCTAACAGATACAAAACAAATCCAGAGGTAAGAGAGACTAAAAATGCACAAAATAGAGAAAGGTATGAAAACAATGAAGTCGATAAAAAATCACGAACTTCTAGAATGAAACAAAGATATCAAACAGATGAAGAATTCAAAAATTTGCACAGTTCTAAAGTAAGAAAAAGATATCAAACAGATGAAGCATTTAAGACCTTGCACAGTTCTAAAATAAGAGAAAAATATCAAAATGATGAAATATTTAGAGATTGTCATAGTACAAAAATGAAAGAAAGATATCAAACTAATGAAAACTATCATGATAAATTGTTAGATAACGTAAAAAATTCATATCAGACTCCACAAGGAGCTAAAAGAAAATTAAATTACCAAAATTCATACCTTAATACTAAAAGAACTAAAATGTCTTTGCACGAAAGATTCAATGAACAAAAAAGAGAAATGCCTACCATTATATGTACCTGTTGTGCTCAACTATTCTTTAAAAAATCAACATTAAGTGAATTGAATTTAAAAATTCATGAGAGTTTGAGTATTACAGATGTATGCAGTTACAGACATCACCTTCACAAAAATGAAAGTGGTACCGGTGCGGCGCTCGGCCGGTCGAGGTCAAACGCGACGAGATACGGCAAAACCGATGAAAATTTTGGCACAGAGTGCGAATACCTACACCTTTTACACATAATATGCTGCCCCCAAAAAATGTCAATAAATTCGAACATTTAGGCCCCTTGGGGCAGGGTCAATTTATACCGCACGGTTCCCGGATTTTGGCAGGTAGCTTTACAACCGGGTGGGACATCATTAACGGGTAGAACTTTTCAGAAATCAAAAATTCGAAAAATAAGAAACAGTCTAGTTAAAGGTGTGTGATCAGTGAGTGGAGTGTGTGCGGTTTTAAGAGACAAAAAGGGAAGTGAAGTGTGTGAAGACTACAAGTGAACCAGCCAGAGAATGATCGGTGAGTTCAGGCGTTCGGGGTGAGGGTGCCACCTCTAAATAGTAATGTATATTAGGAAAGATTGATCAACAGGTAGAGCGTAGGCTAGGTTTAGGTTAGGTGAACACGTGTTGGGAAATAAATGATATCAAAAATTGGGAAGGATGTATTACCATTTAAAATACCTTAAAAGGACCTAGAACGAACCAAGATATGCGAGCGAGCAAGATACGACCCAGAACGCAGGTAGACACAGGTACGTTCGTAACAGCACACCCAGCACAGCCGGCGCGACGCGTTGCGTGGGTGGCGCCGGGTTCGAATCCCCGCCCCGCCCCGCCCCGCCCCCGGGAACCAGACCCTCGGCCAATAACTCTCCAGTGTTTCCTTAAATCGGAGAGCTGCTCCGGAGTGAAGCACAGCGCCGCGCGGAGGGACGGGGTCGCACCAGGACCAGGGGGACGTCGGCGTCGACGGGAGCAGGGCGAGCAGGGCCTGCGTCGCAGCGGGGACCGCGCGCGCCCAGCAGCTCGGCGACGAACGCGAGGGCGGCGAGGGCGTAGCCGGCGAGGAGCACCAGGAACGCGGGCTGCATGTGCCTGAGCTGGATCGCGGCGGCGCGCTCCAGCACGCCGGGCCTGTACGAGTGACGGTCCAGATCGTCAACGAGGTTGTCCTTGCGGTCTAGGACGCCGGCCTCGTCCAGGCGCCGGTAGGCCGCAGCCAACAGCGCCCCCAAGGGTGACCCGGGGCTCCACGTGGCCAGAACCTTGAGGTTGGTCGGGCCCAGGGGAAACCGGTGGACCTTTTTCTGTGGGATGTTCAACCGCCTTAACACCCGCTCGACAAAGCGGTCTTCAACGGTTAACAACGCGCAGTTCCTGTGCACCGCCATTTCGTGTAGGGTGCGTTTCTCGGCCAATATGACAGTCGCGTTGAAGACGCCGTTGCCTTTTTCATTGACGAAGTTCCATGTATATGTCGAGTAATAGACCTTCAGGCCACTGTCGTTCAGGGCCTGCAGGCTGTCGATCTCGCCGCGGGGCTGGGCGGCGGACAGCATGCCGAGCAGCAGCCCCTGGTAGGCGGCCGCCAGCACGACGCAGACGAGCAGCCAGGCGCCGAGCAGCGGGCGCAGCGTGGGGCCCGCGGCCGGGGGTGGCGGGGGCGCCTGCGCCAGCAGCGGGGCGAGGGCGAGCAGCAGCGCGGCCCCGCGGTCCCGGCGGAGCGTGCAGGCCAGGGCGGCCGTCGTGCCAAGCGCGGCCAGCGCCGTGCCCAGCCACACCGCCGGCGAGAACTCCAGCAGGACGGCGGCCATGGGGTTGATCCTGGGCCCGAGACCGGCGGGGACCACCGCGACAACCGGATACATCTTATTATGGGTTGTGAAGTACCAGGATTTGGGGTTGTATCTTTTAGGAACACTATAGGCGAACAACATTGCGTCTAGTCGGCATAATCGTTGCTTGTTCATGGTCAGTACTAGTGTTGCCTTTGGCACTTCGCTGTTTGAAGAGAGTTTAACGGTGGTTATCGTTGATTTCCAAAGCATATTCATACTTTCCCTCCGCGGCGAGCTGAGAACCTCTTCCAGCCAAGACTCATCCCCCTCCCACGAAACTTTAATTAAATTTAGAGGCTCTGGTGGCACTGGCGGCCTCCAGCCGATGCAGAAGTTTCCGAAAAGCTTCAAGTTGCCTTCACCTCGCTGCCAGCGCTGCTCCCTTGGCGACCAGCGGTCCACCACCTTGAGGGAGGCGCGGTCTTTCGAGAGGCAGTTGTACTCCTTTACGGAGTACAGGGTGGTGCTGCCGCCTGGCGTGCTGATGGCCACGCCCGCCTGCCACAAGCACAACTCGCCGTGCAGAGCGGCGGAGAGGATGGTGTCCTCCTCCACCGTGAACCAGAACAGCGTCCGCTGTATATCCGTGACCATGTACTGCAACATCAGCGCCCCCAGGTCCACCGGCCTCTCCCGCACAAACATGACCAGAATG
This sequence comes from Frankliniella intonsa, assembly GCA_033675135.1. Classification (NCBI taxonomy): domain Eukaryota; kingdom Metazoa; phylum Arthropoda; class Insecta; order Thysanoptera; family Thripidae; genus Frankliniella; species Frankliniella intonsa. The sequence continues at coordinate 305,721 of JAWJED010000029.1, read as the reverse complement.
TTGTCACTCGGGCTGTACCTCACGCGCTCCCAGTACCGGTCCGTGTCCGGCAGCACGAGCCGGACGGTGCTCGGGGGCAGCCCGCGCAGGAAGGCGCCGGTCCAGCTGGCGTTGCCGTGGAGCAGCACGGTGACGTTGTGCGGGACGAGGAGGGGCGACAGGAGCGCGAGGGCGGCCGCGGCCTCGGCGGTGGTCTCGTTGGCGGCGGGGAGGGGGAGGGCGGCGCGCGCCCCGCCGCACAGCAGCACCACGACGCAGAGGGTGGCGACGTCCATGTCGCCTGCTGACCGGACGGCTTCTGCACGCGCGGACCGCCTCCGTGACCGCCCCGCCCTCCAGGTGCTGACCGGCCCCATCGACCGGTTCCGAACTGAAAAGCCAAGACGTTATCGGACTCGTTAAAGAGCGCCTGGCAAAGCGTCGCCATGGGGACCATCGCCGTCGATCGCCGTCAAAGCGAGTCGGTCCGGGGTGATTTTTTTGTCCTTCCTATTCACAGTCGTTAGGGGTCGTCCACATATTACGTCACGTGATTTTGGGCACTTTTTGACCCCCCCCCCTCCCCCCATGTCACGCACCGTCACGATAGATGAACCCCCCCCCCCCCTTGTGACGTCACATTTTCGATCTTTTTGCAAAAAAAACAACATATAATTTAAAAGAAAGCGCTACGCCGATAATAAAAGTTTATAGTGTTGAATGTTTAAAGTGCTGCAAGTTAATAATTAGCACAAGGTAAGTACACTTCTTTTAAGCAGTCGAAAGTGTAATTGACGCGTCTGTCCGCCCGTCCGCGTCTGCTCCCTGCACCCAGACAGCAGCTCGCTGGCCGAAATCGCGTGAAAAAATAGTGGAAACGAGTGAACTTTGTTGTTTAAAACTCTTTTCTTTTTTTACGAAAATGTGACGTCACATCGCTCGACACCCCTCCCCCCATGTCACGCGCCGTCACGCTTGCCGACCCCCCCCCCCCCCCCCAAGCGCGTGACGTAATATGTGGACGACCCCTAATGTATGCTCAACATGTGCTAACCACTTAAGAAAAGGTAAAGTACCACACTTTGCTGTAACAAATGGTTTAGTTTTTGATCCCTTACCGCAAGAATTAATTGGCCTGTCAAATTTAGAAGAAAGATTAGTCTCTGCACGCATTCCATTCATGCAAATAAGAGAGCTTGGTTATCAGAAACAACTTGGACTGAAAGGAAATTGTGTTAATGTACCTATAGACATTAACAAAACAGTTACATGTTTACCCAGGATGGATTCAGAGGATGATACGTTATTGGTGCAACTTATGAGAAGAATGAATGACAAAACTCCTTACGCTTTTGAAAATGTCCGACCAGAAAAGGTATTTGATGCAGCAAGGTTTTTGATAAATACTGAACTGTATAAACAACATAATATTACTTTAAATGAAAGTTGGTTAGAACAGTTTCATAATGAAGCTAATAATGCAGCTATTAATTCAAGTACGTCTAGTAGTGTGGATGAAGCAATTGAGCCAGAAAGTGAAATTGACAACTTGACTGATCAACAAGAAACATTATTAACAAGTGGCTTTGTAGCAGATTCTGGTATAAAAATTGCACCCGGTGAAGGTAAAATGCCATTGTCTCTCACTTTGGATGAAGACAATGATGTTTTAGCTTTTCCAACAGTTTACGCAGGGAAAAAAAGAATTTTTAAAGTAAAATATACTCCAGTACAAATAGCAAAAGCAGAAGCAAGACATCATGATAGACGCGTTGCAACAAACATTCCAAAACTAATGATGAACTTCTGCAAAGGTAGAGTTCACAAATTAAGAAGTAGAGTCAATATAAATTTAAGAAAGAATGTCAGAACTAATGCAGTTACTGTTTCCCAAATTCTAAATGAGGATAATTTATCTTCTATTATTCAACATAATGACGGTTATAAAATTGTTGCCAGTGACCGTTCTTCTCCAGCATTTTGGCAAGGCAAACAAAAAAAGGTCATGGCTATGCTTAGACAGTTTGGATCTCCATCCATTTTCATGACTTTTTCTGCAGCTGAAACTAGATGGAATCCTCTTTTAGTATGCTTATATAAAACTTTAAATAATGAAACAATAACTGAGGAACAAGCTCAAAATTTACCAACCACACTGGAAATCCAAGTGTACGAATGTCGCTCACTTGTAGATGAGCGAATAAATTCACTCACTTGTAGGTGAGCAAATGACTATTCGCTCACTTGTAGGTGAGCGAATGACTATTCACCAACTGGCCATTCGCTCGCCTACAAGTGTACGAATAGTCATTTGCACACCTACAAGTGAGCAAATAGTCATTTGCTCACCTACAAGTGAGTGAATTTATTCGCTCATCTACAAGTGAGCGACATTCGTACACTTGGATTTCCAGTGCAGAGAAAAAATGGATCTAATTCGTAAAGACCCTGTAACAGTTTCCAGGTACATAGTGAACAGATTTGATGCGTTTAGAAGTTTGTACAGGGATAAAAATGGACCATTTTCTCCTTATGAAGTGGACAATGATTTCTTCAGAATAGAACTACAATTCAGAGGTAAGTATAGATAGTAAATCATCACATGCATCAAAATAATTTAAAGTTTTAGTAACATTCTTTTTCTTTGAATAGGTTCACTTCACTTCCACTGCATTGTCTGGTTGAAAGATGCACCAGAATTTGATCCACAAGACCCTGAGTCTTATAAAAAATGTGAAGAATTCATTGACAGTTTTATGACCTGCAAAAAAGATGAAACATTAGGCGAGCTTATGAACTTGCAATATCACAGATGTACAAGAACATGCAAGAAAAATGCAAAAGGTAATAATACGTCTTGTAGATTTAATTATCCTCTTCCTCCTATGAGACAGACCAAAATTCTTCTACCATTGCCAAATGAAATGGATGATAAAGAAAAATCACAGGCAAGAAAGTTATGGTCAGAAATTAAAGAACAGACAGAGGTTATTGCTAAAAATCATGAAGACTGCTCTTTTGATGAATATTTGGCTTACCTTAATATTGACGAACAATCGTATATTCAAGCTCTCAGATCAAAACTTAAGAGACCCACAGTATTTTTGAGACGTAATTTAAATGAAAGGAGAATAAATGCCTACAACAGAGAAATGCTTGTATTATGGGAAGCTCACATGGACATACAATTAGTGGTGTCACCTTATGGATGTGTAAAATACATAGTTTCATATGTTTCAAAGTCACAAAAAGGTATGTCTAAATTATTAAAAGAAGTGGCTGGTCAGGTAGCAAAAGGAGATGAGCTTACCATAAAAAAACTAGGAAAAATAGTAAATGCCTTCCTAAATAACTGTGAGATATCAGCACAAGAAATCTCTCTTCATGTATTGGGCATTCCAATGTCGAAATCAAGTGTGGGAAATATTTACATTAATTCATGTCCACCAGACCAACGTGTCTTCCTAAAAAAAGGTAAAAAGGAATTAGAAAAGATATGTGAAACTGATCCGGAGAGTACAGATATCCAAGAAACAGGCTTGATTGAACATTACATAGAAAGGCCTGAAAATTTGGAATCCACATGCTTGGCAGACTTTGCAGCTTTATACAGATATTCTAAAAGTCATCCTTATAAAAAAAGTGAAGGTATTGAAGAAAATGAAGTGGAAGTAGAAATTAATGATGATGAAATTATTGCAGAAGAAAATTCTGATGACAACTTACAAAAAAAAAACTGTTTATGAACTTAAAAACAAATCAGGATTTTTAACAAAAAGAAATAAAAGACTAGTCATCCAATTCAGAAATTACAGAGAAGCAGAAGACAAGTTAAATTTCCAAAGAGAAAATTTGATGCTGTTCACTTCTTGGAGATCAGAGCCCTCTTTACTTGATTCTAATTTACCACAAACATTCATTGAAAAGCTGGACATCATTCAGTCAAACAGGAATAATTATTGTAAGTATGATAGTACCTTTGATAATATAGATGTTGATTTGATGGAAGAAGATGAAGAAAATGATGAGGAAACTTCAATAGCTCCTCAGTTTAAAATTCTTGACTTAAATGAAACTCAATCAGATTTTCAGTTAGAAATTCCTCATGCAGATAGAATTGGTCCTCCAGTAGAATCCACTCGTTTTCCTCTACCTAATATAATACCTGAAAGTGAATTTTTGACATTAATTAAGTCTCTCAATGAAAAACAAAGAAAATATCTCTTAAATTTAACAAACTTGGTCAAAACTAATCCATCAGAACCTTTCTACCACTTTTTATCAGGTGGTGCAGGAGTAGGAAAGTCTACTTTAATTTTAGCTATTAAACAGGTTTTGGAAAGATTTTGGGTACATCAACCCAATAACAAACCAGAGGATATTAATATTCTAACAGTAGCCCCTACAGGAAAAGCAGCAATTGGAATTAATGGAACTACTATTGATTCAGCATTCGGCTTTGGATTCAACATCAAAGACAAACTACGAATTGGAAGAATGCTCAATTCGGATACTAGAAATACTTTGGCATGTGCTTTACATAAACTCAAATTAATTATTTTAGATGAAATAAGCATGTGCAGCTTTTATAAATTTCATGCTATGAATAGTGTTTTACAAGAAGTATTTGAAAACAACAAACCATTTGGTGGTATATCAGTCATAACTGTTGGTGACTTCAATCAGCTTCCGCCTCCCATAGGATCATACGTATTCCAGACACCTTCAGATGATTTCAGCAGATTGCTTGGTCCTCATTTGTGGCGACTCTTTAAATTGTTTGAGCTAACTGAAATAATGAGACAACGAGATGATTTAACTTTTGCAAATGCTCTAAATAACTTGGCTCTCGGAATGACAACTGATGAACAGGATGAAATGTTTGCTAATCGTCAACAACATGTTACAGATTGATGTCACATCCATCATAGATAAAGTGACAACATTATACTATACCAATGCAGATGTTGATACCTTCAATAATCTCTTCCTAGAAGTATCGCCAAATGAAAAAATTATTTCTCGTGCATTGGATTCAATTTCTGGAACAAAGTAAAAAGCTACAATAAATTACATGTTGGCGCAATCACAAAAATTGCAGCATAAGAAAACTCAAAATATGCAATACCTATTGAAGTTATGTATTGATACAAAATACATTGTGTCTCATAATGTTGCAGTTACAGACGGCATGTCAATGGTTCTCCGTGCATTCTCAAAAGGTCATTTTGGACAATTATGTCGAAAGAAGGAAGACAACCAATTCCCATAAGAGCCTATGTACAATTTGAAAAAGAAAGTACAGGTGCAAAAACAAGGCAAAGACTTCCAAAAATATTATAAAAGCAGATGGAATAATAGAATCCAATTGGACTCCAATTCAAAGAATATGCAGAAGTTTCTCCTGAATGAAAATACTCATATTCAGGTAACAAGGAACCAACTTCCTTTACTTCAAGTAATGCCCAAACCATTCACTGCTCTCAAAGTTGCACTTATGACAACATACTAGTATTCCTTAATAAGAATTTGAGCCGCAAATTATTGTACACTGCTTGCAGTAGAGTAACCTCATTGCAAGGTTTGTACTTATCTGGAGATTATAACAAACCAGCAAGGGCAACAATTGGAATGACCCTTCCCTCAGAGAAATGACAAGAATGAGATCTGAAGCTACCTTGGAATTTTCTCTTGTGTTTCCAGAAGATGTGAAAAGCAATGACAATATCATAGTTCTCTTTCATAATGTTCGATCTCTCAATCTTCACTTCCAAAATGTTGTCAGTGACCCCACTTTCATCGCATCAGATGTAATTATGTTGGCAGAAACTTGGTCAAAACCTGACGACAAATATGACATGCATGATTTCACTATTGTTTCCAGAACAGATTGCAAATCAGCAAAGAGAAAAGCTTTTGGAACAGTAATATATGTAAAGACCACTCTCTTACCTCATACAAATATTATATTCCAGAATGAATCCATTTCAGGAACTAATCACTCCACAGTTGTTGCATTAACCATCTTGAACCAAACAATTGTAATGGTTTACAAGTCTCCAAAAGCTCCATGGAATTTACTGAAACAGCAACTGCAACAAGCAATACAAAGATCAATAGATCATAATATAAATGAATTTACTATCATGGGAGACTTCAACATGAAATATCAAGTAACAGATCCTAACTTTAACAATTTAAGGGACTTTATGACAACAAATAATTGCTTCATGTTACTAAATGAAGCTCAGGTCTCAACAGACCACAGCTCTTTGATAGATTTATGTTTCTCAACTAATCAGCAAAGGTATGCTAACATTTTTGAAAGTGTAACAAGTGATCATAAACCAATTTGGATTCAATTAAGTTTGGCGCATATGTAAAGATTCAAATATTTGGGGTAAAAAAAGGACTGACCCACCTTTATAAAAAAAGCATGCCAAAAAATTACTACATTAAAATTAAATATTGG
>JAWJED010000029.1:198270-298270 GCA_033675135.1 Frankliniella intonsa | reverse complement strand
TTACTTGCGTAGGCGGAATCCCTCACGCAGCCGCAGAAGCCCTTCCCCTTCGGTTTGTTCCTGAGAGAACAGGCTGCCCACTACCTCTCCTAGCATGGTCTGCCACGCACCCTCCTGAGGACTCAGCGAAACACTGGTTCGCAAAGCCATCTCGGATTCACCTGTCACACGTGAGCAGAGATTAAGGGCCGGTTGATTGCAAAGAAAGCACAGCACATAAATAAATGTTGTAGCGGAGAAAGATGATAAGTAAACTAAGCCACAAAATGAGATTCTTATGCCACGTTATGTAGAATATTTTAGTCTGCGACTGTCCACCACATATAGAAATGGAACTTTTTTATGCGCACACGCATAAAAGCCGTTTCTCGATTCAAGTAAATTGCTCTCAAATATGACAAGAGCATTTTTATCTCGGTCAAAGAGCATTTGGGAACGCTTTGTTCCACGCAACGTTGCGTATGCATGTTCCACACACTAAACCCTTATGCATTTTGTTGTGCATAAGCATGCAGAATTTTAAGCAACCATAATTATGCACAATTTTTGTGCATAATTATGTACAAATTGTGCATAACTATGCACAAATTGTACATAGTTATGCATAAAATCGTGCATACTCTTATGGTTGCTTAAAATCCTGTATAGTTATGCACAATAAAATGCATAAGGATTTAGTGTGGCACACTTGGATTCGCAGTGTACATTTGCTATTCCTTCACGCGATCTCAAAACACAGAGCTCCTTACCCATGATGCTGTGTGCCATGCTGGCCTTTATGGCGAGCAGCGCCGCCCGCTGGGTAGCGCTCAGCAGAGAGAACGGCTTGATGGAGTGGATGAAGGCCTTCAAGTAGCTGTCCGTACCAGGCTCTTCCAGGTCGCCGAACACCGACATGGCGTAACTGGCGTCTAGGATGTGGCGCAGTGCCTCCCTGCGACAGCAGCATAGCGCTTATGTAAGAAAACTGACAAAACTACACTGGAAAAACAAAGGTGCTAAGTCGTACCTTTAAAAGGCAGTAACAAAATTTTGTCTGTTTCCTGGGGCACTATATCTTAGTGCCTTGCCAAAGGCACTAAATAGGGTATTTCGGACAAGCCATGAGGCGGAAGCAGAACTGAGAAGCGGTCGCCAGATCCACCTCTGCCTGGAAACTGCGCATGCGCAGTATGCTCCGCGCCGCTCCGCTCGCCTCCCCCACTTCACCCCGCGCCAGCGGCGGGGAAGGAAGCGACTACGGTACAGACAGTCTCGTTTCCGGTGCGCCGCTTACCCGAAATACCCTATTTTAGTGCCTTGCCAAAGGCACTGAATTTCGTTAGTGCCTTTTAAAGGTAGCACTTAGCACCTTTGTTTTTCCAGTGTGGTTTAAACCATGGACCTATTCTGCGAAAGCAATTCACGGGGATAAGCTAGAAAGAAAACCAAAGTATACTTGCCTGTAGTCCCTGATGAGTTGGCAGCCTTTGTCGAAGGGCGGCAGCAGGTGGAGGAAGCACTCCACTAGCTTAGTGCGGCACCCCGACGGGTTGCTGTGGGTGCCGTGGCTGTAAGCGATGGCCAGCAAATCCAAAACGCGGTGCCAAGGAGTGGCAGCGGCGGGAAGTGAGTCCTGCAACCAGCACGCAATACTGGGTAGAAACGGTGCGCACACACAGAGGACCGAAGGGTACACAGTAAATTCAATTCTCATGAACACACTGGAAACCCAAGTGTGCGAGTGTCGCACACTTGTAGGTGTGGGAGGATTTGTTCGTACACTTGGCCACTCAAACGTGTGAATTTTCATGAGAAATGCGCACGTTTGAGTGGCCAAGTCCACGAATGAACCCTCGCACACCTACAAGTGTGCGACATTCGCACACTTTGGTTTCCAGTGCATTAGCACTCGTCCTCAAAATCAGGGAGACTTTATCAAAATATGAGAATACTTCCCCAAAATCCGACGAAACTTCCTCAAATTATGAAAGATTCTCGAAGTTTTCCCTTCTTCCTCAAAAACTCAGACATCGTTTTGTCCGTGATCGTATATCAATCCAAGATTTTAATACATGAAAGCCAGGTAATCAAGCAGCCATTCCTGGTTTTCAAGCAGATTTGGAAAAACCAAGCAACCCCGATTTGGCTGCTTGGAATTCCGGACATTTATCAAGCAAGTCGGCCTGGAGACAAATGCGGCGTCCCGCATATCACGACGGCCGGCCGAACCGTCTTGCTTCTCAAGCAGGCCGCCTCGGGCTGCTTGGGAAGCAAAGAAATTTGCTCGAAAACCCGGCAGTTCACAAGTGTGTGCACAGTAAACCCTTATGCATTGTTGTTACATCGCTGTGCACGATTATATACACACGGGAAAAACTGCGTCTTGGTTTTCAAGACGCCGCGGTTTTCTTATGGAGACAATGCATTGCAGCGTCTTGGTTTTTCCAAAAGGTCTTGAAAACCAAGACGTGGTTTTTACCGTGCAACCCAAATACAACCATAGTTATGCACAAAATTTTATGCATAACTTTGCACACATTGTACATAATTATGCACAAATTTGTGCACAAGGGACAGAGTTATGCATAGTTATTCAGAAAAATTTGTGCATAGTTATGGTTGATAAAGGTCCTGCAAGGCTTATGCACAGCAGAGTGCATTTTAGTGTGTGCCTTGGAAGTTGACTGCGGCTAGCAGTCAACTTAGAAAGCACACACCATTTTGTGAGTGCTTGCAAGCACGCACCTACACCTACATTTGTGTACTAAGTACACACTTTAGTTTACAGTGTACAGTGTACTTGTTCCATTTTTGGTTCTTATATTTTACTGCTCACTTCCGTCGGAGAGATTTCGTAGAATCTGTATTCCGTATACACACTAAATGTTTACGTATACTTTTTTCGTACATAATAAAGGACTGAATGACACATGCATAATTATGTACAAATTTGTACATAATATAATGCACAAATATTTGCACTTCCAGATTTCTGTACAAAATTTGTGCATTATTATGTGCAGTATATACATTGTTCTGGAAAAATTTGTGCACACTTTTGGTATGTGTCATTCGGTTCATAAGCTATGTACAAAAAAGCACATACACATTTAGTGTGTACCCAACTTGCATGGCACATGGTCTGAGTTTACTAAAGGCTGAGCACTTACCTCTGTGTCTGCAGCACGCATGCGGTCCAGAGGGGGAACACAAGGTAACTGCATGCCGCCCATGTTCGCTTTCCACAGCCACGGACAAAAGAGGTGCTCCATCCCAGGTATGGCAAAGTCCTCATCACTGCAGTCGCTCCTGGAGTTGCTCGAGGTCGACAACATGGCGTCTTGAGGCAGCAGCCGCGGCCCTGACCTGAAGACGTGGACGAGAACAGCCGGTGAGTTGAAACGCGAGGAGCGGCTAGAGAGTTGCGGCGAATCTTTCTCCCGCACGGGACCGCTGCACGGAAAGCGAAGTGTGAGCAACAGAGATGCCTGCTGGCCACGTCTGTTTCTCCTCACAACTGATTGCTCAACAATAGACTACTCCGCTGGTTGGAAAAGAGGAAGACACGAAGTACACAACTTCCGTCCCCTGCACGCAAAACCCTTGTGCACGATTTTTACACCGTTATGCACGATTACGTACAACCATAGAGTTATGCACAAAATTTTATGCACAACAGGTTATTCCGCTGACTGGAAAAGAGGAAGACAAGAAGTACACAACTTCCGTCCCCTGGCCTTCGAGGGGCAAAGAGGGGCAGCGTTAGTTCCGTCCCCCCGCAGAGCAGGGGACGGAAGTTGTGTACTTCTTGTCTTACTCTTTTCCAGTCAGCGGAATAGCCTATTAAGCATACCATGTACATAATTATGCACAAATTTGTGCATAAGGGACAGAGTTATGCATAGTTATGCAAAAACATTGTGCATAGTTATGGCTGCTTAAAATCCTGCAAGGATTATGCAAAACAAAGTGCATAAGGTTTTAGTGTGTGGCCTGGGGGGGGGAAAGAGGTGCAGCGGCAGTTCCGTCCCCCCGCTGACCTGGGGACGGTAGTTGTTGGCTGAGCGTTAGCGAAGCCTATTACTTCACTGATCGGATTTGGCTCCTGTCTGTCTGTTTGTGTGTCTGTCCGCACGATAACTCGAGAACAAGTTAAAATATCGAGTTGAAATTTTTACTGTAGCTTCCTTGCCCAAAAAGCTCGGTTGAGTTCGATAATAGGCATTCTAGCTCAAAAATTGACACCGTTATAAATTAATTTACATTTTCGAAAAAAAGAATTTAAAAATAAATATTTTTTTACAGCGTCCTAAGGGGTAACTCGGCGAGTTGCGACCCTTTGGACGAAAATTTCGTCCGTTTGGCCGTATCTCGCACCGTTTAGCCGCTGCAGCGTCAAATTTCGACAAAAATTCCTTACTATACGCTTAGAGTTGTGTATTTCTCAGATTTTCGCTTACCACAGACTAGCATATCGCCGGAACCATCTACACGAGTGAAATTTAATTGCGCCCACTGTTTCGTTACTCAGAGCGTATTTTTTATGGCATCCTAGTCCATACTGACAGCGCCGCAGGCCTAGGTAGATGTACGCAGGCGCGTCGCAGCGTAACAGTGTTTCGCGAGATATCGCGAAGCCTGTGACGCGAGACGTGGTCTGGCGTACATCTACCTAGTGTACTTCTTGGCTTCCTCTTTTCCAGTCAGCGGAATAGCCCATGGCGTCAGTGGAGCGTTTACACTGGAAATCAAGCTGTGTGCTTAGCACACTGTTTAATCAGTGCGCTTGTAGGCATGCTGATTAAACAGAGTGCTTGCACAAGCATGCTGAATAAACAGTGTGCTTGGGCAAGCATGCTGATAAAACAGCGTGCTCAGCATGCAGATTAATCTGCATGCTTGCCCAAGCACACTGTTTATTCAGCATGCTTGTGCAAGCACACTGTTTAATCAGCATGTCTACAAGCACACAGTTTGATTTTCAGAGAAAGTAACTCGCGCGGGAGGCAGGCTTGCGTTTCTTCAGGTTTCACCTGTAGTTCTATTCAAAAGCAAACTCACAACTGAGATTTAGAGCAACCGGTTGGGTAGGTGTCTGAAGCGCAGAGCGGGAGGAGATTGGGCAGTAACGGCAGACGCTGCGCATCCGAATCAATCCCGCACGGTACGAGCTGAGCGCGCTCGGGCGAGCTATGCGGTCGTTGCTCGTGTGTGGCGCGGCCGCCGCGATTGCTCTTTCTTCCTTTCTTCTCGCGCTGAAGTCCATTGACCATTCCACCTAATATAGAACAGGAATAGTTAACTGTGCTGGAAACATACAAAAAAAAAAAAAAAAAAAAAAAAAAAAAAAAGCTTGTAAGTCAAACTTCACTTTCTTTTTTAAGAACGAAAAGTTGTCAAGAGTATGTGGCTGTGACAGGAAACTAATAACATCCAAGCTGTTTTTTGTCTTGGTTACTGGCACATTGATTATTTCTGTTCTTCCCCATTCAGTGTTAAACCCCTCTGGGTCAGAGATCCAAATAAATAGATTCGGGCCACTGAATTTCGACAAGAAATACGGAGCTCAGTGTCCGAACTTGTGTCGGAATGTAAGGAGATGCGCGTGCAAATAGGGTATTTCGCTGAACCTCGAAACGGAAGTAGGAAGTCGACAAGAAGTACTAAAATACGGGCCAGGGGTGAAGAGGAAGGTGGAAACGGAAACGATTCCACCTCCCCCCTTGCAATCGTTTCAGTACTTCTTGTCGACTTCTTGCTTCCGTTTCGAGATTCAGTATAATACCCTATTTGACATGAAAGTTCTACGACAGGTTCCGATTGGTAACTTAGACTATCAACGCGATTTGAATCGTGAATAAGTACGGGTAGGGTATTTTGCTGATCGGAAAGCGGAACCCAAAGAAAACAAGCATACTCACCGGGTCTGTTTCCTCATGCACTCTACTTGGCCGTGGTTTTCTTTGGGATTTTGTTAACATGTAGCGAAATAGCCCTTCCCTGAATCGCAGTCATGACCATTACTGCCTCACCTGAACTGATATACAAAAAAGCTTATTTCACTACGTTTAAACCGGATCGCAACAAGACGAGCATTGCTTTTTGGCTGAGCGAAGCCTATTACGCCACTGGAGTGTTAAAAAAAAAGTTCAATGTTTGTGTGTCTGTCCGTCTGTGTGTGTGTGTGTGTGTCTGTTCGCACGATAAATCGAGAACAAGTTGAGATGTAGCTTCCTTGCCCAAAAAGCTCGGTCGAGTTCGAAAATGGGCAATCTAGCTCCAAAATTGACACTGTACAAAAATAATTATCAATTTCCTGGAAAAAAAATATATTTTGTTTAAATTATTTTCAGAAAATTGTTAATTATTTTTATCCAGTGTCAATTTTGGAGCTAGATTAACCATTTTCGAACTCGACCGAGCTTTTTGGGCAAGGAAGCTACAGTAAAAATTTCAACTCGATATCTCAACTTATTCTCGATTTACCCAAGGGGTAACTCGGCGAGTTGCGGCCCTCTGGGCGGAAATTTTGTTCGTTTGGCCGTATCTCTTACCGTTTTGCTGTTACATTGTTGAATTTGAACAAGAAGTCGCCAATATGCCGGTAAATGATGTATTAATCAGATTTGCGCCCACCAGACCAGCATATCGCTGGAACCGTCTGCACGAGTTTAATTTAACGGTGCCCTCTGGTTTGATTCTCGAGTCGTATTTGAACAAGTCAGCAAGGGCATTAAGGAGGCAGTAGCGTCATTTTTTTGAAAAAGAAAAAAAAATCATTTGGCTCTTCTACATAATCAATTAAGAGGTTTTCTCAAAATTTGTGATGTTTTGACCTTGCGCGCAGGTTTCTAAGAGAACGGTTTGGGATTTTGGCCTGAAATTTTTTGTGATGCTAGTACTAGTCATGGTCCTCAAAATGACGCTTGGGTTTTAGCATTGAAGCATTTTAAGTCTGTCAGAAAAAATATATAGTTGTAAAATTTGATATGTTATTAAAGACTAGTTACTTTTCAAGTTTTGACATAGTTCCAGATGACATATCACAAAGCTAGAGGATCATTTTACTTGCCTGGGTGTATAACATGTGTGGTTAAAATTTGGCGGAGATATTTTGAACAGTAACTGGAAAACCTTGCGCGCAGTGAATTAGTGTTGTTTTGAGCCAAATGTGCAGTGTTTCCTTTAGTCTACCGGAAACCCCATTATAACTAGGTAGATGTACGCCAGACCACGTCTCGCGTAACAGGCTTCGCGATATTTCGCGAAACACTGTTACGCTGCGACGCGCCTGCGTACATCTTCCTAGGCCTGCGGCGCTTTCTGTAAAATTTGGATGCCATAATTTCGAAAATTATTTGAACGCTTGTAATATCGGGGAACGCCATTGAATGGCACTCGAAGGGACCGTTCTGACGATGACTATGTACGGGAAAGGGTAGTTTGGGATTGTCCGAACTTTAAAAATATGCCCTTGCTGACTTGTTCAAATACGATTCGAGAAACAAAACAGTGGGCACTATTAAATTGCACTCGTGCAGACGGTTCCGTCGATATACCGGTCTGATGGGCGCAAATCTGATTGGCTGAGCGAAGCGAAGCCTATTACGCCACTTGAGTGCTAAAGAGGTTCAATGTCCGTCTGTCTGTGTGTGTGTCTGTCTGTGGCCAAACGGACGAAATTTTTGCCCAGAGGGTCGCAACTCGCTGAGTTACCCCTTAGGACACTGTAAAAAAAATATTTATTTTTAAAATATTTTTTTTCGAAAATGTAAATTAATTTTTAACGGTGTCAATTTTTGAGCTAGAATGTCCATTTTCGAACTCGACCGAGCTTTTTGGGCAAGGAAGCTACAGTAAAAATTTCAAGTCGATATCTCAACTTGTTCTCGAGTTATCGTGCGCACAGACAGACACACAGACACACAGACACACAGACACACACACACACAGACAAAAATTGAACTTTTTTAGCACTCAAGTGGCGTTATAGGCTTCGCTTCGCTCAGACAACTATGACAGCAGACTTCGCTCAGCTTGCGCCCAGTGGGCGCTTGGTCTTGGTGCGTAGGCAAACCACGGCAGGTGCAAGGGTGCATGCTGTGCGGGCCGGCCTATCCTGGCTCTCGAATGGACTCCGTACAGTGGTGCTCTGTTGGGGACGGACACCTTTTTTGAAGATTTCTTGAAGTATTTTGAATTTTTCTGAATTTTTTGAATTTTGAATTACTAGGTGTACCAAAATTTTCCGAGTTGTTTCCCCCTCGGGAGAGTGTCATTGGTGTCCGTCCCCAACTGAGCGAAGTCTGCTGTCATAGTGGTAATATTGTGGTGGTCGCCATGAAAGGCTCAGTCGGATAAGACTAAAAAGGCACCGTACAGTCCCATTTACACTCTTGATGTGGTAAAACACGTCTCGGATGCGAAAATCTCACTTTTAGTAAAAGTATGAAAAGTACTGTTAACTGCGTAATACCGTTACTCCGAAACGGTTTGTCGTACAAACCGTACACTGTTATTTTTGGATTAGAGGACCTTTTTCCATGGGACCATGGCACAGTAAGAGGTCTGAAATTTGTTTTGACCCTTTGGGATTTGGGACTTTTAATGTAATTTTTCGCGAAATTCACAAAATAAGGGTGGAAAAAGTGCCAGCAGGTTCGATCTGGGCCTGTTTTTCTTATTTGATTTTGCTCAATCCTAAGGCATTGTGCCACCCAATAATTTTCAAGAAACCTGGGAAACAGCAGAATCCAAGCAACGCGAGCTGAACACCTTGCACGGGGTAGCGAAGAGACGCGGACAGTGGCAATGGCGGCGTCCCGCACCTGCGCCATGCAAAGTAGTGCGTGCCATTGGCAAATCTCAAAAGTTCGGTGCCGCACAGTCGATACCCCTCCTCCCCCCCTCTCGCGAAATGCAATGCACATTTTTGCGGTACAACGTACACTGTTAAAAAAGTTTGTCACCTGATGACATTCTGTATGATGAGACTCTTGTTAGAAAACGAAAATTTGTTTTCGTGAAATGCCTCAGAAAAGTTGGTTTTGCATTGCTTGTAGCAACGACTATACTGAAAACTCTATCGTGAGCATTGCACGCTTAAGTTAGAGTGAGCATGGCATGCACGCTTTAGTTAGAGTGAGCATGGCATGCACGCTTAAGTTAGCGTGATTAGCGTCGATTTTTTTCGGAGTCTGTTCATTGGAAAGATCATGCGATTTTCATGAAGATGGCACAGGTGCAAAAGTGGGCCGGCGCCCAGGAGTGGCGTGATGGGACAAAATGCAACGCGTCGTAGCCGTGCCGTGCCGTGCCGGGCCCTTTCAGACCGGGCGAGGCTGGCGGCAGCGCGCCCAGTTCGAGCGTGCGGCGGCGGCGATAACTCGTTGCGTTTGGCCCCGTCGCGCCGCTCCTGGGCGCCGGCCCACTTTCGCACCCATGCCATATTATCGAAAATCGCATGATCTTTCCAATGAACCGACTCCGAAGAAAATCGAATGTGTCGAACTCGACGAAAACGCGAGTTTTCGACTAAAAATCGATTTTTTCGTGATTGGGAGAACTGTTATTAGGAAATGGACGCGCCCATTCGATAGAGCACTAAAAACTACACCAGACACCGTTGACAGAATGGAATTCAAAAAAAGCCGGTAATTAGATACGACGGGTGGAACGCAAACTGGCGCGAAAACTTTGGCCCCCAAAAAGTAGGCAACCCTGCGCCTGAGGTCGAAAAGCCTGTACACAGGGCCCTTAGACCACCGTACGAACATATTTGCCGACTTTGATCGAAATCTGAGACCTCACGATTTTCAGGGGGGTCCGTTTTCGGTGGTCTGACCCCCCTTCGGACGCTGTAAAATTTTTTTTTTTATTTTTTTTTTCTTCGAAAATGTAAATTAATTTTTAACGGTGTCAATTGTTGAGCTAGAATGCCTATTATCGAACTCAACCGAGCTTTTTGGGCAAGGAAGCTACAGTAAGAATTTCAACTCGATATTTTAACTTGTTCTCGAGTTATCGTGCGGACAGACACACAAACAAACAAACAGACAGGAGCCAAATCCGATCAGTGAAGTAATAGGCTTCGCTATCGCTCAGCCAACAACTACCGTCCCCAGGTCAGCGGGGGGACGGAACTGCCGCTGCACCTCTTTCCCCCCCCCCCCCCCCCTCCGGCCACACACTAAAACCTTATGCACTTTGTTTTGCATAAGCCTTGCAGGATTTTTAGCAGCCATAACTATGCACAATATTTTCTGCATAACTATGCATAACTCTGTGATCGGGTTTGGTTCCTGTCTGTCTGTCTGTCTTGGGCGGAAATTTCGTCCGTTTGGCCGTATCTCTTACCGTTTTGCTGTTAGAGCGTTGAATGTGGACAAGAAGTCACCAATATGCCTGTAAATGGTGTATTAATCACATTTGCGTCCATCAGACCGGCATATCGCCGGAACCGTCTGCACGAGTGCAATTCAATGGTGCCCTCTGTTTTCTTTCTCGAATCGTATTTGAACAAGTCAGCTAGGGCATATCTCAAAAGTTCTGACAATCCCAAACTACCCTTTCCTTTACCGTACATCGTCAGAACGGTCCCGTCGAGTGCAATTCAATGGCGTTCCCCGATTTGACGACAAGGGTTCAAATAATTTTGAAAATTATGGCATTCTTATTTTTACAGAAAGCGCCGCAGGCCTAGGTAGATGTACGCAGGCGCGTCGCAGCGTAACAAAGTTTCGCGCAATATCGCGTTTTCGGTGGACTGACCCAGCTGTTCCTGCTCGCCAAGAGGGTCCCGTCTGAATGGCCCTTCATACATTTTTCAGTTCCTGCAGTCCACCATCCCGCCCGCCTTCGGCCTGCTGCCCGTCGAGGTCCGGGAGTGCCGCAAGCCGTACAGCGGCTACATGGTGCTGTGCTCCAACATCCAGGGGACGGCTGGACCAGACCCAGCGCACCCACCGCAGCAGGCAACGTACTGCAAGACCCAGCGGGCGGTGTATGAGCTCTGCAAGGTGAGTCGCAATTAGTACATCACATCCATCGATGTGTATTATCTCTCCCAATTGACCGGATATGGGGATGTATTCCATTTTTTTTTCACCAACCGTACACTGTTAAAAAAGTTTGTCACATGATGACATTCTGTATGATGAGACTTTTGTTTGAAAACGAAAGAATTGTTTTCGTGAATTGCCTCGCAAAACTTCGTTTTGCATTGCTTGTAGCAACGATTAAGTAGCGCTGTCTTGTAATTGAACAAGGAAAATCTTGTTAATTTTTATAGCAAAACATTTCGTTTTGAAACAAGCCCTTTTGTAATAGAACTCTTTTCCTAAAAGTGTGATCGAGTTTTTTAAACAAAAAGGGACAGAAATTTTCAGAAACTTATTTATTGTTTTCTTGTTTTCCAAAACAAAAAAATTGTAATGCTACGAGATATTTGTTTCAAAACGAAATGTCTTGCTATAAAAATTAACAAGATTTTCCTTGTTAATTTACAAGATTATTTTTAACAGTGTAGGGATCGAGACGCGTCGGTATTACAGATATAATTCAGTTACGGACCGTAAACATACGCATAACAGGAAGTTTTAGGTCCGTTACGTTTGCACAGAATTCTCCATAGCTTACAGCTTTTACATCCGTCAGGAAGTGAGAGTAGGCAAAAGAAATTTTAGTGTAACTTAGTTTAAAAAGCCTTTCCTTGCTAGTCAACCCGCAATTCTGTGTCATTGTCACAAGCCTGCAGGGAGGCATCCTTGCTGCAAAAAGTGTACTCATTTGTGTGGTTACAGGTCCCTCGAAAGGAGGAAGTTGTAAAAGATCTGAAGAGGCTGGTCACAGTATTAGTCGAAAAATGCCAAAAGGTATTCTTCTTGGGACTTCCGCCAATTCCGAGGTACCCGTATGAGCACAATATAAACAAATCAGTACGAGGCTTCAACAACGAGCTCCGGCTGCTCAGCTACAGTAAGTTCTACATATCACGCATTTATTATACCACAACCCGAAAATTGGACCTTTATTTTCACGAATATTCCGTTTACAAACGATACATTTGTAACAAAGGAATTTTTGCACCTAATCTTAGCAAATTGCTTTAATGGCCAGTCAAGATTCACTGTAATGACAGAATTTACTTCAGATCATGAGCAAAATTTCCTTTCCAACAACGGAACCGGTTTTTATCGAAATATTCGCAATATGAAAGCTACAATTTTCTGGGTGTATTGTTACGGCGTGCCAAGCAATGTTACATAGAGTTTCAATATGAATTATTATTATTTCAGGATACCAGCAGATACGGTAAATTGATGTTTACGATTTATTTGTTAATGGCGTGGAACATTCCTCAAAACATTTCGAAATGTAAGTACAATCATAAGTATCGAGACATGCAAAGAATAAAACTCATCATTACATGATGTAATATGACCAGTACAAAATGAATTTTTACTGAACTAATTATATCACGACTAATTGTTGTTACAGGAACAGCAAAAACCGCCTGCATCTCAATGCCAGCGGCCACAGGGCCATCCTTCAGAAAATCAGAGATATTCTTTAAATAAATTGTCATTACCTGAATCATATTTTTACTAAAGAATGTGCTAAAATATTGTGTTTAATTTTTTTAAAAAAATCAAAAGATATAAAAAGATTGTTTCTACATTTTTTTATTGTTAGAGTACAACAATTGCCAAATTACATAAAAAATTTCACTTGCTACCTGTTTTCTTGCTTCCGTCCCCAAAAGAAATGCATCACCACCACTTTCTTCACTAACGTCCGCTAGAACAAACGAAACTAAGGGTTGAACAAACGTGAACTAACGAAGTAACATCGGTGGGAGACAAATTTTGGTAGCAGGCTATCGTATTTCTCGTTTTTGTGTACGTGGATGCCAGCCTGCCCACTGCTTTATTTTGTATAAAATGGACTATGCTTCAACAAACGAAACTAAGGGTTGAACAAACGTGAACAAACGAAGTCACATCGATTGGAGACATAAAATGGTGGCAGGCTAAATTTTTTCTGGTTTTCGTTCACATGAAAGCTAGCCTGCCCACTGCTTTATTTTTTTAAAAATTAACAATGCTTGAACAAACGAAAATAAGGGTTGAACAAACGTGAACAAACGAAGTAACATCGATTAGAGACATAAAATGGTGGCAGGCTAAATTTTTTCTGGTTTTCGTACACGTGGAAGCTAGCCTGCCCACTGCTTTATTTTTTAGAAAATAAACTATGCTTGAACAAACGTAAATAAGGGTTGAACAAACGTGAACTAACGAAGTTTCATCGATTGGAGACATAAAATGGTGGCAGGCTATCGTACTTTTGTTTTTCGCACACGTGGAAGCTAACCTGCCCATCGACATGTCATTTTTCTCGAGAACTATGCTTGAACAAACAAAAGTAAGGGTTGAACAAACCTGAACTAACGATGAACAAACGATTGGAGACATATTTTGCGGGCAGGCTATTTTGGGCACGTCAACTTCAGCCAGCTCTACAGCGTGACTTAGGGACGAAAAGTCGTCAATTTCCATGTTGGGTGTCGTTTTCGGGGTTTGTTGACGAGTTGCGACCCTTTTGACGAAATTTTGTCTGTTTGGCTGTATCTTGCACTGTTTCGCCGATACAGCATCAGATTTGGACAATAAGTCGTCAATGTGCCCGTAACGTAGTGCATTTCTCAGATTTCCGCTTTTAACAGTCTGGCATATCGACCGATACGTCTGCACGAGTGGCAAGTCAATGGTGCCCACTGTTTCGTTTCTCGAATCGTATTTGAACCAGTTTGCAAGGGCATTACTCAAACGTGACATTTATCGACAATCCTAAACTACCCATTCCCGTACATCGTCAAAACGGCATGAAGTATTCTATAAAAAATAATACCAAACACCCCACCAATGTTGCATTGCAGTACAAAAATGCATATATGAAGCATAGCAAGTGGTACTAGTATGTGCCTCCTTTTTTTTGTCTGTTGTCTTTTGTGTGGCTTCAATAATATTTATTGCACTTTTATGTCCATGATGATAACGATTGTCTGTTATGTTTCAGAGCATGTCCTGCCGAGTTTCACTTGAAGGCGGAGGGGCCGTCCTTGGTGTTACATAAATGTAACTTCAAACATACTTGTAAGCCCTCGCTGTCTAGTCATCTAAGCCTGTCGTTTAGTATATTTACAAAGTTATTGTTTTCCTTTGTTTGTGTGAGATGTCGTATATCAATTCTTTTGAATTTTAGGCGAAATAGCAGCTAATGATGCTGATGATCCCCAACTTGAAAATGAAGATCTCAATAATCAAATGCAGTGAGTTGTCGATTTAGAATTTAGCTGTTCTCATGTATAGTCTGCTAATTAAATTTACCATATGGACTTTTCCCTTGTTTCGCAGAGAAGCCAATGAGAAGACAGAAGAGGCAGAAGAACAAGTCGCTCATCTACATGATGAGTGTGCGCGTTTAAGGAAAGAGAAGGAGAGTTTCTTAGAAACTCAGTATAGTGAAGCAAAGGTAGTCAAGGTTTTTTTACAAATAATTCCAGACATTTCTTGCTTTGTGCTCACATTTAAAACATCTATTTCCAGAGAAAGATAGAACATCTTACTTCACAACTCCAGGTATCTGCAGCAAAGAACAAACGTCTAAAGAATGATGTGTTTGATCTTCTAAGGAACAAGAGACATGGGTGGACTATATGCATGACGATTGCCAAAAAAAGTTCGTGCCCAATTTGATATCTTGGGGTCGAAATGTGGACTCTAATTTCTCCAAAAAGCCATATATATGCCCATGACCATTATGAAGAATTTTTAGGCCCCCGTTAGGGGTGCCTATTGCTTTCGCCAGAAAGTTTTTTATTTTTTAGGCCCCCGTTAGGGGTGCCTATTGCTCACGCCAGTGAGTTTTTAGGCCCCCGTTAGGGGTGCCTATTGCTTTCGCCAGAAAGTTTTTTATTTCTTCTTGACGATGGCCCCTTATGGCCGCAGCCGATCGTGCCGAAGCGATTCGTACAAAGTTACAATCAAAAATACTACGAAAAATTAGAAAATTTTGAAGATAGGTGTGATGTCAAACTGTCTATACGTTTTTGCATAAAATTAGTTTGCATTCGCTGTTTCTATGGTAATTGCGAGCGGAGCAGCCAGGCGGAGCCGAGTCGGGGAAGGCTCTGACCAATAAAATTATTTCGCGGTTTTTCCCGACCAATGAAAAAGGTCACTTGTTGCTTTGTACCTCGAAGTCCAAAAGTTTTTAGGCGGGAGTGGTCACGTCAGAATCGCAGCAGTTTCGCGCCGTGCAAAAGGATGCACCACCAGGACAGTTTCAGACGCGACCACTAGCTGCCGGGAGCGGCTCCTGATTGTTGGCAGGGACTGTAATTCCGCCTTCCAATAATTTTATTTGAAAGTGGGCTGGGCTTCTAACAATACCGCCAACCTAAGATTCAGACCTAAGTTCATGTTTTCAGTAAATGGTTTAAATTAGTTCGCCTATGTGTCCGTATGAGTGTGCGTACAGGCTTCTATAATTGTTTGCTAAACGCCTGCAGCATCCTTTGACTTCTTTTCCAAATTTAATTTTTTTAAAGAATATTTTACGTTGGATTCAGTGGCCAGCAGCAGAGCGTTGTTGATAGCCAGCCCGCTGGGCGACATTTTGTGTGGCAGATCTGTGGCTCACTAATATCATGATTTATTGACTTTCACAAACAGTTTTGACATGATATTTTAAAATTCTATCTTATTTTAAGGTAAGTGTTAAAACCTAGGGGGCCGTTTAACGCGTTAGCGTTAGAATTTTTAGGCCCCCGTTAGGGGTGCCTATTGCTCACGCCAGTGAGTTTTATCGTCTTGACGATGGCCCCTTATGGCCGAAGCTAGTTTTTTCTATACGATTCCTATGAAATTTGAATGAAAAAAAGTACGGAAAATTAGGAATTTTTTGAAATAGGTCTGATGTTAAACTGTCTGGCCAAATTTGCATAAAATCAGTTTGCATTTGCTGTTTCTATGGTAATTACGAGCGGAGCAGCCAGTCCGAGCCGGGTCGGGGAAAGCATGACCAATAAAACTATTTCGCGGTTTTTCCCAACCAATGAAAAAGATCACCTGTTGCTTTGTACCTCGATGTCCAAAAGTTTCTAGGCGGAAGTGGTCACGTCAGAATCGCAGCAGCTTCGCGCCGTGTTAAAGGATGCACCATGTCGACAGTTTCGAACGTGACCACTAGCTGCTAGCCGCGGCTCGTGATTGTTAGCAGGGACTGTAATTCCGCCTTCCAATAATTTTATTGTGGCGCTTAGAACAGAGCTGCCAACATCAGCTAACAAAGTGAACTTAAAATGTCTATCTTTTAGCAAAAGTCAGCGACACCATTTAGTTTTTAAATGTTTATTAAAAATGTTTATTAAACAGTAAAATTTTCTATTATATTAAAACGAGTCATACTTTAACCAAACAAAACTTTTGAATTGTACCTTAAATTGTTTTATTAAAGGGGTGTTTGAGCCTCAATTATATGCTAGTGAATTGTTTGGGCTTTCCCTCACCATTCGCTGTGTTCTCTGGTTTTAAGTATCTCATTTTAACAACATGCGTGTTTTATGTGGTACTTTTGACCAATCTGATTTTGTTAGATTTCCTAGGTACTTTGGTAGACAATGTTCGGCTAATGCAGTTGCAGCAATTTGTAAAGCCTATATATTGGATCCTAACCTTTGGACGTCGCAATGCATTGATGAATGTTTAATGGCTGGCGACAAATTATTTGAGCTATCTTATGAATTGTTAAGTACCACTTCTAGAAATAATATATATTTAAGAGCAGATGAATTACATTCAAGTGTAGTGTTTGCAGATCATGAAGTAAGTCAAAAAAAAAAAAAAAAAAAAAAAATGTGTGATGTAAATGAAAAAAAGAAATTTAAAATAATACTTTTTATTTTTTTCTAGATCAAATTTCAGGTACAAATTGATGATGAATATTATGGGACTTCAATAAACAATATTGCTACAGTGAATCATGGAGTCGTTAACTACAACATCAATGATGCAATCTTATGCCTCTTTCATAATTTCAACTACGGTGTATTTACCTGCAAACTAGAATCAGTAGCTATTATGAAAATTAAAAATGAATATTACATATTTGACTCACATAAAAGAGGTAAGGATGGTTTAACTGATGGAGAAAATGGTACAGCAGTTTTAATTAGCTTTCCTACCATTAATGAGTTAGTGCAACATTTAAAGAATGTATACAATTGCATAAGATGTTTCTCTGCTGCTACAGTTGAATGTCCTACATGTCAATTCAGTATTACTCCATTAATTTTTAACAATTTGCCACATATAAGCTCAAATTCATTAGGTGAATCTTCTTTAAACACCAATGAAGCTACAAAAAAAAAGTCAAATATTCAACTAGCCAAAGAAGCAAAGAAAAATCAAAATAGTACAAAAAAAATGGCTAAACTTGAACTAGCTAGACAAGCCAAAAAAATTAAAAGTGTTATAAAGAAAGAAACTAACATGATTAATGTTCAACCAAAAATTGAAAAAGAAAAGACTGTATACATTTCAACAGCAGACCTAACTAATAAGTTATATGACTTAAGAATTCGTTCAGTAAAAAATAAGTATGAAAGAACTGATGAAATGAAAAAAACAAATGTTGAACAAGTAACTAAAAGATACAACACAAATGATAAAGTAAGAAATACTAAAACAAAACAAAAAAAAGAAAGGTATCACAATGATGAAACTTTCCGTAAGTCTCATAACGCTAAGGCAAAAGAAAGGTATGAAACTAATGCGACTTTTCATAATAAATTGTTGGATAATGTTAAAAATTCATATCAAACTCCGCAAGGAGCTAAAAGAAAATTAAATTACCAAAATTCATACCTTACTAGTAAAAGAACTAAAATTTCTTTGCATGAAAGATTCAATGAACAAAAAAGAGAAATGCCTACTATTATATGTACCTGTTGTGCTCAACTGTTCTTTAAAAAATCAACATTAAGTGAATTGAATTTAAAAATTCATGAAAGTTTGAGTATTACAGATGTATGCAGTTATAGACATCACCTTCAGGAAAATGAAAGTGGTAATGTATGCTCAACATGTGCTAACCACTTAAGAAAAGGTAAAATACCACATTTTGCTGTAACAAATGGTTTAGTTTTTGATCCTTTACCACAAGAATTAATTGGCCTGTCAAATTTGGAAGAAAGATTAGTCTCTGCACGCATTCCATTCATGCAAATAAGAGAGCTTGGCTATCAAAAACAACTTGGACTGAAAGGAAATTGTGTTAATGTACCTATAGACATTAACAAAACAGTTACATGTTTACCGAGGATGGATTCAGAGGATGATACGTTACTGGTGGAACTTATGAGGAGAATGAGTGACAAAACTCCTTACGCTTTTGAAAATGTCCGACCAGAAAAGGTATTTGATGCAGCAAGGTTTCTGATAAATACCGAACTCTATAAACAACATAATATTACTTTAAATGAAAGTTGGTTAGAACAATTTCATAATGACGCTAATAATGCAACTACTAATTTAAGTACCTCTAGTAGTGTGGATGAACCAACCGAGCTAGAAAGTGAAATTGATGACTTGACTGATCAACAAGAAACTTTATTAACAAGTGGCTTTGTAGCAGATTCCGGTATAAAAATTGCACCTGGTGAAGGTAAAATGCCATTGTCTCTCACCCTGGATGAAGACAATGACGTTTTAGCTTTTCCAACAGTATATGGAGGTAAAAAGAGAATTTTTTAAGTAAAGTATACTCCAGTACAAATGGCAAAGGCAGAAGCAAGACATCATGACAGACGCGTTGCAACAAACATTCCAAAACTAATGATGAACTTCTGCAAAGGTAGAGTTCATAAATTAAGAAGTAGAGTCAATATAAATTTAAGAAAGAATGTAAAAACTAATGCAGTTACTGTTTCTCAAATTCTAAATGAAGATAATTTATCTTCTATTATTCAACATAATGACGGTTATAAAATTGTTGCCAGTGATCGTTCTCCTCCAGCATTTTGGCAAGGCAAACGAAAAAAAGTCATGGCTATGCTTAGACAGTTTGGTTCTCCATCCATTTTCATGACTTTTTCTGCAGCTGAAACTCGATGGAATCCTCTTCTAGTATGCTTGTATAAAACTTTAAATAATGAAACAATAACTGAGGAACAAGCTCAAAATTTACCAACCAGAGAAAAAATGGATCTAATTCGTAAAGACCCTGTCACAGTTTCCAGGTACATAGTGAACAGATTTGATGCCTTTAGAAGTTTGTACAGGGATAAAAATGGACCATTTTCTCCTTATGAAGTGGACAATGATTTCTTCAGAATAGAACTACAATTCAGAGGTAAGTATAGAAAGTAAATCATCACATGCATCAAAATAATTTAAAGTTTTAGTAACATTCTTTTTCTTTGAATAGGTTCACTTCACTTCCACTGCATTGTCTGGTTGAAAGATGCACCAGAATTTGATCCACAAGACCCTGAGTCTTATAAAAAATGTGAAGAATTCATTGACAGTTTTATGACCTGCAAAAAAGATGAAACATTAGGCGAGCTTATGAACTTGCAATATCACAGATGTACAAGAACATGCAAGAAAAATGCAAAAGGTAATAATACGTCTTGTAGATTTAATTATCCTCTTCCTCCTATGAGACAGACCAAAATTCTTCTACCATTGCCAAATGAAATGGATGATAAAGAAAAATCACAGGCAAGAAAGTTATGGTCAGAAATTAAAGAACAGACAGAGGTTATTGCTAAAAATCATGAAGACTGTTCTTTTGATGAATATTTGGCTTACCTCAATATTGACGAACAATCGTATATTCAAGCTCTCAGATCAAAACTTAAGAGACCCACAGTATTTTTGAGACGTAATTTAAATGAAAGGAGAATAAATGCCTACAACAGAGAAATGCTTGTATTATGGGAAGCTCACATGGACATACAATTAGTGGTGTCACCTTATGGATGTGTAAAATACATAGTTTCATATGTTTCAAAGTCACAAAAAGGTATGTCTAAATTATTAAAAGAAGTGGCTGATCAGGTAGCAAAAGGAGATGAGCCTACCATAAAAAAACTAGGAAAAATAGTAAATGCCTTCCTAAATAACTGTGAGATATCAGCACAAGAAATCTCTCTTCATGTATTGGGCATTCCAATGTCGAAATCAAGTGTGGGAAATATTTACATTAATTCATGTCCACCAGACCAACGTGTCTTCCTAAAAAAAGGTAAAAAGGAATTAGAAAAGATATGTGAAACTGATCCGGAGAGTACAGATATCCAAGAAACAGGCTTGATTGAACATTACATAGAGAGGCCTGAAAATTTGGAATCCACATGCTTGGCAGACTTTGCAGCTTTATACAGATATTCTAAAAGTCATCCTTATAAAAAAAGTGAAGGTATTGAAGAAAATGAAGTGGAAGTAGAAATTAATGATGATGAAATTATTGCAGAAGAAAATTCTGATGACAACTTACAAAAAAAAACTGTTTATGAACTTAAAAACAAATCAGGATTTTTAACAAAAAGAAATAAAAGACTAGTCATCCAATTCAGAAATTACAGAGAAGCAGAAGACAAGTTAAATTTCCAAAGAGAAAATTTGATGCTGTTCACTTCTTGGAGATCAGAGCCCTCTTTACTTGATTCTAATTTACCACAAACATTCATTGAAAAGCTGGACATCATTCAGTCAAACAGGAATAATTATTGTAAGTATGATAGTACCTTTGATAATATAGATGTTGATTTGATGGAAGAAGATGAAGAAAATGATGACGAAACTTCAATAGCTCCTCAGTTTAAAATTCTTGACTTAAATGAAACTCAATCAGATTTTCAGTTAGAAATTCCTCATGCAGATAGAATTGGTCCTCCAGTAGAATCCACTCGTTTTCCTCTACCTAATATAATACCTGAAAGTGAATTTTTGACATTAATTAAGTCTCTCAATGAAAAACAAAGAAAATATCTCTTAAATTTAACAAACTTGGTCAAAACTAATCCATCAGAACCTTTCTACCACTTTTTATCCAGGTGGTGCAGGAGTAGGAAAGTCTACTTTAATTTTAGCTATTAAACAGGTTTTGGAAAGATTTTGGGTACATCAACCCAATAACAAACCAGAGGATATTAATATTCTAACAGTAGCCCCTACAGGAAAAGCAGCAATTGGAATTAATGGAACTACTATTGATTCAGCATTCGGCTTTGGATTCAACATCAAAGACAAACTACGAATTGGAAGAATGCTCAATTCGGATACTAGAAATACTTTGGCATGTGCTTTACATAAACTCAAATTAATTATTTTAGATGAAATAAGCATGTGCAGCTTTTATAAATTTCATGCTATGAATAGTGTTTTACAAGAAGTATTTGAAAACAACAAACCATTTGGTGGTATATCAGTCATAACTGTTGGTGACTTCAATCAGCTTCCGCCTCCCATAGGATCATACGTATTCCAAACACCTTCAGATGATTTCAGCAGATTGCTTGGTCCTCATTTGTGGCGACTCTTTAAATTGTTTGAGCTAACTGAAATAATGAGACAACGAGATGATTTAACTTTTGCAAATGCTCTAAATAACTTGGCTCTCGGAATGACAACTGATGAACAGGATGAAATGTTTGCTAATCGTCAACTTAACATGTTACAGATTGATGTCACATCCATCATAGATAAAGTGACAACATTATACTATACCAATGCAGATGTTGATACCTTCAATAATCTCTTCCTAGAAGTATCGCCAAATGAAAAAATTATTTCTCGTGCATTGGATTCAATTTCTGGAACAAAGTCAAAAGCTACAATAAATTACATGTTGGCGCAATCACAAAAATTGCAGCATAAGAAAACTCAAAATATGCAATACCTATTGAAGTTATGTATTGATACAAAATACATTGTGTCTCATAATGTTGCAGTTACAGACGGCATGTCCAATGGTTCTCCGTGCATTCTCAAAAAGGTCATTTTTGGACAATTATGTCAAAAAGAAGAAAGACAACCAATTCCCATAAGAGCCTATGTACAATTTGAAAAAGAAAGTACAGGTGCAAAAACAAGGCAAAGACTTCAAAATATTATAAAAGCAGATGGAATAATAGAATCCAATTGGACTCCAATTCAAAGAATATGCAGAAGTTTCTCCCTGAATGAAAATACTCATATTCAGGTAACAAGGAACCAACTTCCTTTACTTCCAAGTAATGCCCAAACAATTCACTGCTCTCAAAGTTGCACTTATGACAACATACTAGTATTCCTTAATAAGAGTTTGAGCCGCAAATTATTGTACACTGCTTGCAGTAGAGTAACCTCATTGCAAGGTTTGTACTTATCTGGAGATTATAAAAAACCAGCAAGGGCAACAATTGAAAATGACCCTTCCCTCAGAGAAATGACAAGAATGAGATCTGAAGCTACCTTGGAATTTTCACTTGTGTTTCCAGAAGATGTGAAAAGCAATGACAATATCATAGTTCTCTTTCATAATGTTCGATCTCTCAATCTTCACTTCCAAAATGTTGTCAGTGACCCCACTTTCATCGCATCAGATGTAATTATGTTGGCAGAAACTTGGTCAAAACCTGACGACAAATATGACATGCATGATTTCACTATTGTTTCCAGAACAGATTGCAAATCAGCAAAGAGAAAAGCTTTTGGAACAGTAATATATGTAAAGACCACTCTCTTACCTCATACAAATATTCTATTCCAGAATGAATGCATTTCAGGAACTAATCACTCCACAGTTGTTGCATTAACCATCTTGAACCAAACAATTGTAATGGTTTACAAGTCTCCAAAAGCTCCATGGAATTTACTGAAACAGCAACTGCAACAAGCAATACAAAGATCAATAGATCATAATATAAATGAAATCACTATCATGGGAGACTTCAACATGAAATATCAAGTAACAGATCCTAACTATAACAATTTAAGGGACTTTATGACAACAAATAATTGCTTCATGTTACTAAATGAAGCTCAGGTCTCAACAGACCACAGCTCTTTGATAGATTTATGTTTCTCAACTAATCAGCAAAGGTATGCTAACATTTTTGAAAGTGTAACAAGTGATCATAAACCAATTTGGATTCAATTAAGTTTGGCGCATATGTAAAGATTCAAATATTTGGGGTAAAAAAAAGGACTGACCCACCTTTATAAAAAAAGCATGCCAAAAAATTACTACATTAAAATTAAATATTGGGGTAAAACTGAAGGACTGACCCACCTTCAAACAAATGCATGCTACAAATGAAATTTTAAAAATAAAATAAAAAAGTACTTAGGGTAAAAGAGAAGGACTGACCAACCTTCAAGTAAATGCATGCCACAACAATTAATAAGTTAAAAAAAATATATTGGGGTAAAATAGAAGGATTGACCCACCTTCATAAATAGCATGCTACATACAATATTATTAATAAAAAAAAGTATTTAAAGTAAAAGAAAAAGACTGACCCACCTTCATTAAAAAGCATGCAAAAAAAATTATTAGGGTAAGAGAGAAGAACTGACCCACCTTCATTAAAAAGCATGCAAAAAGTAAAATCAAAGAAGCTACCATTTTTTTAATATGAGTAAACAACTCATTTTACTCCTGCTTTTGTAACTCACTTCCCAATCTTTTTTTCCTTAATCTTACTCCTTCTCCTTTTGTGTAATTCTTCTTTATTTTGCTATTGCCACCCTTCCTCATTTGATTCTTTTACCTATCAATTTTACTCCTATACTCCTATCAATGTTTTGTATTCCATTTTCAACGACATTTTATCCTACTTCTTTCTTTCAAATCCCGCTCCTTTCTTTGGGGTAACATACTATCATCTACCAGAAAATCTCCTACCAAAGAAAAAAAAATAAATTCCATTTATAGATATAAAAAGCTGCTTTCTATTACATCTACCGTATATTCTCCTACCATTTTAAATAAATTCAGCTGATTTCAGTACAGTTAAATAAAACTTTTTATTGAGATTTTAGAAAAAAAAATTGTTTGCACTCCAAAATAATTTATATGAAAAATGAAATTACTTTAAAAAAGGAGATATTTATTTCGTTATATCATTTCACGTGGAAATCCAAAATAATATTTTTATTTCACGAAAAAATATTTATAAAGTAATTAAATAAAGGTACAATAATTCTCTAACAATTCTCTTCCAAGGCGACGACTGTACAGGGCACACACTTTCGACTTGTGCCCCTTACTGAGGCTATCAGTGAAATTTCTCATAGCAACAATCAGTCATTTTTTTCAAATGATCGAACGGATCCAACTGGCCATGGCCGTGTGAAGCAGAAGAATTTTGAGCGGTTTCGAACCTTGTGTAGAATTAATAGACAAGTTTCTTGTGTTTATCTTGTGAGTTTGCGGTGAGCCCTGTTACGCTTAAGTGCACACCATTTATCCAAAGATGTATGCCAACAATCCACAATACTCCTCATAGCTCATAGCTCATGTGGCTCATAAGGCTCCTAAACTCTCAAGCATCACTGAATGTAGAATAAAAGAGGCCGATCCGCAGGGAGCTTATTTGATGGAATTGCCTCGGCAAAATAAATTAAAATTGTTTATGCTTTTCTTGTAGTTTCTTTAAATGCATTTAGCAGCAGGTTTTGTGACTCTTAAGATTTAGCTAAATGTCCTATAGGATACAACAGTTAGTGTGGCTTCTGCCATAAAATGCTACTGCTTGTACGGATATTACACAGCCATTGACTACGGACACAAATTTTCTCCAGTTTGGTAAATAATGGTGCTGTTTTACTGTGCAGCTTCTATCCATGATTTTGTTATCAATTCTGCTTTTCTCTTTCTGTACATGGCTTTGCATTTTGGGTCGTAAAGTGCTGACATAACATCTGTTCGCTTCAGGTTCTCTCAATGTCATTCAAGCCTTAATAATGAGACTGTGCATCTTGTATTAATTTTCAAATCGCTGCAGTTGACGATGGTAGAAGTTAGTTGTAGAAAGACATTTACAAAGATTAATAAACTACTATTCACAGCTGCGTGATGAGTAAGTGTGTGGATAGCAGAATCTTGTGACTAAACATGGCACTATTGATTTCTAAAAAGCAGCTAAACAGACGCCGATCACTGCTGTCGTTTGATTGAAAGCGGAAGAAAATGAAGTTGACATCAAGCCATTATTGTGTTTTGGATGTCTGTGACGTTCCTTTCAATGGAATAGTAGTAAGCTATTTGGCTTATACCTATAAATGTTTGGATTTCGAAGGCAATGATGTAATCTTTGAATACAGATGCAGCTTTACATGGAAATTTGTACAAAAGGTTAGCAGGCTTAAGTATTTAATTGTTTGAACTGATTGTTTACTCATTAAGGTTCAATCGGAGGTGATGTAGGTGTCCAAGTAGGACATTCCTCTGGCTGAATATTTTGAGCTACTGTGGTAAAGGTAGATTTATAGACCTGACAATATTAAAGTGGGAGTGATCTTTACATCTGCATGAACTGAAAATTTTGAAAACAGTCCCAGTTATTCTGCTCAGTTGCAGTTTGTTGCGAACATCAAGCCATCTGTAGGACAGGGCTCTTGACCAAACGGCTGCTTATTTCAAAAAGTTGTCAGGGCAGTTCTATAGAGTGCATCTTTTGGCATGGTATAGAAGTGTAGTTGTGGGCTTTGTCACAAGGGAGAAGAAAACACAAAATTACTTTTGTGGTAATATGGGCACTCGTTCTTTACGACTCTTCCAATAGTAAGTGTTATGTCTGTAGGTATTCTGTGTTCTGAGATGAAGATGGAATCATGTTAAGGTGTTACACTGCACTGAGAACAATACTCGTTCTACTACTACTTTAGGTAGAGGTAGAGGTGGGTGGTGGGTGGTGGGTGGTGGGTGGTGGGTGGTAAAGAACGAGTAAAAATGTGTTGGCAGTTGGCAGTCGTTCCCAAGACTTACATCCCATCCTACCCCTCCCCCTCACCGAAAAAAAAAAGGAAGAAAGGTCTTGACGAAAGGATTCGATTTCTGAATTCGGAAAGTGTGGGGCTAGCCTTCGTTTAGCCGCTACAGCCCTGCGTTTCGTTTTTTAGAGAATGTCCCCTAAAGTTCGGGTGGTCTCTCCTTCCCGCACCCCCTTGCCCCATGGTCATTCTAGCGTCCCCGGATACTATTTCCTTTTCTACATCGTTACGAAAGACACCCTTGGGGGAAGGCAACCGACCCGGCACGAAAATGGTGGCAGAAGCGGCCAGGTTCGATGCCCGAGCGCGGCGCGACGCAGGGCAGCCGCATGCACTGCTTCGCCTCGCCAAGGCCGCGTGTGGCCTGAGCTTGGCGAGGACGGCACGCCAGAGAACAGAGGCCTAGTGTCCGTGTCAGGGGCTCGGCGCGGAGCGCGCCAGCCGCATGCACTGCTTCGCCTCGCCAAGGCCGCGTGTGGCCTGAGCTTGGCGAGGACGGCACGCCAGAGAACAGAGGCCTAGTGTCCGTGTCAGGGGCTCGGCGCGGAGCGCGCCAGCCGCATGCACTGCTTCGCCTCGCCAAGGCCGCGTGTGGCCTGAGCTTGGCGAGGACGGCACGCCAGAGAACAGAGGCCTAGTGTCCGTGTCAGGGGCTCGGCGCGGAGCGCGCCAGCCGCATGCACTGCTTCGCCTCGCCAAGGCCGCGTGTGGCCTGAGCTTGGCGAGGACGGCACGCCAGAGAACAGAGGCCTAGTGTCCGTGTCAGGGGCTCGGCGCGGAGCGCGCCAGCCGCATGCACTGCTTCACCCCAAGGTTAACTCGTTTCAGCGGCGCTCGCCAAGGCGGTATTTCGGCCGCCAGCCGCGCAACTTCAAAACGGAAAACTGAATGACGTATTTTTTAGGAAATTGCCTACCTCCCAGGGGCGCTATCTGTATTTCGTCTTTTTCGGTGCATCTATAGCTTTATTATTCCCAGCGGTATTCGATGTTCTCCTCCTCGCTCTCCACAGCGCCTCTACTCACGGCTTGTGCCTGGCCTCGTCCACGACCTCAGTAGCAGGTCGCTTGGGCGGCGGGACCAGCCAGCCCGCCAGGGTGCCCCTCCTTCCTTCTCCGCTCCGCTCCGCCCGCCACCCTCAAGTCCTCCTCAGCCAGCGTTGCCAACCCGTACGGTAATTACGTCGGCATACGGTAAAACGCATGTCTGTACGGTGTACGGTAATGACTTGTACGGTAGTACCGTACGAATTTCAGAAAAAAAAATGGCCATTTCAGAGAAAATTTGGGCAATTTTAAGCTCAAATTGGTCAAATACGGTAATTTTTAGGCTGGTACGACTATTTTGACTCGGTTGGTACGACTGTTGCCTCCGACTTGGTCGGCAACGCTGTCCTCAGCCGGTCAGCTGCAGCCATAGCTGCAGCGGCTGCAGCCCAGAGCCGCAGCCCGCAACGACCCGCAGGGTGTACCAACCAAGACGATGGGCAAGAATACCACTTGCGGGACTACCCCCCTCGCAGCCCTCCCAGCGCACGGGGTATTCGCAGAAAAGGCGCGCAGGCCGTCGTGGGGTCGTGCGGTCGTGCTGACTTGCCGCACGTTGCAAACCTGCAACTTGTGACGTCATTGTCACCGCCCTGTATGTTTATGACGTGACGTGATAGCAGAGCAGAGTAGAAATGTTTTCCTTTTATACCTTTAACTCAGTTAAAGGAAATTATACAAATCAGACGCCATCCACACCAACGCTGAAAAAGATAATGAATTATGTACGAATGGCCTAGGTGCTGAAAAAGTTTCAGTGGCATTGCACCTTTGGTCCTTTTTTGGAATTCTGATGCAGAGTTGGGTTATGTTTCTTTGGGCTGCAACTTCCATATGATTATTTTGCTGAATTGTTTGGCTTGCTGCCGAAAGTTTTTTGAATATATATATATATTTAAGACAGGTTGTTTTCCTCTTTTTTTTAAAATAAATAAAGATGAACGTAACATCTGGTTTCTCAGACGATACTATTAAAGTTGAAATTAAGGAGGAAATGATTGACCTCAATGAAGTGATGAAGTACTCCTGTGAAGAGTCCATTGTGTGGGAAACGAATAAAGAAGACTTCATGAATAATAGGACAGTTTTTGACAAGACCCGTACTGGGAAGGTAAAATTAAAGGTAGAAGGATTTGTTAAAAATAAAATTCATTTTTGATTCATGTTACTTACACATGTCTCTCTCTGATTTTAGTCGGGTATTGAAGATGCTTGTTCGGTCAAGTTGGAAATGGACTCCGATACGGCACAATTAAATTTAGGACCAGCCTTTGCACATGTTTCGCCTTGCACAATGTCAACAACTTCCAAGCGCCTTAGACTAGGGTTTGTGAAGCACTTCAATTTCATTTGATTTTCGTATCATCTTTCATTTTGTCCATTGGCATTTATTTATGTATTTTCTCTGCACAGTTCGTCTTCGAAGAGTACCCATGAAAGTGAGGTTACATTGGTTCCTTCTCCCTACCAATTGAGGCGACTATGGGATTTTGATAACTCGTGCGCACATAAATATATGGGTGTACCTTTGAGGCAATGTGCTTCCACAGAGCCACCTGATCAGCCTGGTATGTACCTTTCTCGTTATGTAAATAAATGATATTGATCCAACCAGTAATAAAAATATTAATAACTGCTTAATTAGGTTCATCCTGTCTCTCTGAAGAAATGATGTCAATTCTACAAAATCAGATAGACGACATGTGGCGGAAGCAACAAAATATATTAGAAGTATTTCATGAAGAATCAGCGCAGCACCTTGGGTATCGCCTGAGAGTAAAAGAAGGTCTGCCCATCAAGGTGACAATGAGGTCTGACGACCAGACTACAATTGGATGGAAAGCTGCCTTTTCAGAGAGCTGCACATCATTACATCTTTACTTGCGTAGTGATCTGAAAGGAAATCAGTATTTAGGAGGGCCATTGTCATACTCCAATTGGGCAGCTCCTAAAGATGCAAATCTTATAGCTAGACAAGTGACACATGGCTCAAGAAAGTATTTAGTTCGAGGTGAATGTAAAGTGGTGGCTGCAGGGTGTGAGCTCCTGTGGGATTATGGCAAGAAATTCATTCCTCAATTTAGCAATCATGACTGGTTTAAGGAAGAGGTATGAATTCTGCTGTTATGATTTTTTTAAAATTTTTATTAAATATATGTATTATATATTTGGCTAGATTTGAAAAGAGTTTGACATTACAGTGTTGCTTCATTGTGAAGACTATCCCCAAAGATATAAAGAGCAAAGAAAGCCTGGAAATTTGCCGAGAGCTTTGTGTCTTGTGTGGCAAACCTTATAAATGCAACCGGAGGGATTGGACCACGCGCAAGCCTCAGAAGAAAGTCCACTTCATAAACAGTCACATTAATTTTCTTGGCACTGACTGGGATGGCTGTGGTGATTTTGACCCATCAATGTACGAGGTGGACTATGACCGTGCTCTAATAGAGGCAGAAAGACTAAACCGATTTCTGCAAAGGCTCCATTCGGATTCGTGGAAGGCTGTACCAGCATGTGCAGTAATGAAAAAGCAGTAAGTGTTTGTTAAAGATATTGGTATTAAGTGTGATGCATTTTGCATATCACAGGGTATTTACTATGTACTGTGATGCTTTTTTTGTAGGGAGCTGGACACCCTAAGTTCTGATATAGCAATGAAAATTTTTAGGAAGCGGTGTGAAATGCTAAATAAATTAGGATCAATTGTGGTAAGAGGTCGTACTGTTCCCAGTCTTGTGGAACATTTACATCCAATCATACCTTCTTCATGGCATGAAGTGTTTCCTAATAAAAAAGAGCGACCAAAGAAAAGAAAGTATGCACTTTCTCAAGCATGGATGACGGCGATGGACTCAGATTTTGATGAGTGTGCCTTGCAAGACATATTTGTAGCTATCCCAAGGCTTGAAGATAGTGATAGTTCTTCTGAATCTGATTCTTTGGAATGAATAACTGTGCTGTGAAGCGGAAGAAGGGGATAATTTGACTTACCCCCAAAATGAGATTTTTATGGCATGTTATAGTAAAATTTAATCTGCATCTACCCACCAAATATAATAGGAAAATATCCCATAGGACAGGAGATATTGGGGTTTAAAAAAGGTGTTAAGTCGACTTATCCCCAAAGTCATCAAATTTTAACCAAAGCAAAAAGAGTTAAGTAGACTTAACTCTTTTTGATGCAGGTGGTGAAAAAGGTTTAGTTGACTTATCCCCTTTTACCAATTTTCCAATTACATACCTCTAAATTCTCATCATGTAAAAAGAGTTAAGTTGACTTGTCTCCGTATGTCACAATGGTCAAAAGGAGCTAAGTCCTACATCTCCATGAAGAAACGTGATATTAAAAATATCCAAAGTGCCAGTAATATACTTGATTAAAATACATTCCATTAATATCATAATATTTATAAAAAGTTGTGTGCAAATAGTTTTTTTTCATTTCCTGAAAAGTGCACATTTTGGACTTATCCTCTTTCTGCTTCACAGCACAACTGTTCTCTAGTTTTCAGCATCTGCAGAAGTGCGCATCAAAGCTTTCTTTATGTTCAATGTTGTAAAGACTTGGTTAAAATTGTTTAAAATTTATAGTTTGGATTCATAAATAAGTCAAACTGTATGGTATTTTGCTTTATCAAGTAAGGTAGAGGAGTTGAAGTATAAGTCATGAAAGGGCTTGAGTAAACTATAAATTTTAATAAAGCCTTTGCTTGCACTCATTTCATATTTCTACACCAAGACAAGCTTATTATCAGGCTTGTAGTAACAGATGTTTCTTTAAAAATAAAAATCTTTGTGACAAACTTTAAACTTGTGTTTTTGGTTTTTTTCCTCTTCCTGGTGGTTAAACTAGACTTGCCTTCATGTGGGCTGTGAAGCGGAAGAAGGGTGTAAGTTGACTGACCCCCAAAATGAGATTTTTGTGGCATGTTGAAGTATATTGTAATCTGCATCTGCCCACCAAATATTAGAGGAAAATATCCCATAGGATAGGAGATATTGAGGTTTGAAAAAGGACTTAAGTTGACTTAACTTGTAATGTACAGTTAATATGGGTTTATATATGGGTTCATATTTTTCTTCAATGGTTGATCACTTTCAAGTTAACTTAAAAGAACAATGAAGAGACATGATAACTCTCATCAATAAACCTTTTAATCTTTAAAGGCTGAGAGAAAGTAGAAATCAAGAAAACTACAAACAAAAATAATTGAAAAAGATAATAAAAAAGACAAGATAAAATAAAGCCAAGCTGGACAGGTGTAGCTGTTGTTCTTCAGAATCTCCTCCTTAATTCTGTGCAGTTCAAATACTTTGTCATAGGTGAAAACACCTCTGTCGACATTGTCAAATGGATTCTGTTGGTACAAAACAAAAAGTACTGTTACCGTTCCCAACTCTGTCCAAAATGAAACAGATTCTAGCATTACACAAAACACAACTTACCTGAAAGCTTAAGCGCTTACATTTACAAGCGCTATCCAGTTGCAGACAAGAGACGAGCAACTTTTGTTGAGGCACTTTACGTGCCTTTTCAATTTAATACTCTCTGATCGCAGGGCATTTACACATTTCTTGCAAAATAAGGCATGTCCACATGGCTGCAGGACACAACTTCCTTTGTAGATGTGACATTTCTTGCACTCATCCTTCTTTGAAGTCGATACGAGATCAAAGCCCTCCAGAATCTTGGGCAAGGATGTCTCAAAGAAGGATGGACGCCCCCGTGCTCCTAAAACAGAAAGTAAAGATCAGCTCTGTCTCAACTTCCGTACGTAATACTGTGGTCAAATCAATGAGTCATACGTTTTTCTTGCAGTCCTTTCTTTGAAGATGCTGCTGATGGTTGCATAAGCTTGCGGCCTAGAAGGAAAAATTATTGATCAAATCACGTCTTTGATTACAGACAGTATTCTTTAAATGCCTAAAAGTAGTAGGTAGAAGCTTACTCTTTTGAGATGGTTGAAAGCAGTCGGAATCTGATCCAGTGTCGGAATCTGACTCTGCAACCTCCCATGGCTTGACATTAGCAGGCTCAATGGAACTTGCCTGGTGGCTGAACGCTGCTCATGTAGGTAAGAGAAACACAGATCACATTAGACGTATGGTTCTAGCAGAACATAAGTGTGAGCAGCATGGAATAGGGATATAACAAAGCTGAAATCTAATGCAAGTTTCTTAACTCTCCATAACGAATACCTGGCTGGGTAGGTGGCGCCCAGCTGTAAAACATTGGTTGTGGCCCCATGGCCCCCCATGGCATCATCTGCTGCTGCGCAGCACTTCCAGCAGCCTGTTAAGATAACAAATTGATACCGTTCACGACAAGTAAACACGACATTTATCTTCAGAACAGTAAGATAATAGCAGCCCGGAGAAGAGAGATAAAAAAATGGGAGAGGTGGCCGGTCGTGGTGTAGTAGCAGAGGAGAGCAACCACCATGCTGCGCCTTAACCCTAAGAGTTAGGGCAGCCTTCTTTACATTCATGACCAACCAAAATTTTACGGAAAAACGTATAATTACTCACTGCAGAAGGTGCGCTGCGTCGCTGCTTGACCTTATTGCGGGGGTTCATCGCGAAAAAGATCACTTGGGAGACCTACTAACTAGAACTACTCTCCACTCCTCACTGACGGTGTGGCAGTGGGCGGAAAGACAAGAAAAGTAGCGGAAACTCTGTTTTTATAAGAGTCGATCGGCGTGCACAGCAAGTGCATCCAACCAGCCCACCTGTCCACGAACGAGTGCACCCCATTACCCAATAACAATAATTAAGCTGACATTAAAACAATGCGATGATAATGTTACCAAATTTACGATTTAAACAAAATCATGTTACGTTGCAACGAGCATAATAGCGCGAGGTGAAGAAAGTTGTACTTTCCAGCCATTGGCACGATTTGTTTTGGTACAAGAATCGAAATTTCAAATTTCTTCACAAAACATGGTCTTTTGATGCTTGTGAATAACAAGTCTGGATCATTCAAACCAAGGGCTTTGCCGAAAATCCAATCTCATAAAACATTTCATATTCCAATTGTTTTCAATTTAAGTGTACATCATTTAATGGGGTATCCAGAACTGTCTCCTTTTTAAATTCAATTTAATTAAATTTCGTTGAACCAAGCCAATAACTGTGATGGGAATAAAGAATCTCAGATTAATGACCCCTGTCCCTATTTTCTACTCTCCACAACCTTAAAAATGATTTAAAACAAGAAAAACACAAGTTCATCTTGGCTGGAAGTTGCACTTCTGCAACGCCAGGAACATGTTGCAAAATTTCAACATCTCACCAGGCATTCCCTAAGGGACATTTACAGTTGTGTTCCTAGTGATAATTGAAATGCTCTGGTAAACTAGATTATATGTGCCAATGCAAACTACGCATATGGACAAATAGCAGAGCTATTCATGTTTGGATACATTTCCACTTCATTTCTGGTTTGGGATGTATGACTGAGCACAACAGCATAGTCTTCAAATATGATTTATTTCAAACACTTCCTTCAATGGCTTATCAGTTTCAAAATTAAATAAAAATACATAACACATCACATCCATAAATATGATTTAAAACAATGAAAGCATGAGGTCATAGTGGCATGAAGTTGCACTTCTGCAAGTTAACTTATCCCCAAAATCATCAAATTTTAACCAAAGCAAAAAGAGTTAAGTAGACTTAACTCTTTTTGATGCAGGTGGTGAAAAAAGTTTAGTTGACTTTCTCCCTTTTGCTCAGTTAAAGAATTTTCTCCTATCCACATCCATAAATATGATTTAAAACAATACTGTTCACAAGTTGCCAAATTGCAGCAGCTCACATTGCATCACAATCACAACAGCACGCATTTGCTAAGGGACATTTATTGTTGTAAAATTACTATGCTCTGCTACACCAGCAGCACGAGTCAAGTTTGGAGATATTTTAACTTTATTTCCGGTTGAGGATGTAAGACAGGACACAACAGCATAGTTTAGAAATATTATTTATTTTCCTTCAAGTGATCAATTACTTTAAAAATTAACTTAAAAGAACCATTAAGCGACATGATAACTCTCATCAACTTTTCATCTCTAAAGGCTGAGAGAATGTAGAAATCAAACAATAATTGAAAGCTAGTGCTCTAACATTCACATGGGCACTCATCAACTATCTTAATTAGAAGAAAACAAAAATGGAAGGAGGCCAGATAAAAAAGACAAGACAAAATAAAGCTAAGCTGGAGAGGTTTAGCTGTTGTTCTTCAGAAGCTCCTCCTTAATTCTGTGTAGTTCTTCTAATACTTTGTCATAGGTGAAAACACCTTTGTCGACATTGTCAAAGGGATTCTGTAGGTATAAAACTCGAATTAGGTCTACAAACAGGGAATATAAATGTTGTGAACTGGTAGCAAGTAACAAATACAATTTGACTTACACAGAATTTCTGCCCTGTCATATCATAGTGCTGTAGGATAATGTGCTCATATGTATCAAAATACAAAAGGAATCTTTTCCTCATATATTTGAGCAGGACCTCGGGAATTGCAAGCCCAGTAGAGTTTGAGACCATTCCACAGACAGCTACTCTGTATGTCTCATGCCTAATCATGTCATTATAATGCTTTGAATCACCAGGCATGCGTTCCTGGAAAGTGATATCCAAAATGTAGAAGAAGGTTACCAATTTATTGAGCCCTCGATTCCATGGCCTCGCCCTGTATCTTATTTTACTTTATTTTCTTTACCATCGGGCTCCGCCAAAAAGAATCTTAAGTCAGGCTGAAGACGAAATAGGCAAAAGTTCAAATCACTCACTTTATCATAACCTGGTTCATTATAGTAGGGTGTTTCTGACAGCAGACTTTGAATGGAAAGAAGGACACTGGTGAGGCTGAATCCTGGACTCCACTCTGGTCCCGACCAAGTCCTGTATGACATGAAGAAAATAGTAAAGACAAGATAGATGTAAATACTTTCACAACCAAACTGAAGCTAAAGTTACTCACCCTAAAATGCTTAAGCATACTTTACCATCTTTGTACAAGTTTGGATTAAATCGCACTTGACCTCCACCAGTTGTCATGAACTTGACGTTAGGAGGTTTCATTGGGTAATCTGGTGTAAACGTGACCAAGAAATAGAAGAATCCTTTTTCATATGGAGTGTTGTCTGGACCAATGATGATACAGTGCACTTGCATGTATGTCTTGTCATCAGGAATGCAAAAAATTCCAGAAGGTGGATGTTTCATTATCTCTCGGATGTCCCTAAACGAAGAAAAGTTACAGGTTACTTAAATTTCTTTCAATATAAACTAGGGATAAACTAAACGACCAGCCTGCCAAGATTCTGCTTCACAAAGCACGGCCATCATAGAAGTAAAAGATGAGTGGCAGGGAATAAAAATTGTGTCCTTATGCTGGTAGTTTACTTTGCTTGTGTATTTAACCCGTATAAACCTACCTTTTGACTCTCCTGGCGCACGTTTCGGAAACATTCGGCTCGGTTGTTGACATTTTGGATGAACTGAAACCGAATTGACCAAACAATGTTGAGCTGTCCTACAGTAACGATCTAAAACACTGTAGAATGGAGAATGGCGATGAAATGAAAATACTGCAAAGGGAAGCCTTTTATGGCTGATCTGGATATAGTGTCGTGAAAGGCTACTTCCACGCCCGAAGTAGCCCGTTCGAGAATATCGCGGGGTGCTCCCGAATTACCCTCCTGTGCTTTCTGCTAACTTTTATGTTATGATAATTGTATTTGGACTATTCATATTTTTAAAGAACAATCTGTTTATATTTAAGGATGGAAGGTATAACTTCGTCGATTTCACTCTCATGATGAAGTGATTTTATGGGTCTTGCTGTACATATAATTATAAATATCATACCTAACTAACCTTTGAATTGGTTATCAGATGCTTTGAACAAAGTTCCCAATGCACCAACCAGTAGAGATGAGCTTGCAGTCCTTCAAAGAGACGAATGCAAAAAATGCACCATCAACAAGGGAATTCATGCATTGAAACCTTGTGGTCATGGCCTCTTTTGTACTGCTTGTGTTCGTAAACTTAGACAGAGAGGTACTAAAATGAAGTTTTTTGCTCCGAACTGTCTTCATCCAGATTGTCCATTTGCAGTTACAGAGTGGATCACATTAGTCAATGTTAACAATGCCTTAAAAAGCACTTCTTAATAAAAATGTTAGTCTTTGAAATCTCTTTATTATGGCAGTAGCCTATGTTTATTACCTTCTGTTATTCATTGCATATTTATTCATTATACATAATATATTTTCATTGAGCTTTAGCACATCAATAATTCCTGTTTGATAGCTGACACATGTTATCTAGCAAAATAACATAAAATATTGATCAGGATCATGATAATACAAAAAGTGCTATTAAAACGTCAAAATGTGATTGAACAAGAAAATCTTTTAATGCCAGAGTGCCTTGCTTGTGCTTGCACCTATGCTACCTGACACATGTTAAGAGAAAAAAGAAATACATCAACCTGCATTGCTTCTGAAGTTAACATGCTACTATAATTGGTGGGAATGCAAAATCATGAAAAATATTTGTTAAATACATTTTGCAGGCGCCTTGAGGTTTTGTGTAAGAATTCCAGTCTTGTTACATCCCCCATTTCAAGGTCAGTTGTAAGGCGTTTGATGACTGCATCATTGCGGAGCACAGACAGTTTTCTACCCCTTCCTGGAGCGCCAGCAGCAGGGTTAGCCAAAACGTGCATGTCATAGGTTGCTCGATCATTTGTTGCCACAAATGCCCCTATAATTAAGATGAAGAAAGCACTATTATGTACTCTAATGAGTGAATCCAGGTGGAATCACCTGATGACTCTACCCGACCCTCTCAAATTTGGCCAAAAATAATTAAAAGTGGTTGGTTTCAACCATCCTTAGTTTTTTGTTTTATCCAAGCTATTCTGAAGAAGTTAGAGGATTTGTCCAATTTGAGTAGTTTGTAAGGGCTTTGTAGTCATGTGTTTT
The DNA here is from genome assembly GCA_033675135.1 of Frankliniella intonsa. NCBI lineage: Eukaryota > Metazoa > Arthropoda > Insecta > Thysanoptera > Thripidae > Frankliniella > Frankliniella intonsa. Next base: position 261,190 of record JAWJED010000029.1, on the reverse strand, counting down.
AAACCTCTCTAAAAACACTTTCAGTGTTGTATGCAGAGCGGTTCTGGGGGTTGAGATCAAGCTAACTAGTGCAGTTAAAACCAACCACTTTGAATTATTTTGGGCCAAATTTGAGAGGGCCGGGTAGAGTTATCAGGTGGTTCCATGTAGATTCACTCTAAGGGTTTGAAAGAAATGAAGCACACCACGAAAGATACTTACGTACTACGTGGAAGCAGTTAGGATTTGACACTTTGATCTCCTTGTTTAAAGATCTATTCGCTGACTCGCAGGCATTATTCGTTCTGTGTACAGATCCCATAACGCTCAACACAGGAATTTTGGGAATCCATTCTTTTACCATGTATTTAAAGAACGGCTTGAGCTCTGTCATGACACCTTCATTAAGAGCCTCCCATCCCAGATCAAGTAGGCCAGCTTCTATTTCATGTGTTGGGAGAAGCGGAAGGGCACCAGTTGAGCGCAAAATTGAGCTTGCCTTCTCATTTTCTTCAAGAAAGTTGTGAAGTCCAAGCTTGACTTTGGCATGTCGATATATGGCCTGCAGCAGGCAACAAAACAGACATTAATATTGAGAGCATCGAGAAAGTAATACAATGCAAGAGAGAAAAATTTGGTCCATACACAAGCATAATGCCATAGGCACCCCTCTACTGAAGCTTGAGGAAAGCATACTTTCCAAGCATTAATCTGCCCGTCTTCAAAATCACACTTAATGGATGTTGGGTTGAATTGAGGCATCAATTCTTTCAAAAACTCAAAGAGAACAACATAGGCTTCTTCAGTTCTGCGCAGCATTATTGCTTTCAGCATTGGGATTGTCTGAAGAGGAGAAAAGAGGATCGACAGTTTAATATAAATGCAAACAACCCACAATGCTGTATACGTAAACTGCTTTTTTGTTGCTAAATCTGACACAATTGGCCACATATGAAAAGCACACGATACAATTACTAAAGAAAAACAAAAGGAAAAAAAATTGTGGTGCCTTTGTGTGCTGAACTACTGACTGCACTCAGAATTATGAAATAAAAAATAAATGAGTATTTAAAGAATTCTTTGAAAAGTAATTGTTTTTTTCAAACTCAAAGCCAAGAGTGGGTTCAAAGAGGTGAATGTTACGTTTATCGCTTGATGTCAAAACAATAACATGTAGAACTCACATGGAATCTCCAAACAGAAACAATCTGGAATATCTGTGAGGCCTTAGGCTTCCGAAACAATCTGCGCTCTGTCCCATCAGCAAATATCTGTTAGAATTGTGAACATACTGAAATTTTTATTTTGACCTCTCTCTATTTTTTTTCTGGATTCTAATTTAACTTACTGTGTTACGTGTTTGCATAAAAATTTTCATCTCTGGTGAGATAAATACTAGAGATAATGTCTTGTCAGGCAAACTGCCACACATGCCAGAGAAGCAACTCTCCGGCACATGCAAACATTGAGTCAGATATTCATACTGAGGTTGCAGGAGATAAGCACCCAAGATGCCCAGGTTTCTAGGCAAAGGTGGCCTCAGACCTGAGCGAATAGCATGTAAGCGAGCTTGGATTGACCCAATGGGCACTAAACCACGAACTGCAGGCGGGTACCTGTAATTAAAGTTCAAAGTTATGACAGCAAGAATGTTACGTTTACACAAACGACTGAGTGGCTGAATACTAACTTTTGTCCTTCTTGCTGAATGATCTCATGAAAAGCACTTTGGTCACCCATTTTAACCCTCGATATAATGTCTCTTTTGAGTGCTTTGACTTGAGGATACAGCTCATTACTTGGGTGCGAATGGCCATGAAGAGGATACAATAAACCGAGACCCAGCAGTGCTTTGGCTGAACCGGGACATCGCAAAGCTTCGCTATCACGGTGCACGCAGCGAAAGTACGAAAACTTTCTGTTTGCTCGACTATTGACCTTGTGATAAAAATAGCCGTCTCCTCCATGGAAGACAATGCTTCCAGGTGATTGACCAGCAAATGAATACAGATGAAGAGGCATTATAGCAGTCACTAATAAGACAAAGAGACCAATTGAAGTACAATCTATAAATAAACATTCAAATCGCACGTCACATTTCAGCCTACACACACAACGAAGGAGAGAAGAAAGCACCGCGCTGCTGACCAAGTCATGTCGTACCAACTGACACAAAATAGTCATATCAGAGCCTAAGAACAGTCGTTTTCAACTCATCTCACCCTTTCAAAGAGCAAATTTTTAATGTAAAAATTAGTATGTCTGTTCATTTTCACTAACGTACAGGCAGAAATAAATGAAAAATTACCGGATGCTGACTGAAATACCGTACTGGTTGGCAACACTGAAAGTCTCTCCCTCTCTCTCTCTCTCCGTCGCGAAGTGTCTATTCGTCTATGGTCCTTCTGCGAAGAGTTTGACACACCAAATGAGTGAAAAGAATACGCTGTCCCATGAGTGCGAGAGAGATAGATAGCCTATTCTTTCGGTGGGACGACCATACGTCACAGTCATCGTCAGTGTCAGCAGTTGTTCTTGTCACAATTACATGAAAAGAACTCTGTCGTAAGTATGAACAAAATCGTCATTGGAACGACAGTTCTCATTGACGATCTTATATTGGAGAGATGTATTCTCACTGTTTTCGTAAATTCCTTAATTAGTTTTGGTTGGTTTAGGTGCAAACCATCAGTCAGCAAGGTGCACGTTGAGTCACCCAGCCTTAGTTGCGTTACAAAGTTTGTGTACTCGAGCTTTGCTATCCATTACTTAATAAACAAGTACTTAAGGTATGTCGTAAGTCATGCAATATGATATTTATTGATTTCAAGGGTAAGGGTACATACTTAGTACAAATGAAAGTCATGTTAGGTTAGCTGCTCCCCTCTCTCTCTTCCCCACTAAAATGAATGGCGTGGGTACCCATGTTTACCGAATAATTTTTTAGACTATTCATATTAAACGAAAGAGATAAATTTTGTCGAAGATTATTTTGTGATGCGTGTTCTTTCCTTTCTTCTAGTGTTGTCGTATTAGAACAGTCCCTCAATTCTGTTAAGAAATGGATCAATCAGATGCTTTCAAGGCCGCCAAGGCCAAATGGAGCAATATAGTCCAAAGTCAGTCATCCAAGTCCAATGCTGCCCATCATGAGGACACTGAGGAGATGGCCAGCACCAGCAACCTTGCTGCTCCTCTTTCCCTTTCAGGTAGGCTTCATGGTGAAGTAAAAAAATCTGTCCCATTTTAGATAGCATAAGAAAATTCCACTTACTGTTTACTCTCATTGCTTGCAGTTGGACATGAATTCAGCCGCATGGCACTCGCAATGGAGCAAATTGCTGGTCATATGCCAGCACTAGTTGCAGCCCTCACTGCATTTGTGGCACCTGCTCCACCTGCTCCTATTGTTGCACCTGAAGTAGCAGCTCCACCGGCAGCTCCATCATCTGGGATGAACCATGTGAATACTGCGACTGCTCATGGTGCATCATCCAGTTCGCAATCTTTTGTTCCTACATCAGCACTGAAGCCTCAACCCGCCCAGGACGCATCTGCTAGTGGCACTGGCAATATGCAACAGGACGATGAACACTTTGATTATGGACTAAGCGCCCTGTTCAGTGAAAGTGAAGGTGAGTAGATAATTAGTGTTTGTGTCTCATTAAGTCTGACGAACACTTTTATAAGTGCAAGTTTGCATTCTATTTAGTTCATTAGTCTTCCTACTTATCTGTATTTACTACAGAAAATACCCTTATCTTACCCATATCAGATTTTTATTAACTGGGCCACTTTTTCAGATGACATCGACCCACTTGATAGATGTGGAGTCTGCAAAGGGTCGTGCTCCAAACTAATATACGCACTTGACTGTGGGCACTATCCTTACTGCTCACAATGTGTTAAGAGCATGACATTAGCATCATCAGGAAGTTCGTACAAATTCAAATGTCCGTACTGCAAGAAGGAGGTGGTTGAAACTCAGATCCTTCAACTGCTTGAATGACTTGCGTTCTCAGTAAGTATCTTTGTTGCTTGCTCCCAAATAATAAAAAATTAACCTACTGTCTGTTGAGCTAATGGTGGTTTTTTTTTGTTTAGCATCTGTTTGCCTTCAGATGGAACGGGAAATGACCAATTTATGAGAAATGGGTGTGCAGTTGAGTCTTTGAAGAGCTCTTTTTAGACAGTTTTATCATGTTTTTTAAATTTAATTCGTAAATGGATCTTTTATAGTAAGCTTAGCTTTATTTTGTCTTGTCTTTTTTATCTGGCCTCCTTCCATTTTTGTTTTCTTCTAATTAAGATAGTTGATGAGTGCCCATGTGAATGTTAGAGCACTAGCTTTCAAGTATTGTTTGATTTCTACATTCTCTCAGCCTTTAGAGATGAAAAGTTGATGAGAGTTATCATGTCGCTTAATGGTTCTTTTAAGTTAATTTTTAAAGTAATTGATCACTTGAAGGAAAATAAATAATATTTCTAAACTATGCTGTTGTGTCCTGTCTTACATCCTCAACCGGAAATAAAGTTCAAATATCTCCAAACTTGACTCGTGCTGCTGGTGTAGCAGAGCATAGTAATTTTACAACAATAAATGTCCCTTAGCAAATGCGTGCTGTTGTGCTTGTGATGCAATGTGAGCTACTGCAATTTTGCAACTTGTGCACAGTATATTTCAGAAGTTGCAAAAGTGCAACTTAGCCAATATGACCTCATGTTTTCCCTGCTTTGAATCATTTTTAGGTATATGAAGAGGACTTATGCACAAGCACTGAAAGATCATCATTTGTGAAGAGCACGCTCATGGCCGCTGGGTTTTCCGCAGCGTCTTGCACGTTGAGGGGCTGGCAGATCAGGGATGGCCCGAGATGGGTCGCTTTGAGTTGGGTCGTTCGCTACCCCTACTCAGTTCGGCGTTAGAAGGGTGTGCAGTTAAGGGAAGGTTTTGCTGGTTCGGCAAGTTTTTCGGCGCTGCCCTGGTCACCACCATGCAGAGGCCGCGCGTGGCCGGCAGGGGGAGGTGCTCGTCGTTGCTGTCGGCGCTGCCCTGGTCACCACCATGCAGAGGCCGCGCGTGGCCGGCAGGGGGAGGTGCTCGTCGTTGCTGTCGGCGCTGCCCTGGTCACCACCATGCAGAGGCCGCGCGTGGCCGGCAGGGGGAGGTGCTCGTCGTTGCTGTCGGCGCTGCCCTGGTCACCACCATGCAGAGGCCGCGCGTGGCCGGCAGGGGGAGGTGCTCGTCGTTGCTGTCGGCGCTGCCCTGGCCCCCACCATGCAGAGGCCGCGCGTGGCCGACAGGGGGAGGTGCTCGTCGTTGCTGTCGGCGCTGCCCTGGCCCCCACCATGCAGAGGCCGCGCGTGGCCGGCAGGGGGAGGTGCTCGTCGTTGCTGTCGGCGCTGCCCTGGTCACCACCATGCAGAGGCCGCGCGTGGCCGGCAGGGGGAGGTGCTCGTCGGCGCTGCCCTGGCGGCCACCATGCTGAGCCCGCGCGTGGTCGGCAGGGGGAGGTGCTCGTCGGTGCTGTCGGCGCTGCCCTGGCGGCCACCATGCTGAGGCCGCGCGTGGCCGGCAGGGGGAGGTGCTCGTCGGTGCTGTCAGCGCTGCCCTGGCCGCCACCATGCTGCCCTACTTTCAGTGCTGCTGTTGTGTCCCCCGAGATAGGAAAAGGACAGAGAGAGGAAGTTGCAGGACCTGCTTATTCACTCATTCCCTCACCCGTCTCACCCTGGCTCCGGCAGACGCGCGCACACGCTCGCCGACCGAACGGTCCCACCTCGCTACAACACCCGCGCGACACGGCTGCCTATCTCCAAGGCGACGCGTCAAATGTGTTGCCTATGCGTCAGGCGCTCGCTCCTTCAGAATTACGTTGCTGTAGAGTAGTCGTTGGCTGAACGTTGGTTGAGTGTACTCCGACTGTTCTCCCGCAATTTTTATGTACTGCGACTATTCTCCGCGCAATTTGTGTGTACTCCGGCTGTTCTCCGAGTTCTCCCAGTGCACTCCGACTGTACTACGGCTGTTCTCGGTATAATCCGGCTGTTCTCCGAGCACTCCAGCAGTTCTCCGAGTACTCCGACTGTACTCCGGGTACTCCGCGTACTCCGCGTTCTCTTGTTCTCCTGTGTTCGCGAAAATCTCGAGTTGTCGACCACTCGGTTCAGATGTCAAGGACATAAGCACCGTTAGTTTTGCTTCACCTCTTGACATTAATAATTCAAACATATTGTCGTGTTGGTGGGTTGGGGCAATGGGGACAAGTCAGGGCACTGGATAAAGAGTAGTACTGGTTTATTGAATCGAGTAGAATCTGGCGCTCCTAAGAGTCCGCTGTGCTCTCGGGGGCCGCGGCTGGTCAGGGCCGCCTTATACAGGGTGGCCCATTTACCCCGGCGTAGGTATAAGTAGGCAACTCAGTCTACTTCAGCTGAGCGAGGGTAAGAGGTGAGGTGGGGATCTGGCGGGGTCATTCCCCTCCTCACCTCTTGCCCTCGCTCAGCTCAGGTAGAATGAGTTGCCTACTTATACCTACGCCGGGGTAAATGGGCCACCCTGTATAGGCGGACCGACAATGGGTCCCGAACCAGAACCAGGGCCCGAGCCGGGGCCGAGCCGGGGCCGAGTGGCCGCGGGCCGTCGGCGGAGGTGGGGGTGGAGCCGGCTATATGACACTTCCCCGCACTTCCCCCATCGTCACCAAAAAGGTCACCGACCTCCAGCTCCATATCGTACAGGGCCTCCATGTCGACAGGAGACCAGGGCGGTGACATGGATGACGACGGGGAAGGGCCCTGTGCCGGCTCCACAGCAGGGAGGGGTAGCGGCGACGGGGGCGGCGCGCTGTCCGCGGCGCACGGTGCGGGTGAGCCGAGCCGCTCTCGCACGGGGCGGCGCGGCCCTCCAGCGCGCTCGGGGGACCGCCGACGGGTGTTGGACCTGGACCGGGTTGGATTGCGGCGGGTCCGGTGGCGGTGGGTCCGGGACATGGGGCGGTGGATCCGGGACACGGGGCGGCGGTGACAGCTGGCCGGCCGGTGTTCTGCTCGGCCGCGCCGCTGCTGTACCTCAGTTTGTGTGCCCGTATCCCGGGCCGTTGCTGCGGGGCACTCCGTGGCGCACATCCGTGCCTGTCTTTTCTTCCCAGATTAAACATGTTTGTCACTATGGTATCAAAACTACCTCACTTTGCCGTGCAAGGTCATACTTATGTGCGAATAGGTAGCCAGAATGAACTAAATAAAGACAGTATCCCGTGGTATTTTTTTGACTACCGTGTTCTAATTGAGTTATTGTGAGACGGTGCCCCACACTGGAAAAACAAAGGTGCTAAGTCCTACCTTTAAAAGGCACTAACAAAATTTAGTGCCTTTGGAAAGGCACTAAGATTTAGTGCCCCAGGAAAGGCACTAACACTAAACTTAGCATTCGATTTTAGCGCCCCAGGGCTCCGGTGCCGGGGAACCGCACCCTGGCGGTAGTCAGAAGGCTGCTGGCGGCCCGCGGCCCGAGCACTTCCCTTTCGCTTCACCCTGTCCCTGTAGATACAGCGGTCCTCACACTGCATTGTTGTGTCTACCTCGGCATTGTGGCTGCCACTACGGCCCTCTGTCCCTTCTGACATCATCACCATCTCCATGCTCCATGATGAGGCACTGGATCCCACTTCGGGAAAAAGCCGCTGTCGCAGTTGAGGTACTTCACGGCCGAGGATGCAGGCACTGCAATACACCGAAATACACCTTTTCCTCGTTAACACGAGCGACGTAAAGCTCGTCCAGAAAGTACGTCAGTATTGCTTCATCCGGGATGCTCGGTAGCTAAGCGCCTACAAGACTTAAGGTAGGCCGACCCGCTGTATACGTAAATGTCACATAAGCTGGCCCCACAATGAACGAGAGATACGGCGGGGTACTGGGGCGCACATACGTCTGGACGTGCGTCCCTCCCCTGCTGCACCCTCTGCACCCCACACTGGGGCTCACCGGTACACGGTAGGCTAGCGACTCCACTTGGCTGTTTAGCGGGACGGCCTACCAAGATGTTCGCAGGCGCTTCATCTGGCATACAAATGGGGACACGGTCATCGTGGGTACACCTAATACCACTGCTGAGACACCCCTACGGTTTTTCAGGAGGAACAGCACCGGGTTAACCGCAGAATGGAGAGGGATCAGTGCCTGTCACAGAACCTGGACGTGATAATGAAGTTCATCGCGCAGTGCACCTGCTCTTGTTCGGGGACAGGTGTGTACGCTATAATATCCCGCACTGCTAGAAAAAGGGGAGAAACTACAACATGTCCAAGTTGGCAGAGGGTGTCCCATAGGCCTTTTTACACTTTTTGCTTCCTGTGTATACCGCATGCTGTCGCGCGGGTGGGTTGCATACTCTCACGGGGCTATAAGGCCCTTTGGGAACCAACGGTAGAAAAGTCGAGGCACAAGAAGCAGAACAAAACGGGGTCATACGATACATTGTACACAGACCACACCAAACGCTAAATTTAATCCTTTTACGATCTGCAAATATAGTTATGTCGTGACTTGCCACTTTCATTGCGGAGCGATCGGTTAATATGTAATAGAATATAGCTCCTAACGCGTTCAGCGAGGAATCACCGAAGATTACAGCAAAATCACAGTAATCTTTTCATAGTTCTGACATGGGAGGTTTGGACCACTTCGTTTTGTACATTCCCGTGAATAAATTCCTACACAGTCAAAACAATGAGCTGATGAATGGACGTTGGAACGCCATCGAAACGATTGAAATTGGGTGAAACGACGTCGAAATGATACCCTATGATGTGGCGTAAAGCATACTGTATAGGAGTTGCTAACTATACAAGAGCTGCTAAATCCATTTTCAGATGAAGGTCGTGCGCCACCAGCACCTGGGCGGCATATTCCCGCGCGCTCCGCTCCTCACTGCTATAGGCGCGCCCCAGTGGTTCGCCCCCTGCAACGCCCTCCACCGGCCTTTTACTATTTCTGCAACCAATCAAAGTAATACGTACTGAGCTTAGAAACTGCTCATCAACAAACCTCATCGGCACCTAACGTGCTATCTTAAAAATTTCCGGAATAAATCTGGACTTCCCCGACCAAATGTTCCATGACACTTAAAATACTGTTCCACTGATGCTCTTGATCTTCAAAATTATCAATAATTTTAGTTTTCTCCTTATACTTCCTAATAGCATAATCTACTAGCTATTACTAAGCATGTTCACCAGTGTTCACGAAAAAAAAAAATTGTTGTCACAGCAACTGTTATTGGCTAGCCACTGGACAGACATTAGTTGTTAAAACTAATATGTGCAAGCTCTGTTAGCCCAGCCCTTCCTTCGCAGCTCCAGCAAACCCACTTAAATTACTGAAACCAAAACAGATAATCTGCTACAGTTTATTGGTCTTCTATTTGCTGTAGACAATAATAACATGTACAGAAGGTAAGAAACATTTTCTAAGTGCAGACAAACCCATTCCCTCTCACAGAACTAGAGAATTGCTTGGAAATTGTATAACATAAAGTAACTCAATATATATGTTCTGCTAAAACCTTTGCAAGAAGTCACTGTGGGAGAGGGTTAATGGGTGAGTTGATTAAAACAGTTTGATATGACATATTGAGTTTTCTTCAATACATATTATTTTCAGATACAGTATTATACATAGAAAGTGTACACCATTCTCAACTTCTTGCCACCAAGCGAGACTGACGAAGTACAATTAGAATCATATGGACCATTTGCAAAACATATTCATCCTATTATTACGATATTCAATACTGAAGTCTTCAGGATGCAATGTTTTAAAACATGAAGCGTTACACAGCTACAACAACCCTTCTGCAAATCATGAAAAATATCAACACTATAAGTCGTTGTTACATGACAAGATGGCAAATCTTTGAACCAACAACACTCTTTTACATTAGGAACTTCAATAATTGTTCTAAACTGCAGTTATACTTTGACCATTACACATTTTCTTTATTGAAAAAGTACCTTTCTCACTATACACAGGAACATTTAATTTCCCAATCTCGTCGGAGACTGGAGGAATAAGCAAACTATCCTAAGTTTTTAACACATTGAAGCCTCTTGTACTTGATGGACAAGTGTCAGAAAGGATCCTCAAAGTGACAGATTTAAAAAAATAAAAAAAAAAAATTCAAACATCAGAATTTTCTCTTAGTTTAGCTGCTACAGCATCTTAATAAATTAACCAGAGTGGTTTTCAAGAAAGAAGTAAAATCTTGAACAATAACTTGGACATATCGACGTGGCAACTTGGGTTTAGAGTGCAGTCTTCTGTCAAATGTGTCGGCTTCAACCAGCATCTTTTGATGAAAATTAATATTACAGGCATGCCAAAGAGTATCAAAATCACTATAAGGATCAACATTACAATTTAAAGTAGGCAGCCTTAGCTGGATTAGAAGCCTCAGAACAACTAGAAATTTCTGGATGCCACACTTTTTTATGAAACAGGACGAAAAGGTTATTTTAGACCCTGAGCTGAAGGATACCGCCTACCACAAGTGTGTAGGCAAACAAACTGTTGCATAGAATGAGAAACAATTTTATGTCTGATTATGCATCCAGAGATACAAGAGGCAAATCACAGTAGGGGTGCATCATGATGTTACTTGAGAGAATTCTTTCAGATGAGAAGCAATATAAGATTTCACACCTGTGTCCTTATGATAAGCACTTGATGTTTCAATGTTGAATAAGGTTCGTTGCGCAAATGACCATACATGATAGGCTTGAGGTGGAAACTGACAGAAGTCCAAAGGACATTTGAGAAACACCAAACACTTCTTGAAATACGTAGTCAACTTCCCAACACTGCTAGTCCAAAACAATAAGACATTGGCTAATGTTAGTCAAAGGCACAGGGAAGACTGGGAGAGGGAGCGAACCAAACTGATCTATATTGCAAATTTCCTCTTTGCAGAAACACTTTTAAAAACCTCTGGTACAGTCTGAAAACAAAACTTAATAATTCAAGAAGACTGTACAGTACTGTAATAAAAATGTTGTTTTGAAATAGAATAAAAATTAATTTCATTTTTAAGATTCTTTGGTTTTTAAGAACATGTGTTTTTTTAATGAAAAAACATGTAGAAGACTGAAGGTCGTGCATTAAGTTCAAAACTGTAATGTTAATTTCTCACAACAAACTGTACCATTCAACAAAAGATTCAAGTTTGACACATTACATCTCACTCTTGACTTTAAAATTATGTGATTTGATCAGAAAAATAAATTTGTTTCAAAACAAATGATACTTTGAGAATGCCATATCTTTATTTACACTTACAAGCGCTTGATTGCATACTCCATTTTTCGTTACTGGCAGTCAAGGTGACTTCTTTGTATCTGTCTTGGACTTGGGGATCGTCTTCTACAGAGAGGGTGCAAAGCCATCCATACCGCAGCAAATTTGTGATCTGTTCATATATGGAATGTAAAATAATTTTTAAGGCAACAAAAATAGAATCAGGCTGTAGAACTGGCAGTACTCACCATCAGACAAATTCGGTTCTTGCAAAACAGTCAACTTTCCATTTTTTCGGCTAATTATCGGGGTCATTACATCTACTCATTTACACCAGCCAGGCTTACTGAGCTTGCCATCTTCATAAGTGCCATCTTGTGCAATCTGAAAATGAACAGGATTGAAAAGTCAATTGATGACAGAAATCACAACCATGACTGTAATTAATAACAAAATAGTTCCACTATCTGCATAACAAATCATAGAGTTTAAGTAAAATGTATTACATGCTTTATAGTTCAGATAGAACTATCTCGAAAGCTAACCCCATTGTGTCACTGTTATTCAATTACTGTGTCGTCGCATTCTTTTTCAAGTACAAACTGTCACATTCTCTTTAATATTGTTGTCACATTCTTTTGTCTGTGACTGTAGATTTACCCCGCTTAGTCTGACTGATTCACGTCAAAACAAATGCGGCATCATATTCTTAGCAACGTGACATTACTCCAGTTAAAAAGAATGTGACGTCAGATTATAAATAACAATGTTGAAGCAATGTAAGACCCTAACAGTTTGCCAACCATACTAGAGTAATTATATACAGCATTTAGAATCTAAAATTTTGGGCTAGTACTTGTTGTATTTTTTAGATAGATACACTGCAAACCCAAGTGTGTACTTGCTATAGTACACATACATTAGTGTGTACTATGGCAAGTACACACCTATATGTGTCTGCTTGCAAGCACACGCCAATATGTGTGTACTAAGTACACACTTCAGTTTGCAGTGTAAATAAATAACACGTAGCTCCACTTTGTAAGCTTTCAAGTAGTCTGGGTAAATATAAGCATAAAGTAAACACAGCAGGTGTACGCCTTGATACAAGTCATGTTGCCAAGTCTTATATGTTGGGAAATACGATCGCTCCACTTACAGTTTTGACTGATCTGCTCTTCATTAGTTGTTGACAAGCTCTGCCTGCTGGTCGCAACAGTAGCTGTCCAACTTCATGTAACTCTTGTATAAGCCCAAAACAACTAATCCATGCAGTTGGCCTATCAAGGCAGTGTGGAGGCTCTGGACAAAACAAAGAAACTTCTTAGATGTTGTAAACACAACAATTGCACTTGCAGAGACACAATTTCAACTGAAATTGATGTCGGGCTCCTTTTATAAGGACTCACTTAGTAAATCAGCAAAGCCAGACCTTTCTATGCGTGCTCTCTTGGATCCTAGAGGTTCATCATCATATTCATAAAAAAAATTAATAATAATTGTTTAAGAGCAGCACCACAACCAGAGGCAATCTGTAACATACACCAAGTTTTAATGCGTTTCAAATCAGTGCTAGGCCGTTGAGAAAATGGTTACATTCAGCAGGTGTGAGCACTTTTAACTTTGCTTTAAACAAGGCGTGAGGCCCTAGGAATCAGTCTAGATACAACATTGTCGGACAACAGGTGTACAGTGTGCAAAGAAACTTTCCCATTTGAAACCAAGTTATGAAAGGCAAAACCTAGAACTTATAGTTGCAAACGTTGCAAAGCAACTTTGATCTGTATTTTGACTGACAATTTTTATGTCTGTAGCAACGAATACATAACCTACAACACCCTACGCTTAACATTTATGTCGACGGGACAATGTTCCAAAATATGCGAACATTCCAATAGGTTACAATTATGGAAATTGAAGGGTCAGTGTCAAACGTGTTTTAGACACTACATAAGAACGAAATTAACAACAACATTTTCAACTAGCAAGTTTCTTTGAACTTTGACACATAACTGTTACTTCACATGGCTGGTAGCCCAGATCTTAAGATCGTAATAAAATGTACTTCACACGCAAGCACAACTTTCAAAATACTTCAAATAAAATTGTTGACATGGACACGGCATAAGACCGGCACTCAATCACTTCGACTTACCCCGGAATGCCTTGATGACGACGTCATCCAAGCCCCAACTTCAATGATCTTTAGAAAAACTTGCGACCATAACGAACACGGCAAGGCGAAAGACGATTGTGGCAAATAAGAACATTGACTTGTAACTCATGATGGGATCGTCTCTCATAACCCAGCGCCTCGGTGTCCCGAAGGCGAACTCATACCGCACAAGAAGGCAAACCTTTGGCTTAGACAACTAAATCAGCTGTTTAGACAAATCCCACAACACGGAAAGTAACATAATTCACGATAATAAATAACAAACAATTTTGTGTGCGTCTGCTTCACTTCACATCAACGACGGCCCAGGCATGGCCAGCTGGATAATATTCTCGACAACCTAGTATGAAAACTACTGTAGGTAGCCTCACTTCAGCTCACACTTTCAAAGCGTACGGCAATGCCAGTCGTTGTCGGTAGAAAAAATATACAGCTTATTAATTGCGAAATACAAATTTTATTTTCTCCGTAATTTAAATAATTTAATAAATGAGAAACTTTTTAATATTCTAAAAAAATTAAAAGAAATTTCGAGAGGTAAAACCATATTTAAATACTCCAGTTCCCTATTTTTTTCCCCAATACTTTTATTCTCCAACGTCAGTATTATTTTAATGAAATGTAAAAAAAAATGATTAGATATTTTACGCATTTTTCTGGTAGAAGATTATTCGGTAGAGGTTTTAAAAAGCTGCATTTTTCCTGTTTATTTTTCTATTTATTATCTTATGGCGGTAGGAGATATTTTGGTAGATGATTGTAGGCACCCCCCTTTCTTTCAACTGTCCCACCTACATTTTTCCTTTTGTATTCCACCTTACGTCAATTCCTTTTTTAATGCTTTGCCTTGCTTTCAAGAAAATGAGCTGTTTACTCATATAAGAAACAAAGTATAAAAATTACTTCGTATTTCATAATTACACGACAATTTGCAAAATAAAACAAATCTGACTCCACCTTAACTGTTTCATCATTTAACTCTCCTTTTCCTCTTAACGTATATCCTTTTTATAAGTACTTCAGTAAAATGATTTTCACTACTCACTTATTAGTACCTAATAACACAATACAAAATTAAACTTAAAAGGATTAAAATAATTTCAGATTTTATTTCATGCACCAAACCAAAAAACATGCATCATATCACAAATTTTAGAATACATTAGATCATCATAATGTATGTAGCTCATTTTTAAAAATTCAGTTCATTAATTCAAATTTGATAAACCATATATACAAGACCCAATGAAAGATATATAAACCATGCAACATGCAAAAAATTTAAAGACTAGCCAAAATAACTTGAGCTATTTTCTGAAAACCCTTTGTGTTTGGATGAATGTCATAATCGTCATTGTGGTGACATTTCTCGTACAGAGATTCATCAATCGTATCATCTTCTTTTACAAAAATAACTTCAAGATCAATTACAGAAATTTTCTCATCTGCAATAAAAAACTACTATGTAACAATTTATAAGAAATACTGATCCAATTAATAATAAATAATGCTTACCAAGAGACTTCAAGTCATGAATTCTTTCATTAAAGTGGTCTATTGCTTCATTCAGTTTACCAGGCAAACTTGGCAATGTACACAACAGCACCCTTTTGGCATCCAGCCTAAGAATTTTATTGACCAGGGAATACATTTCCCCATCCAAATCTTCTGCTTTAACCTGTAATACATAAACAAACACACACTATAAGTCATTTCATACTAATAAAACCTACTTCAGATATAATTTTACCTTCATAAGATCATTCATTCCAATCAATAAAAGAACATCTTTGCCATTAAATGTCAGGTGACTACATCTTGATAAAAGACACTTCAGTTCATTGATTTTCATGCCACCTCTGCACAAATCAAATTTTCCTACAAAATTTTAAAATTGACAGTTATAAGTGATATCAAAACCTTCAAACCAATCTTACTAACAACCACAAAATTTATACCTTTCACTGTCAAATCATGAGCTTTACACAAGCGGAGAGCAAAGCTATCACCCAATACAAAAATGTTCTGCAACTGAGGACACTGAAACAAAGTCAATAACAAATATTGTTGACATACCTTAAAATTAACAAATACTAATAAAATTTAAAAAAGAAAATTTACACTCACCAGCTTTTCATTGAGGTTCTCATCAAACTGATTTGAACTTGATCCAATAGACATCTCATCCTCCACATTTTTTTCAATTTCCTGTGATCGTTTCCACATGTTGTTTTCTGCATCACTCCATTTCACTCGTTCTGCCTTTCCTCTCATGCCTCTACCACCATTATAGCCTCTTCTCTTGTAATTCCATCTACCTCTATTAAAATTAGCAGACATTCCTCTCCATGCACCCCTACCACCTCTACCACATGCACCTCTACGACCCCCATGCCAATTACCTCTACCATTCCTAAAAACTCTCCTTCCACGACTAAACCCACCTCTCTGCTGATCAATTAAGTTCAGAGCACTACGTGCCCCAAAACACACAACATACTGAGATGTTTCCTGTAACAAATAAAATCACCAATATTAAATTCATCAAGCTGACACTAAACCTCATGAAAGCAATAGAGCGACTAAATATATTTTTAAAAATAAACTTCATAAAAAGTGTTAATAGAATCATTCACAATCTCAAATATTCTTGAACTAGCTTTCTTAAAAGAGCATTAAAAACTCAAAATCTAATCCAAAACAAGTTGAATCGCTCTAACAAAGGTACCCATACACTCAGCACGCCCCCAAAATCGAACTAGGAAATGTGAACATAAGCAAACGAAACCGAACGCGTCACAACACGCCAAGTGTACGAGCACCTTCAGCAATTGATTTTAAAACAAAACCTGTACCATTTTCATCAATTAAACTTAAGAAATCAGACTATCACCACGAGGCTTCCCAATTACTAACGCTTCACAATAACAACAATACATAACCATACGCACAATAAGCAGTACAAAACGAAAAGACATTCATATTGGTATACAAATATGAAAAATTTCAAAGAAAAACGTAAACAACAAAGAAACGAAACCTTCCTAGCAGATTCAAAGGCTACTTACGTATCTCGAACTCGAACTTAAAGAAGACTACGACCTAATTCTCCCGAATACCACAATACTGCTTGCCTCATCTTAAGTATCATCAACTATAACTGAATTCCAACCTAAGCTTTATTGACATCATGTATTTTTTAAGCTCATGGGCATCTTAACCTATTAATTTCTAAATAAAACATTCTCCAATGTCCCTAACGAATACTAGTGTAATTTTATTCCAACTCTATTGTAATTTAAAGGTAAGTTTAAAAGTGAATACCGAAGTGATATCTAGTAACATAAATTTCAAAACACCAATAACAATTACTGCACTCATTAACCTTCATCTTCTCATTATTGTTATCTCATTCTCTTTAAATATAAGAATTGTCACTCCCCCCAAAAACTTAAAAAAACTCATTGCATACTTATCCAGTCAATTTTGCTAATAGTTACAACACCAACTGAAGACGCAAACAAAACTAACTACAAATCGTTCATCTTTCCATTCAACAGCTTTCACAACTAACTAAAACTGAGTTTTATTTGAAAAAATAACACCATTCAGCAAGGTATCTTTATAGATTGCATTTACTTCACATAAAAGAAGCACTATTAGAAAAGTCGATAACACATAAATACAATTTTCTGCAAAACAACAATATCATGCAACACTGACATCATTCAAGACGAATGCCAATCTTCGCCAAACCTGTAACAATAATTTATATTACACAACTACTAGTACTCATTAAAAAAGAGTGAGCAATAAGAAACAAACCTTCTTTATCTATATCAGATTGCGCAGCAGGAGGAAGCTCATTAAAACTTAACATCTTCTTCTCCCGATATTTAGCAACCATTTCAACATCTACAAATAAATGTACATGCTTATTAATTTATACAGCAACAAACAAGATCAAAATAAAATACAAACGTAAAGAACATACCAAATGGAAGAAACAAACAAGTTAGACAGCTCTTTAAACGAGCCATGACAGCAAATGGATTCCTTTGATTTTGAATTTCTGCACTTAACTTTTCCACCATATCAAACTGAATAACTCTCTTATGATCATGTTCATTCAAGTAAAAGAAGACCTCATCAGTTCCAAGGAGAGCATTAATTTGATGACTCTCACTCACACTTGTAGTATACGGCTTGATACTTAACATTTTCATGGGAATAAACAATGGAATTTCAGAATTACGCAAGTAAGTCGGCTTCTTAAGAACCGCACTTCCATTGTAAGCATCAAACCAAGCCATCTGAAAACAATCAGCCTAAATAGCATCTAACACTATCACCGTTATAAACACACCAATAAGATTGATACAAACCTTAAACTTTAAATAATATAAACTCTCAGAACTTTAAAACACAATTCCAATTCCCAACTTATTCCAAACTTCAACAAATCACTATAGCAACAAAATAAACTAAAGAAAGAAGGAAACGCCAGGGAAGTTCCGCCTGCTCAAATATAACGCTTAAAGCGACCGCCGCACTAACCAGTAGTACCAACATAAAAAAATTTTCAGTAAGTGATAAAATTAGTGTACACATGTCTCAGTATGTTAAAACGTAAAATCTTCCATAGTTGTTTCTAAAACGCCTGTAACATCCTTTCACTTCACTGTAGTATACTTTATATTTAAATCGCAAATTTTGAAAAACGTCA
Organism: Frankliniella intonsa; assembly: GCA_033675135.1. Classification (NCBI taxonomy): domain Eukaryota; kingdom Metazoa; phylum Arthropoda; class Insecta; order Thysanoptera; family Thripidae; genus Frankliniella; species Frankliniella intonsa. Next base: position 243,014 of record JAWJED010000029.1, on the reverse strand, counting down.
CACATGACCAGCAAGCAACTGACCTTCTTTTGTTGAGTGGAAGTCCCAACCACGCCCCTATCCCCCCTCCCCGCAGCCGGTCACTAACGCACCAACCTCACAACTTAAAATCTTTCTCATTTTATGGTAGATGTTAAAACCTAGGGGGCCGTTTAACGCGTTAGCGTTAGAATTTTTTATTCTGCTTGACGATGGCCCCTTATGGCCGCAGCCGATTGTGTCTATACGATTCCCATCAAATTTGAATGAAAAATACTACGAAAAATTAGGAATTTTTTGAATTAGATCTAATGTCAAACTGTCTATACGTTTTTGCATAAAATTAGTTTGCATTCGCTGTTTCTATGGTAATTACGAGCGGAGCAGCAAGGCCGAGCCGGGTCGGGGAAAGCTTGACCAATAAAATTATTTCGCGGTTTTTCCCGACCAATGAAAAAGATCACTTGTTGCTTTGTACCTCGATGTCCAAAAGTTTTTCCTCGGGAGTGGTCACGTCAGAATCGCAGCAGTTTCGCGCCGTGCAAAAGGATGCACCAGCAGGTTAGTTTCAAACGCGACCACTAGCTGCCAGCCGCGGCGCTCGATTGTTGGCTGGGACTGTAATTCCGCCTTCCAATAATTTTATTTGAAAGTGGGCGGGGCTACTAACAATACCGCCAACCTAAGATTCAGACCTAAGTTCATGTTTTCAGAAAATGGTTAAAATTAGTTCGCCTATGTGTCCGTATGTTTGTGCGTAAAGGCTTTTATAATTGTTTGCAAAACGCCTGCAGCATCCTTTTACTTCATTTCCTGATTTAAAACTGTTCAAGTATATTAAGTAGCGAAGTGGACGCGTGAGCCGCCGAGCCACCGGCCTTCTTTTGTTTAGTGGAAGTCCCAGCCACGTCCCCCGCCGCGGTCGGGAGCTGATGCGTCCACCTCGCGACTTTAAATCATTGTTTAAAGTTATCGAAACGTGGACAAGGCGAACTGAAAGGGTAAAAATTAGTTTTATATCTGCAAAAACTGTTTTGCAAAGTTTGACTTCAATATGGCGAGAAGGAACAAAACTGATTCGTGAAATGGTGTACATCTGCGTGTATCTTTACGTAAACCATTTTACAAATCACTTTTGTTCCTACTCAACGAACCTACGTGAAACTTTGCAAAACGATTTCCGCAGGTCCAGAACTGATATTTACACATTCATTTGGACTGTATAACATTTCGTTCTCCTAATATAAAAAGTTAAAGTCGCGAGGTGGACGCGTGAGCCACCGAGTCGCCGGCCTTCTTTTGTCGAGTGGACATCAAGCGAGCGTTGTTGATAGCTGGCCCGCTAGGCATTTTATGTGGCAGACGTGTGGCGGATAAAATTCATGATTTGGTTCTCACAAATAGTTTACACTAAATATTTTTAAATTCTTTCTCATTTTATGATAAGTGTTAAAACCTAGGGGGCCGTTTAACGCGTTAGCGTTAGAATTTTTATTCTTGACGATGGCCCCTTATGGGCGCAGCTGATCCTGCCGAACCGATTTACACCAAATTCTACTGAAAAATACTATGAAAAATTAGAAAATTTCTGAGATAGGTCTCGTGTCAAACTGTCTATACGTTTTAGCATAAAACGAGTTTGCATCGTCTGTTTCTATGGCAATGACGAGCTGAGCAGCCAGGCCGAGTCGAGCCGGCGGGACGCTAACAATGCCAACCTTGTATTTATTCCCTTCAGGCCCATGTTTTTAACTTTTGCTGTAATTTATTTTTCTCATCTACGCAATGCAAATAGAAATAAAGTTCTAAAAAGTTTTTGCTAAAATGTGACAACGTTCATTTATTTCGTTTTCAAATTTAGAATTACGACTTAATTATTTTTGGTTGGACTTCAGTGGTCGCCAAGTGGCGTTGTTGATAGCTAGCCTGAGGGGCGCCATTTGTGTGGCTTTAAATAAAATTTATGATTTGGTTCTCACGTACAGTTTTAAACGTATATTAGTTCATTCTTTGTAATTTAAAGGTAAGTGTTAATACCTAGGGGGCCGTTTAACGCGTTAGCGTTAGAATTTTTAAAAATTAATTTCATGTCTCCTAAGGGGTAACTCGACGAGTTGAGTTCTTTTGGAATAAAACATCGTCCTTTTCGCTCTATCTCTAACCGTTGCGACCCTGTGGACGGAAATTTCGTCCGTTTGGCCGTATCTCGCACCGTTAAGCCGCTGCAGCGTCAAATTTGCTCAAAAAGTTCTTAATATATGCGTAGAGTTGTGTATTTCTCAAATAGACCATTCCGGTAAAACAAAACGAGAGAAGAAAACTGTGAAAAATCCCGTACCCCATTCCACAAAAACTACGGTAAAATCCGTTTTGTTTGATTACGGAATAGCCGTATCTCAAAAATACGGTGTTTTCCGTGACCAATTCCGTAGTTAAGTTTCTTCAAAAATCGAAAAAAGTTAAATTAAAGGCAGTACGGTCATTCGTACTACGGACGTCCCGTACCCACCAAAAACGGTCCATACCTGATAAAAAATTAACGGGAAACCCGTAGAAATTACCGTGGAAATTTCTGGCAGTAAACAGAAAGAAGAAGCTAGGGCGGGTATGACGAATGTACGATGCGGCGTCAGTTTCACCGTCGTGTTTAAAGGTATAGTGCGACTTATACGATCTTTAAACATGACTGAACATCTGAAGTGTTCATTGGCTGAGCGAAGCGAAGCCTATAACGCCACTGGAGTGTTAAAAAAGTTCATTGTCTGTCTGTGTGTCTGTGTGTGTGTATGTCTGTTCGCACGATAACTCGAGAACGAGTTGAGATATCGACTTAAAATTTTTACTGTAGCTTCCTTGCCCGAAAAGCTCGGTCGAGTTCGAAAATTGGCACTCTACCTCAAAAACGACACTGTAAAAAAATGATTTACATTTTCAAAACCAAATTAATTTAAAAAATATTTTTTTTACAGTGTCCTTATGGGTAACTCGGCGAGATGCGACCCTTTGGGCCTGGCCCTGGTGGGGCTAGCTGTCCCTTCCCCCGCCGCTTTTTGGCGATCGGGCGGGGGGCTGCTGGCACGCCTATATACAGCGCACCTTCTCACTGTTTCTGCCTCAGTTGCTTACCAGACTTCTACCTCTTCATTGCCGACCATGCCCGGCACTCTCTGGTGGTCTATCAGGGGTGGGCTGATTACCCACAGCAGGGGAACCGAGGAACGGGTACGGACGTTCCCCGGTCGGGAACGGTGCCCTGGGGTACGTTCCCCGGTACCCCCGGTACCCCTGGTACCCCGACATCTTAATTTGATTTGGGAATGACAAAACGGCATTTATCAATTTTCATCATGTTTGAATAAGCACATTTTCAAAGTAAAATAAGCAGAAAACCGCGAAAACACGATAGCGACTCCGCCGTGTGCGACTCAGAGAAAGTAGTCCTCCGTATATTTGAATGTTTGAGGGATCGGTGGTAGAGTCGGAGGTTCCAAATAGAACTAGATCTTCCGAAAACAGCTAAATTATTTTTTTTTAAAATTCACGAGTGCCTGGTGCTTGAGCCGCTACCGTTGTAGCACGCAGAATTCAAATTTCGCCCGCCTCCAACGACGGCGCCGAGCCGTGCACCGTTAGGGTGCGCGTTCTGCCGTTTTCCCGCTCCCGCCGCGCCGTGTAACGGATTGTCGTTTTGTCTCACGTCTCACCTCACATTTGAGTCGTGTGGTGTATGCATTGTGTGTGAGCATCGTGCATTTGATCCCGTAAGTACATCCATTGCTTGCTGTGTTTATAGTCTGTCCTGCATCAACAAAACAAGATTATCCGGAAACCATTTACGCTCTTTGCATTTTGTGACATTCGGAGGTTAAACTCAGCTCATATACCGTGAATTTTGAATTACTAAACTATGTCAGAAGTTTCAGTGAGATCACTTTCATCTTTGACGTTTAAAAGTTAACAGTTAGAGGAGCAGGTCCCTCAACCTCAAAACTTGAGAAAGGTTTCTGAAGCTCTTAGTGTGGGTCTGATTTCAAAGGCAGCTGCGAGACACATCAGATATGTATAATTTTTAAAACACTTTGGGAATAGTTGGTCTAAAGTTTGTGATTTGTGGTGACATACGTTCATGGGTGATCTATTCGGTTCCAAGGTTTTCATCATCTTGTCTTTCCTCTCTCATGGGTCGTTGATTGGTTTCTGTCGCTGACCCAATGGTTGTGTGTCGTGGTTTCCATCACATCTATGAATACATAGTAAATTATCCGTGTTTTGTCGAAAGCATTCTAATTCATGATGCATTTTGGTTTTGGGGGATCCCATTCTTCTGTTTTTATCGTACTAACTTTGGCTGTGATGGCATATTTTTCTGGTGCTTATGGTTGTTCAATTTTCTCCTATGTCAAAGTTTTCTTTTAAGATGTTACTTTTGCAGATCCTGAATATGGAAGAAAGGCGTCGCCAGAAGTATCAAGTGAGGGTGAATAGGAGGTCTGTGCGTGACAGCTCTAATCCGTTTGATAGAACTATAGAAAGTTTTGTTAGGCGCTACAGGTCGGACCAAGTCACGATGCGCCTGCTAATCGAGGAATTGAGGCCACTTGCTATTGGGAGGTCAAGCAAGCTTGCCATACCATTCCATATCAAGGTATACAAGGCCTTTTTTATTTATTTATTTGTTTGTTTTAACAATTATGCATTCTAACCAAACACGCTGCTCATTTGACTCATTTATTGCCTCATTCCGCAGGTTCTTTGTGTCATTCGCTTCTTTGCAACGGGATCATACCAAAGTCTTGTGGGTGACTCATATGATGTGTGTTGTGCCCAGGAAACGAGGGTCTCCAGGAGTGGCGCCTTGCCGGCGAGGGCCAGGACGCTGCCCTGGTCCTGCCTACCACTCCGACCCACACCCTGCCTTCCTCCTGTCCACCCTCCGAGGCTTTGGAGTTCAGCCCCGCTGCCTCCTCCCCCGGCTCCACCTGCTCCACCTGGTCGGGTGGACACCATCCACGTCACTCCTCTGCCGCCTCGCCGCCTCCCTGCTCCCCTATCCTCTTCACCACAGCATGGGCCATCTCACCGCGCGTCCACCTAGTCTCCTCCGTCGTCTCCGCTGGCGCCTGTAAGAACTCGTTTGTTTGATTGGCTGAGCGATAGCGAAGCCTATTACTTCACTGATCGGATTTGGCTCCTGTCTATCCGCACGATACCTCGACAACAAGTTGTGATATCGACTTGAAATTTTTACTGTAGCTTCCTTGCCTGAGTTCGAAAATGGGCATTCTAGCTCAAAAATTGACACCGTTAAAAATTCATTTACATTAAAGAAAAAATTAAAAATAAATATTTTTTTGCAGTGTCCTGAGGGGTAACTCAGAGCGAAAATTTTGTCCGTTTGGCCGTATATCTGAGCGTTTAGCCGCTACTGCGTGACAAAAGGAAGAAAAGTCCTAAAAATGCATGTTGGGTGTTGTTTCCGAGGTATTTTGACAAGTTGCGACCCGCTGGGCGGACATTTCGTCCGTTTGGCCGTATCTCGCACCGTTAAGCCGCTGCAGCGTCAAATTTTGACAAAAAGTCCTTAATATACGCTTATGTGTATTTCTCGAATTTTCGCTTATCACACACGAGCATATCGCCGGAACCGTCTGCAGACCGTCTCAGAAATTTAATTGCGCCCACTGTTCCTTTACTCAAAGCGCATTTTTTATGGCATCCTAATCCATACTGACAGCGCCGCAGGCCTAGGTAGACGTACGCAGGCGCGTCGCAGCGTAACAGTGTTTCGCGAGATATCGCGCGCGAAGCCTGTTACGCGAGACGTGGTCTGGCGTACATCTACCTAGTGCTATGGAAAGGGCCATAAGCAATTATAAAGGCAAGTCCTTATATGAAATAGAGATAGACGTTGATGAAGATTCGGAAGAGGACAGCGACAAAGAAGACAGCCTGGACCCTGAGAGTGTGTATGCAAGGAACACAGAAAAACCTGAGGAAGAGAGAACAAGGGAAAAATCAGCATGCAAAAAAGAGAAGAAATCATCAACACATAAAAGGAAAACAAAACAAGAACAAGCATCAGAAGGAAAGTCAGCCGGAAGAAAATGGAGTGACAAGGAAAAAAAAAACAAGTTCTTTCTTTCTTTGTGGAAGAAATTGGCAAACCAGAAGAGGTGTGAAGAATTCATCAGAAATTACCATATTGAAGGTAGAACCTGGAGAAATGTTCTGAAGTGTTCATTGGCTGAGCGAAGCGAAGCCTATTACGCAACTTGAGTGCTAAAGAAGTTCGTTGTCCGTCTGTCTGTGTGTCTGTCTGTCTCTTCACACGATAACTCGAGAACAAGTTGAGATATCGAGTTAAAATTTTTACTGTTGCTTCCTTGCCCCAAAAGATCGGTCGAGTTCGAAAATGAGCACTTTAGCTCAAAAATTGACACTGTAAAAACACGACTACCTTTTTAAAAAATATAATTTTTAAGAAATATGTTTTTCACAGTGTCCTACGGGGAAACTCGACGAGTTCCGGGCCCGGGAAGAAAAGTCCTAAAAATGCATGTTGGGTGTCGTTTCCGAGGTGTTTTGCCAAGTTGCGACCCTCTGCCCGGAAATTTCGTCCGTTTGGCCGTATCTCTTACCGTTTAGCCGCTACAGCATGACTTATGGGCGAAAAGTCCTGAAAATGCATGTTGGGTGTCGTTTCCGAGGTGTTTTGCCAAGTTGCGACCCTCTGCCCGGAAATTTCGTCCGTTTGGCCGTATCTCTTACCGTTTAGCCGCTACAGCATGACTTATGGGCGAAAAGTCCTGAAAATGCATGCGGGGTGTCGTTCCTGGGTTATTTCGATAAGTTGGGGGTTGGGGCCCTCTGGGCGGAAATTTCGTCCATTTGGCCGTATGTCTTACCGTTTCGCTGTTACAGCATTGAGTTTGGACAAGAAGTCGCCAATATGCCCGTAAATGGTGTATTAATCAGATTTGCGCCCATCAGACCGGCATATCGCCGGAAATGTCTGCACGAGTGGAATTCAATGGTGCCCTCTGTTTTGTTTCTCCAATCGTTGCTGAGCGAAGCGAAGCTCTCTGTGGGCTGCCCTGCCGTCTTCGTTCCGTAAGCCATCTCACCTTAAGCTTAATGTTTTCCGACACCTTCGCCAACAAATTATCAACACTCTCTCACACACACACACACACACACACACACACATATATATATATATATATATATATATATATATATATATATATATATATATATATATATATATATATATATATATATATATATATATATATATATATAGTAGCGTTTGGTAGACTGAGTAAAGGAGACAACAGGAATACAAGCGCAGGGAACGAGTACATGGCAAGGTGAGACAAACCGACACACGGACACGTCTGCTCTCGACCGAGACTGCACGACGACTCAGCCCTGAGCGCTGGGCTTTGTTGGGACGCGACGCGCTCGCTCACTGCTTTCAAACAATCCCGCGGAGATCCGTGTGAGACTAGGTAGATTAGCCGGCGCGAGGCTAGCGCCCGACTTATGAGAATGACAGCGGAGCTGTATTCAAATGACTTTACTTGACTCTATCGTTACAATATATATATATATATATATATATATATATATATATATATATATATATATATATATATATATATATATATATGTATGTATATATCCTTCAGCGACTCGATGATGGAGTTGCAAAACTCACGGCCGTTGTCACTCTGCAGCACAATGGGAGCGCCGAACACCAAGATGTTCAGGACACGCTCAGCTACGGCTGCGGCGTGCTTGCTCTTCAGCGGACGGAGGTGGATAAACTTGGTGAGGTGGTCCTGGCACACCAAGATCCATTTCCACTCTCCGTCCTCCATAATCTGCATGTCCACGAGGTCTATCTGCATCCGGTCGTTTAGTTGGTTGAAAATCATCGGCTTGACAGTCAGCCCTCTCTTTTCCACTCGTTTCTTCTTGGGGCAGGTCGGGCAGAGGTCGATGAAGGTCTGGACGGCAACCTTGGTGACATTGGCATATTTCATGCCTGTCATCTTCATGATGACGTTGCTTCCCTTGTGTTCTGTGGCCAGGTGAGCCTCGGCTATGATGTCGTACAGCTCATCGGTACGTACGAAAAATTTCATCGACGTCTGACCAGGTACGGGTGGCTCGATGAGGCGCTCCTCGTCGTTTATGGTGCACACAGCAAACCTCTTCAACCGCCGCAGGTCCTTGCTTGTCTTGTTCTTTTTCTTCGCTCTAGCTTCTTTCGTCTCCTGCAGGTACTTTTGGTAGAGTTGTGCGGGGTAATAAGTGGTGTAATCCGTCAAACTCGTCTCCTGCTTCTTAACAATCTCATCTTGATTTTCTTTTCGAATAGTCGGCAGGGCAGCTCACAGAGAGCAGGGGGTAGCAACGAGTGTGTCCCCTGTTCCACGTTGTGGGTTGTTTGAGACAAACGGGCCGTCCCACAGTAAAAACGAGTTCAAATTTGAATTCAGCACATTTTTCGGCTCAAGATAGGCTACTGCTAATCTTTCTCCTAGGATTACAAGAGCGCTGTTGGGATCACTTGCTGTGAGAAACCGCTCCCGGCCTATGCGCGAGCCCCTCGTTTCCCGCCAAAATGTTATTGTATTTTGATCCTCTCGTACCCTAACATGTGGATGAAAGTTGAGCCAAACATTATCCTATCCTGTGCCTTATTTGTTCATCTTTCAGGCCCTGCAAACTGATTTAAGATATCTTATTCCGTTTTCCCCAAACATTTTACACTCTACGGTCATGTAAATGGGCCGAAACGGCCGCCTTTTGCATAATTGTGGCACAAGAACCGTCCGAGTCGTCTTGCTTGCAAACGGTTTAGTATTTTCAAACACTTGAGGTAGCAAGCGAAAGAGGGAATTATAAATGTGAAATAAGTGACTTGTACCAAAGCAGGGATGCCTTTAAACGCGGTGCAGACGACTTGAAAGGAGGGGCTCGCGCATGGGCCGCGGAACGCGTTTGTTGCTAGCCCCTGCAGAGAGCTTCGCTTCGCTCAGCAAAAAATCAGATAATCAGAGAATCTTGGGATCACATCCTTCAATTCAGTTCTAAAAGCAAAACACATTTTCTGGTATTTCTCCAGGTCGTCAGAAGTTGTAGAGTATGAGCAATCTGCATCATCTGGGAGGTACTTTGCATACTCTTTATGCAACGAAGTGCTATACAGGTGGTCAGCATTGTCAAAGTATTTCTTCGCAGCCAAGTAAAACTTCTTTGACTGGAACCATAGGCACGCTCCTAGGGGTGCAACCCTGCGAAGGCTCCTATTCATCCAGTGGTTCAAGATAGCACATCGTGCTTTGTAGTTTGTAGTCTTAGCCATGAGCAAATTTATTTAAAAAAAGCAGGACCTTACCTCGACCCCCTTCGATTCTGACGATATTTGGTGGGCAGGTTGCCTCCCTAGGTGGGAGTCTCCAGCCAAAATTTTAGACCGAAAAAAAATTTATTGGCTGAGCTGTAGGGAATTTTCGTTTTTTTTTTCACTTCATTTTGGGTATTTTGAATAACGTCCAGGTTTTTAGTGCCAGGTGGTTGAAACTTGGTTCCCTCATGTAAAATTGACCGAGGAACAAGAATATGGCCATGGATTTGAGCCCTCGGTCGTGCACGACGAATAATTTCGAAATTTTGCCCCAAAAACCTCTAAATTTGCTACAAAATACCCAAATCTTGGGTATTTGAACTTTTTTGGGGAATTTCGACATTTTTTCGACATCATCTTGTAGGAAAAGAGCCAAGGAATCCAATGAGCTTGGTGCCATATTTTTAGGACAAACCGTTTAGGAGCTACAACGCTGCAAAGTTGGACCTTGTCTAGTGGGATCTCAAGTTGCCCCACACTGGACTCTTCGGGAAGTGACGGCACGAAAATTTGGGTAACAGGAGTTCAATTCCTGCTTCCACCTGCGCTTGGGCTCCCCGGGTAGGCCACCGACTTCACACAAGTGCTTGCCTATCCAGTGTGTCACAGGCGCTCCCATTAGCACCGCCTCGGTAACGTGTAAAAGCGCCATGTAAAAAAGGAGGTTTTGGCAAGGTGTTCTTTACAAAAAAAATCAGTGTGCACCCTTAAAAAAAGGGTAAAACGTCAGTAAAAACTTTAGAAAAACTTCAAAAAATATATTTAAAAAAATTAAAAAAAAAATCAGAAAAAAAAAATCAGAAAAATGAAGGGGGGGAAAAACAAATCAAGAAAAAAACAGGAAAAAATTCAGAAAAAATCGCTAATAATAACTCAAAATCAAGGACAATCACCGATAAGTCTGTGGACGCTTGAATTTATAGTGAAGGACGTCTCGGGTTTTGGGCCTCCTGGGGCGATACTCTCCTTACAGGCCTGCTCTCTGCCTCCCGCATCAGTAGCTCGGAGCCAAAGAAGGCGGAAAACGGGCCACGAATAGGCAGCCTCAAACCTGCACGGAACCCCTAACAGCTCCTCGAAGGTAGGCAACCGAAGGCGCTCCCAGCCCGGCGCTCGGTCGCGCTCGTCGAGATTCCGGAGATTTTTACTCCCGTTTCGGGATCATCAATAGCTGCTTGGTAATTTTCCGGGCTTATTTCCTTTGCCTCCCAGGCGTTAGCAAACCTTTGGCAAAGTTGTCCAAGGTCCGGGCAGCTAGACTTCTCAATAAGTTGGTCGAAAAGGGCTTTAGGGACGAGTTCCAAAGCATGGTGCCTGCAAGCTAGGTACAAGACCCGTTTGCCCCCTAACGCCTTCTCAATCAAAATACACTCCCTATGTTTCTACCCGTGTTTGAGCGTGTAGTATCGTAGCAAAGGGCACTTATTTGGTCTGTACAGCCCCAATTGTCAACCTGTCGCACTACCTCCTCAGCTTGAGCACGACCGGTTCCAGTTGAAATAATGCCCGCCCCCCAAAATTGTTCTACCCCTACACCTGTCAAGCATACTGGAAGCTGTTCCACGTCTTTTCCCTTTCCAGCCAGAGGGGCAACTTTTATGCCATCCCAGTGCACTGTAAGCGCCACAGTGGGCGAGAACGCCGCCCGGATGGCATTGGCTTGCTCATTGCGGCGTTTCGCCCGTCGCCTATACAGGGTGGAAGGGCTTGGACAAGGTGCGGTCGGAGCAGCAGGGAATGACGCCGCAATGCGCCCCGCGTCGCGGACAGACACTGCCGCCCGGTCCAGGTTTTCTTCAAGACTCCCATTCGGTTTGCAAGGAAAATACTCCTCGTCAGAACTGTCGCCTCTGCCGCCGTCGCTCTCAAAGTCAGATTCTATTTCTGGGTCTGGGGAGAAAAAAAATTACTAACCGACGTAATTTTTCACGCACTTGCTCGATCGTGCAGACGATAGAAGGGGCGTGACCCCCCCCCCCCCTACCCCCTCGCGGAAAGCGGCGCCCTACGCGTACAAGGGCTGCGTCAGAAATCCTCACCTTTACACTTTAGCTGGGTCGGCTGGCGTTTGTTTATCCCAAACTTTCTGGCCCTTTCGGTGGTGCTATCCACCAAGAAGGCAGCTTTTCTCTTGTTTCGGTCTGGAGGGGTACCTGTGGCCTTGCGCACGTCACACATATCGTCCAGCTCCGACAAAAACAACATGTCCATTTCAAATTTGGTGCCTTGCCGACGCCAGCTCTTGCGAAGCGACTCGTAAGTCGAATATAGTTTTTGCACACGTTTGACACATGTGTCAATACCAAGAGTCGCTTCCCTCTGCAGGTACAAATTGCCTGGAGCTGGGTAGCAGTCTCTCTCATACTACTGGCCACTGTTTGTTTCAAATCTTAAGTTTTAAACAAAACCACACGCAGCACGTCAAAATTCGACGGCCACTCATGACCTTCAAATTTTGCGATTTTGTACCGCACATACTTATTGAACAAGCAGGCCCGCCCTACCGCCAAACGTCGTTGGCAGCTCCGCTTCGCTACGCTGGCAACTCCGTTCGGCAGGGGGCTTGCCTGCTTGGCCTGCCGGCGGCGTATGCCGACTTTTAGCTTTTTCAACATGCGCAAAACAGTTGAGTGTTTTCACAGAGCATCCATACAGTAAAAAGTTTTCAAAGGATCAGACAGAAGTTGAGTAATTTCACTGGAGCAGAGGGGAGCTTGGCAATTATCAACGCGGCGCGTGCACTGGAATCAAACGGGTCTGCGCGCTTGAACTCCGTCGGGTTTGGAGGAACCGGCCGCGGAACTGCATCAGATGTAGTCTAAGGTATAATTACAAGTCAAAAAAACTTAGTCGTTTGCGGATGGCTCTTGAAATGCACGAAAGTACCTGTTATGTCACTAAACTGCTTGTGTATACCGTTTTCCTCGGAATACTCCTGCCTGCTCTCAAGCAGATAAGATACCAAAGAGTGTTGACTGGCCATCAGATTAAAAGAAAGAGATCGTCATGTCCCGCTCTTGTTAATTGGTTTCTTGTCACACCCGTGAACTTTGGTAACGATCACCTGAATACATGGTCCGAGTACTTTGCTCTCAGCACCAAGATTTATATTATATAGTCTTTGGGACGGGATCTTTCAGATCGCAGTCTGTAAACAGAACAGGTGGGCCGATTGGACAAGATGGCATCGTCTCCAAGCCTCTCTTTGGTGGCTGTCTTGGCCATTGCAGTGCTGGCTGGTACCGCGGTCGACGCCAAAAGTAAGTATCGAAATCAAAGCAAGGACCACACTCCAACCTACCAACGTAGCCAGCTCCCCTCCACCTCGTTTCGCTCACATCCCTGTCGTAGTGTAAAGTGCACTGTTAAAAAAAAATGTTGTAAATTAACAACACATTCGTAGTTAAGTTTGTTAGCAACACATGTTGTTCTCCAACAACAATGTTGTAATCCAACAATATTCCTGAAAATTTCTTAAACTTATTTTCTCCTCAAAATAATGAGTTTCTGGTTCCTCCTTCACAACAACAATTGTAACATTACAAATTTGTTGTTTTAGAACGATATGTGTTGCTATCAAACTTAACTACAATTTTGTTGTAGACTTACAACATGGTGATAAGTAGTTGTTCCTGTAATAGGCCACTATGGGTAAAATAGAACGACTTTTGTCAGAACATCAAGGAATACAAGTAATGTTGTTTGCAAACAACATTCTCATCACGAAGAGTGTCATCAGCCAACAATGTTTTCTAACAGTGTGCAACTAATTTTCTTATTTCAATATTTTGCGCAAAAAACAGAAAACGGTATGTGTACCAAAACTTTGCACCACTCGTGTGACCTTTTCCCGAGGTCAAAAACATGAACTTGGCTGTAATGGAAGGTGCTTTTTTAGTACGTGGCACTTACTCTCAACATCGCCCTCCCCCCAAAATTTTCTAAACACTTCTATATATTGCCGGTATCCACGCGGGTGCGATTTACGGTCTAGATATGCACATAGCAATGTGCATACAGTCTAAATGGGAAGTGACAATTTTGTGGCTCACGTAAGTTGACAGGACTCATACAACTCCTGATGGTGACAATGAGGTATAGAAAATAGTTAGTACACGTTAATAGTCACAATTTTAAGTTCCTCAACGTTAGCGACACCCGGTTTTGAAACCATCGATGGGGCCTGTTAAAAGGACGTTAGCAGGACCAACCTCAGTTGTATTGTTGGCAACAAAACAACATTCACACCAGATGGCTACGTTTCGTTAGTAGACGATAGCAGACGCAAAATAACATGCAGGCCCAGCCTACCGTCAAACGTCGTTGGCAGCTCCGCTTCGCTACGCTGGCAACTCCGTTCGGCAGGGGGCTTGCCTGCTTGGCCTGCCGGCGGCGTTCGGTCGTGCCTTCGGCCTCACCCAAAAGCCTCAATACGTCTTCTTCGCTTTAAAATTATCGGGCCTTCGGCCCGTACGGGCATTCCCTTTGGGAATAGAGTGATTCCATGTCAGCGGCACACCCGAAAAAAAAAGTTGACTCCAAACTCGACCATATTTTTTTGTTGGCTCTCCTTTGGTACTAGAGTCTACCCTGTAAATGGTAGCTCTCTAGGTGCACCTATTCTGGAGATATTAAATAACACTATTTTGCCTATGTGTAGAAATGAGTTATAGGTAAACGTGGGGAAGTAATACCGTAATTTGCAAAAACTCCGCTTGTAACTTGAATACTGGACTATTATTTCCGGGAATGGCTAGAAATTGTAAGTGGAAGTTTTAGTGTAAATAGTCTAAACTTACCTAGTTTAGCATTTTGGAACAGTCTAAACCATCTTCTACTTATGTCATACAAGTTCTGAGGCTGTAAGTTAACTAGGTAGATGTACGCCAGACCACGTCTCGCGTAACAGGCTTCGCGATATTTCGCGAAACACTGTTACACTGTGACGCGCCTGCGTACATCTTCCTAGGCCTTTCTGTATTAATTGGGATGCTATAATTGCGAAAATTATTTGAACGTGTGTCGTCAAGTCGGGGTTTGCCATTGAATTGCACTCGAAGGGACCGTTCTGACGATGTACGGGAAAGGGTAGTTTGGCATTGTCAGAACTTTTGAGATATGCTCTTGCTGACTTGTTGAAATACGATTCGAGAAACAAAACAGTGGGCACCATTGAATTGCACTCATGCAGACGGTTCCGGCGATATGCCGGTCTGACGGGCGCAAATCTGATTAATTCACCATTTACCGGCATATTGGCGACTTCTTGTCCAAATTCAACGCTGTAACAGCAAAACGGTAAGAGACACGGACAAACGGACGAAATTTCCGTCCAAAGGCCCTTAACTCGTCGACATACCCCGGAAACGACACCCAATATGCAATTTGAGGACTTTTCGCCCATGAGTCACGCTGTAGCGGGCAAACGGTTAGAGATACTGCCAAACGGACGAAATTTTCGCCCAGAGGGCCGCAACTTGCCAAGTTACCCCTCAGAACACTGTTAAAAAATATTTATTTTTAAATTTATTTTTTTCTCAAATGTATATTAATTTTTCGCGGTGTCCATTTCTTAGCTAAAATGCCCATTTACGAACTCGTCCAAGCTATTTATGTAAAGAAGCTACTGTAAAAATTTCAGGTGGATATCTCAATTTGTTCTCGAGTTATCGTGCGTACAGACAGACGAACAGACAGGAGCCAAATCGGATCATCAGTGGAGTAATAGGCTTCGCTATCGCTCAGCCAATTAGGCTGGATAACGCAATCCCCATAACTCTGAAACTAAAAGGCTGCGTGTGGTAAGTCTTTCAGGAAAAATCAAGGGTGATATGAGCTACTTTCAGTATGTTTTGCGTCGAAAAATTTTACGACATCATTTGAGATATGTCCAAAAGAGAGAGAGACTCTCAAAGGCCCAGACAAAATGTCCGGTTGTCAGGCGGGGCCTTAAGGTAATAACCTATGGTCGGCCCGGGGGAGAAACGATCGGAAGTTTAACTACAAGAGTACTGTGCCAGGGGAAGGGCGGGAGGTTTTTGAGTTTTGGTTAAAACCGTATATGGGGGTTAGAACGGAGGAAAGCCCCCATTACTTTGATGGATTGTTTGGGGTGGCGTAAAATGTCTTCCAATCTTGTAGCTCGGCCTTAATCGCTTCGGCCTCCAGGCCAACCCGGTCCGAGAAAGGACATTTGTCGACAAGATGGTACGCGTCCGCTTCTTGTTCCCCACAGCGGGGGCAGATGTATGTCCAAAAGTACACTTCAAAAATTCAAAAACAACAAAAAAAAAAATGGAATTCTTTTTTCCATTTCTTTTTTCTGTCATCTACTATTACCAATAAGGGTGCATACTAAGTGGCAAGTCGGTACCATGACTCCTTCCCTACTTTTACCTGTAACTCTTTTCTACACATTGCCAAATGTAAGGCCTGTAGGGCGATGTAGGGCACCAGGTGGTCTCAGGGAGTCCCAAGAGGCAAGCGCACATTAATTTTCGTATCTTGTGACTGTTTTTTCGTAGTTTTGATTTTTGGCAGTTGCATAACACGACGCACAGTAGCGTGCGGCGCGTGTGGAGCCTAGGAGGAAAGAGGCGCCACGGTCACGTGACCTGCTCGCTTCTGATTGGTCTGGTTCAACTGGGGCTCGCAACGTGCCGCGCCGCTTCTCATACTGGCTGGCATTCAGCGGGCAGCGCCTAGCAGCGGCCGGCCGGGAGCAGAGACAGTGTGATAAACAAGTTATTTTATCGCGAAGTTAAAACAAAGTAGGCATTTTAGAATGCCTGATGTTGCATTTTTATTGTAGTAGAAATTCAAAAACTTCGAGTATGAGAATCTGGGCGCTCGCTCGACCTCCCCAGTTGAACCAGTCCTCCCACTCCTGCTATTCGTTGTGGCGCCTCTTTCCTTCTAGGCTCTTACGGCGCGTGCCCGCGCGGGCACACACCTGCTCTCGCTCCCTGCGAGCCCTCTACTTCAGGTGGCTGAATCATTCCGCGGATTTGATCTGAGGGAGGGAGAGGGAGTAGAGAGCGGAAGGGTTAGAGGAGTGGGGAGGGGCTCTGGCTCTGTTGGTCCTTTAATAAGAGCCATGCTCATGTCCCAAGGCGACTTTGGCCGGGGCTCAGTAGAGGGCGGGCCCATGAGGCCGGCGGGGCAGGAAAGACTGATACCATAGGATAGCCCAAAAAAAAAATATGGTTGATTTTGGAGACAACTTTTTTTGTGGAGGGCATTTCAATTTGAGAAGTTGCGGGTATGAGTGCGGCTCCGGGATGTTGTGCTCCATGAGATGCTTCAGAAAGAATATTTTGTTTGTAAAAAAAGCATTCATTAATGAGGTGGTGAACTGTGGCTTCCTCTCCGCACCTGTCACATAGGGGGCTTTCGTTAATTTGGAATCGGAGTAGATCCGCTGGAGCGTGTGCGTGCCCCAGCCGAAGTCTGAGGAGCGGAGTCAAATATCTTCTCTTTACTGTGTCTACCAGACTAATCCAAGGAGTGGCAGCGAGGTCACGCTCGAGAGAAAAATTGAAGGATCCTGTTGGCACATGAGCTCTAGCAACCGCCTCTCTGGCCTCCTGCCACTCTTGATATATTTTCATTTTAAGCAAAGGTTGGAAATTCCTAAAAATATTGTCTGCTGCAGTACGGTGTGCCCAGTGTGTAGGCCACCTTTGATGACTTATCAGCGATTTCATTTGGAGTTATTCCTTTATGGGCCGGTACCCATGCTATGTTTATTTCCTTCGTCCCAGAGAGGTGGTGCAACGCAGTTCGACGTTTTATAATTTCTGGAGGGTCATAGGAAGATATCTCCTCACTGTTAAAAAAAAAAGGTCGAAAATTAACAGCAAATTCGTTGTTAATATTTGTAGCGACAAGTGTTGTACAACAACCTCACTTGTAAGGCAACAACTATGTTGTCAAGTAACAACAAAAGTTGTCCACCAACAACAAAAAGGGTCCAGTAACATTAAAAAAAGGTTGTTCAGATACAACAAAAGTTGTTCAGCTACAACAAAAGCTGTTCAGTAACAACAAAAGTTGTTCTGGAACAGCAAAAGTTGTTCTGGAACAACAAAAAAATTGTCCAGAAACAATATTTTTTTCTTTTCAATTCACAACAAACATTGCTGTTATGCAACAACTTGTGTTGTTCTCGAACAACCTGGCTGTTCTCAAACAACATGCCTGTTGGTCATCACGGTCATCACGAAAAGAGTTGTTTCTGAACAACTATTTTTAACAGTGCTGCCTTCCCAGGGCCAGCACCGCACTCTGGCTGTCTGTTACGATCAGAAACTTCACTTGAGGAAGCTGCGGTATGTACTCGACAGATAATTGTAATGCTCTGGTTTCTGCATCATAATAGGTTGTTGCCGTTGGAGAGAGTTTGTTAAGTACTGTGAATGCTGGTTGGAGGTTGGGGTCCACCATTGCTGCACCTACTGCTGCTGGTGGAGGCTGATCCTGTCTTGATCCGTCTCAACTCTCTAGCTCAACTCCTTCGAGTGGAACAGACGACAGACAGACACCAGACGACACAAAACATGATGTTTTCGGACATTTGGATTGCCGATGTGGCTGTACCGCCCAAACGGTAAGAGATAGAGCGAAACGGACGAAATTTCGGCCCAGCGAGAGTCCTAACTCGACGAGATACCCCTTAGGAGACCATAACATTTTATTGAAAATAATTTTATTTTTAACTTACGCAAAACTTTAATAGTTTTTTTCAGTGCCCTAATGAGAGTTGGCAGGATTTGCACCAGGCGTTTGAATGTCCAGGAGTGACTCCTAAGATCCCCTAAAAATCTAAACTCTCTAGCTCAACTCCTTCGAGTGGAACAGACGACAGACAGACAGAAACCAGATCGATTGCATAAGCCCGCTCTGAAGCTTTTTCAAAGCAGAAGGGCGGGCTAAAAACTGTATGACACAGGGTGTCCTGCACTACAAACTGTAGGACACAGTGTCCTCAACTAAAAACTACAGAACTAGTGGTACTACACATTTTACTGAAGTACTCTACGACACTTGAGTTTGCAGAGTTTTGCCTATACAACAAGTGATATAGCCTTGTCTAAAAAAAAGTTAAAGAAATCTGTGCTAAGAGCAAAACCAGCAATACAGAGCAGTCAAAAATATATGTACAAGTTGCTACAATGAAACAAAATGATAGAAATATTAACATTTAACTAAAAAAATTAAAGCATGATAGCAACTTAAGCTTATTCAGCATAGTCAATAGGCAGGTTTTTTAAACTAAAAACCTTAGTAAAGGGTAGTGGCAAAATTCTCATAATACAGACTTAAACACTAAGAAATAACTTGAAGATTGGAAAAAGAGGAATAACCATATTAAGAGCAACTTAGTATGGCATCCTCAGTAAAGAAACAAAAATGCATAATAGCAGAAGTTGACACTAGGGTCACACGCTAGTTGACAATAGGGCCTGCTGGCTGGATGCAAAAGCATACACGAATAGAAGTTAGTTTGCAAAGGCACGCCTGGAGGAAAGAGTGATAGGTATGTTCCACATGTTCTGAGATAGTTTTTTGAGTGCCCGCTCTTCAGACCACTGAGGCACAATTTCCATTACTTCTTTCAGTTTCTTATTTAAAGTGGGTGGTCTTTCGAGTCCTGCAACAATAAAGTAATGTATTATCAAGTACATTGGACTGAGCAAACAGCAGATCAAGATACTTGATGAAGTCCAAGCCAAACCTATCAATGGCAAAGGAAGTCAGTAAGGGACTCATGGGAAAAATTCCTTCTTAGTCACTAAATTAATAGCATTTCTTTAGTGCTAGGTAAACTGTTTTCTGATTGTTCTTTGGAAAAAGTTAGGCAGGCAACATTGATAGCCTTCTCAAAACACTACGGAAAATATTAATAAATATGCATCCAAATTATTAGAATCTGTCCATTCATATATTTTACCTAATCCCATTCATAGTCTGAAGGTTGGACAAAGTGGTTTGCCATATAGACATTTGACTCAGAATTCATCTAAAATGTTGAAACGCCCAAAAGCCTTAGCTATAGTATTTAAATTATGTGGAAGAAAGTAACTTACCTCCCGCATAGACAGCTGACCACATTTTTACAGTGTCCAGAAACAAGTCGCTGTCTTCCTCCATCATGTATGCTGCATCAACATTAAGGGGTGACGTGGCATTTGGCAATCTGAGTAGAGCCTGCAATCCCTCCGCCAAATCCAGTAGGGTGGTAGCTGGGGCCCTATGACAAGAACAGCATATGACTGGATTAACATGATAGATACAAATAAGTTGATAACATATTTATTGCATAGATTTCTTACCAGTCTGATGGGATGTCCACACAAACATCTCCGTCGTATGAGATGTTCGGATGAAATATGGGCGTTTGAAGTTTAACCTGAAAAGTTAAATCAGATCATTTGTTAACATTGCCCACCAACTGAACATGAAGTGTCATTCAATAGCTAGGTGCAAACTTAAGTAAAACAGTAGTGAGCTAAACTACATTATACAGCACAACCAAGATTCAGGACAAAGAGAAACTTTGTGGCCAACCCAACAAATATGATAAAAGTAAATGAACCTTGATTGAGGATCACAACATATTTCAATGAAACAACAGTTTCAATATGCAAAGAAAAGTATTAAAAAAGACACTACTAAGAAAACTTAGCGAGAGGCATAGCACTCTATGAGGCTTACACGTACCCTTGGAGGGCTGAATGGAAACCTTGTCGGTATATAGATGTTGAACTCGAAACTGGCATTCCTGTATGGAGTCTCATCCGGGCCACCAATGGCCACCGTGAGATGAGTTAACTCCTCCTCATTTTGGAAGCGTCTGTTTACACACAGAGATTGGAAAAAACTTTCAATGCTGTAAAAAGAAAAAAAAATATATGCAAAACCTCGCACTATACAAATTCTCTTGAAAAGAAAATTGGTGATTGATGACAGCGTACTTTGGACTTTGGTTTAGGACGGATACAAATCGGGCTCCTGCCCGGATCAGGACTGGTAACGGGCTAAGTCCGACGAGCTTGAGACTCTGGAACTCTGCTCGGACAAGTCCGCAGCTAGCCAGTCCGATGAAGGGCAGAAGCTGGACCAGTCCGAACGACCCACGGACCGAACTCTGATCTGTCCGGGAACGTTCGGACTGTTTCGGAACAGAATAGGAACAAGTTCAGGAACTTTTCATTTCTAAACGGGATACTAACGAAACCTAGCCATCTGGTATGAATGTTGTTTCGTTGCCAACAATACAACTGAGCTTGGTCCTGCTAACGTCAAGTGCCTTTTAGCAGTCCCCATCGATGGTTTCGAAACTGGGTTTCGCTAGTGTTGAGGAATCTAAAATTGTGACTTGCGTCTTTTAACGATCTACTTACAATGTACCTCATTGTCGTCATCTTCTAAGGGCGATTTTCTGGTAGGTTTTTAATAGGCAGGAGGTGAGGGCTATAGGATCCTGTCAACTTACGTTGGCTCAAGTTTGTTTGGCTTTGTTAAAAGGAACTTTGCCGTTCACATCCACATCCAGACTGGATGCAAATATGTTCTGAAAATTAGACATATTGTGTAAAACCTTACAATGTCTTCAGTTTTAGCAACAACTTTACATCCAGTTTGAATGTGCACGGAAACGTTCCTGTAGAGAACAAAATTGTTCCTTAGCATTTATAGTGTATGGTGGCCATAACTTCTGTACAACACTAACGCACGAGTAATGGATGTATATATCTATTTTCGTACTCATCATAGCATCCTAAATAGTCGTATCATTTTCCCATACTTGCAATTTTCCCAGTTTTAACGATTTCCTTTTTCTCTTTTTTGTTGCAGATTTGCGAAATGAGTTCATCGGTAACTATCCTAATAAGAGCAGAAACGGCGTAAATCAACGAACACGCAATTTTACAAACAATTTGGCAACTGCACAAATCGATGCATCCGCACGTCAAATTTCGATCTGCCGCGGTCCGGTTTCACACAGTTGAATATGTTCTGAACCCGTTAAACAACAATTTTTCTCATAGCTTATGACCATTAAGCTCGGGCGTCTTGTAAGCAGACCGCAGCAGATGGGACTTTGATGTGAGGACGCATCGATCGACGTGTTGCCAAATAGTGAGCAAATAGTGTGTTATTGATTTATACTGTTTCAGCGAGATTAAATATTTTATTGGTGCTTTCATCGTAACAACGTGTCCGCAGAGGCGCAGAATGTTTTAAGGACTTTAGTGGTTTTAAGTAATATTTTTGATAGCCACTCTACACGGCAAATTTAAACCAAGCCTTGGGTTACCCAGAGGATGTGGAACCCAGGAGATGCCCTGGAAGTGTTTTCCAGGACACGCCATGGGGTTCCCAGATCATCTGGAAACCCCAGGGTAGGCCCTGGGGAATACTGAGTATTTTCAGGGAGGATCTTCCAGGGCATCCACTGGGTTTCAACTCCCTTGGGAATCCAAGGGCTTGGTTTTACCGTGTAAGTACGAATCACGGTGTATCACCGTGGTACGATTTAGAGATCGCGAACGCACGGGCTCTTTGCGGCTCCGCTGTCCCCGAAGCTGTTTCACTCGGGCCCAGCCCGGCCCGGACGGTTCGGGCCGGGCTGGGCTCGGTGCAGCTCGTTCGTCCGAACTAGGCCCGACCCAGTGCAGGCCGGGGCGATGGAGAGGGGTCGGCGGTGCGGCTCGTATGTCAGTCGGCGATACACCTTGCTGGAGTGGCGCCCACCCCTGCCCCTGCCCCTGCCCCCGGTCATCATCTACAGCGCTGCTGCGCGCTGCGCTCCTCGGCCTCGGACGGTACGAGCGCCGCCAGCTCGAGCCGAGTCCGTAACAAGCCACCCGAGCCCGAAGTCTCGACGGGCTCGGGTAGCGCGATCGCACGAAGCGGGCCGAGCCTCACCCAGCTGCCTCAGTCCCCCCACCTCTCTGAGGTAGAGGCCGGTTAGGCCTGTGCGATTAATCGAATAATTGACTACAATTGTCAATTATTTTATTAATTGTCAATGAATGCAATCTACCCAATTCGATTATTAGCAATCGAACAGGTTTCAATTATTACCCAATTATCAATTATCTTGCGATTATCAATTTTTGTCACCAAAAATGGCTTGGAGGTACCTTGTAAACATCATTTTTGCGACAAACCTATACTTTGTATTAGCCCTTATTTTCATTACAGAACACGAATTTTATTGTTGTTTTCCCAGTGGGTTGTTTCAGTGTTGTTTTCTTCACCGCCAGGCAAATTTCTATTAATTAAACTCATTCGATTAATCGAGACCTTCCAATTAATTGAATGATTTCAATTAATCGAATACATTTTCAATTGTCGATTGCTATTAATCGAATTGGTTGAAAAATCAATTATTTTGACCATTCGACTGCAATGAATTTCAACAATCGCACAGGCCTAAGGCCGGTTGCGAGCGGGAGAGC
Source organism: Frankliniella intonsa (assembly GCA_033675135.1). Taxonomy (NCBI): domain Eukaryota; kingdom Metazoa; phylum Arthropoda; class Insecta; order Thysanoptera; family Thripidae; genus Frankliniella; species Frankliniella intonsa. The sequence goes on along the minus strand of JAWJED010000029.1, from coordinate 220,148 downwards.
CAGCCCGGCAGCCCGTGCGTTCACGATCTCTGGTACGAATTATCCTCAGTGCAGAATCCCACCAGTAGTGATATCATGTAAAATGAGTATTCCTCTGGTGATCCGACCGCAGGCAGATGCGTAGTCGACGTGCTGTTACCTCTCTTTTCTTTCAGTCACCTACAGCATCATCCCCGACCCCTTCCATACGTTCAGCTTTTACTCGATGCCTCGAAACGAAATCCAGGCCCGAAAAATGGGTTTTACTGAGGTGCAAGACAACTGGGACGTCGACAACACCAGCCTTTGGTGCCTGAAAAACGATTACCGCGTCTGCGTGCTATTCGACGGCTGGGGTACTGCCGCGGGCATTCAAGTGTCGGTGAGTTATACCATGATGAATGGGTATGGGTACATAGATATTCTCTGTGCATTAGTCACTCCCACTCCCGAAGACTTTCCGACAGTCACTCCAAAATCGCTAATCGACATAGTTATGCAGATTTCGGTGACATATTTTGAAATTTTAGTAATGTGGTTTTAAAGCGGAAGCTTTTGCCGTGAGTGGCGATATTGCTTCAATGAAAAGTTAACAGTTTTTTTTTCACTCAAAAGGAGCATGAACAGAAGAAAATTCATATTGCTCACTCTTTTGACACCTCCTAGTTTTATGGCTTTTCTTTAAATGAAAGAAAACCAAAAAATAAAATTTTAAAATTATTCGTGAGAGTCACACAATGGATTTGAAAATCCATTATCCAGTCCAAAATATACTTGGTAGATGTGCGCCAGGCCACGTCTCGAGTAATAGGCTTCGCGATATTTCGCGAAACACTGTGACGCTGCGACGCGCCTGCGTACATCTACGTAGGCCAACGGCGCTTTCTGTACGGATTAGGATGTCATAATATCGACAATAATTGGAAGCCTTAGCGTCAAAACGGGGAACGTCACGAAAAGACCGTTCTGATGATGTACGGGAGGGAGAATTTGTAATTGTCAATAAATGTTAAAATTTTAAAGGTATGCCCTTGCTGACTAGTTCAAATACGGTTCGAGTAACAAAACAGTAGGCGCTTTTGAATTGCACTCGTGCAGACGGTTTCGGCTATATGCCGGTCTGTCATGAGTGAAAATCTAAGATGTACTACTTGGCGTGCATATTGGCGACTCCTTGTGCAAACTTAACGCTGTAGTGGCTTAAGGGGGCAGTAGAGACATTTTTTTGAAAAAAAAAATCGACTTTTTTTTGCTTAAAAAGTCATTTGGCTTTTCTACATAACCAATTGCGAGGTTTTTTCAAATTTTTTTTTTTTTTTTTCAAAAATTGTTTGACCTTGCGCGCAGGATTCTAAGAGAACAGTTTGGGATTTTGGCCTAAAATTTTTTGCGATGCTAGTACTAGTCATGGTCCTCAAAATGACACATGAGTTTTAGTATTGAAGCATTTTAAGTCTGTCAGAAAAAATATATAGTGGTAAATTTTGATATGTTGTTAAAGACTAGTTACTTTTTAAGTTTTGACATAGTTCCAGATGACACATCTCAAAGCTAGAGGATCATTTGCCTGGGTGTATAATATGTGTGGTTAAAATTTGGTTGAGATATTTTGAACGGTTACTGGACAACCTTGCGCGCAGTGACTTAGTGTAATTTTAAGCCAAATGTGGAGTGTTTCTTTAGTCTACCGTAAACCCCATTTTAAAAAGAGTAAAGTCAATAACATTTTTTGAAAATTTACCCTGAAAGTACCCTCTTTAGCAAGCACAGATACCTCTTAGTACAACCATAGAGCTCTGAAAATGGGGAAACTTAGACAAATTTGGTTAAAAAAAAGTGTAAATGGCGCTACTGCCCCCTTAACGGAGCGAGGTACGGCGAAACAGACGAGTTACCCCTTAGGACACTGTATATATGATATATTTTAAAGTACTTTTTCTGGACAATTTAATTTATTTTTAAGAGTGCAAATTTCTGAGTACCCATTTTTGAACTCGACCGAGCTTTTCGGGAAGCTACAGTAAAAATTTTAACTCGATATCTCAACCCATACTCGAGTTATCGTGCGCAGAGACAGACAGACTCACATACAAACATTGAACCTTTTTTAGCACGCAAGTGGCGTAATTGGCTTCGCTCTCGCTCAGCCAAAATTTTTTTTAGGTATATCTTATGCTAGACTTCAGTTAAAAGTTTTTAAAAAGGTTGCATATCTAATGCAGTTGAAACTAGACATATATTTATAATTTTCGTTTCACAAAAAATGATATTGACGTAGCAAATTGTGGCTTAATGGGAAAGATGCAAATCTACACTGTTAAAAATCCCGTACCCCATTCCACAGATACTACGGTAAAATCCGTCTTGTTTGATTACGGAACAGCCGTATCCTAAAAATATGGTTTTTTCCGTGACCACTTCCGTAGTTAAGTTTCATCAAACTTCGAGAAAAGTTCAATTAAAAGCAGTACGGTCATGCGTACTACGGACGTCCCGTACCCACTAAAAACGGTTCAGACCTGGTAAAAAATTAACAGGAATAACCGTAGTAATTACCGTGGAAATTTCTGGAAGTGTAATTGGGCTTAAAATCATGCAAAATTGGTCTTAGAACTTTTAGTGTTGTGTCAAGTCTTCTAACTCAAATACAACTGACGGGAATTTTTAAGCCACCCCTTTAAGAGAAACCCTGCGCGCAGGCATTAATTTTAGTAAGCCCAGTTGAAGGCCAGTAACTAGATTATTCCGTGAAAATCTGTAACTCTCAATAACACTAATTGATTGTGATGACAATTCTGCATCGGGATACACGCTTGAAATGAATTAAAGATTATTTTCCGATCCAACAGGCATCTGTCGAGGATATCAAGAACTCTAAGCTACCCAGTGTGATGGAGACAGAGCTGCTTGAGGACAAGCACGAATACTGGATCAGGCAGAAGCTGCTGGGCGTGGACGTGCTCAGCACGGTCGTATACTTCACATCTCGGCGTGAGTAGAGTTACTATTATGTCAAGGTGCTATGGGGCAGGGCTTGTCTGTGCGAAATTACGAAACTGAGGTGCTCAAAGCTGTCGGTTCCTTGCATAACTCATTGCGAAAAACAAACCTAAATGTATTGTGAGCAGAGTGAAACCTATTCCCACTACAAGAATGGGCACATTGCCAAGACTTCTATTAATATCACTTCATCAGGCCTCATCTGTCTCTGTTCTGTTGCCTTTGGTGGAAGGGCCTCACACAAGGTAATCACTCAAAACACTGGCGTATATGGTAAATGTGACCCTGGGGATGTAATTATACTCGACCGACAAGGGCTACCATATTAAAGAGGAAGGTGAAAACCGGATGCTTCAATATCTTGAAGAACTGAATTCCCTGGAATTTGCTACCTTCATTGATGACCTCGTTGTTAAAGTTCAGTCAGCGCTAGTCAACTAAGGGAACCCTATTTTAGCTAAAAACAAGTACTTAGCAATTTAAATGCTTGTTTTTCATTATTTTATGTTCTGAGAAAGTACTGCTACAAAAAAAAATTGTTATATGTTTGAGACAAGACAGTCATTTTTTTTTTAAATTATTTTATGTGCGAGCCTGTAATCAGTTGAAAGTGTAATATATCTGTACTTGGTACAACTGGGCTCACTAGTCACAGGGACTAGAAAGGTTAACTGTCACTTCTTACAACAAGCAGGCCAGCACGGTAAAAACAAGCCCAGGGATTCCCAGGGGAGCTGGAACCCAGGGGATGCCCTGGAAGTGTTTCCCTGGACATTCCCTGGGTTTCCCAGGACATCCACTGGGAAACCCAGGGCATCCCCTTCCAGGGCATTCCCTGGGTTCCAACTCCCCTGTGAATCCCAGGGCTTGTTTTTACCGTGTGCCCTACCGCCAAACGACGTTGCCAGCTCCGCTTTGCTACGCTAGCAACTCCGTTCGGTAGGGGGCGTGCTTGCTTCGCCTTCCGACGGCGTTCGGTCGGGCCTTCCCAAAAGTCTGAAACCATCTTATTCCTTTTTCAGTTATCGGGCCTTCGGCCCGTACGGGCATTCCTTTTGGGAACAGTGAAAGTTTGTAACGGTGAACCACCATGACTATAGCCGTCCCTTCTGCTTTAAAAACTATCTGCTAATTTAGGAGTTTATGAGCCGTGTTTTCAGAGCGGTTACTCATTCCTTACAACGCCCGACATTTTGGTAAATTGGGTAGCAAAATTACGCAAAACCCATTACACGACATCCAGAATTGTGTTTTCAGTAATTTTGGTCGTCGATACACTAGAAAAACAAAGGTAGGACAGAACACCCTACTCGTAATAGTACCTTTACCAAGGCATTATTCAAACAGCACCCCTACAGAGGCACTAATTTGACCGAAAGGCCTTTCGTATAGCACCTAGGTGCTATATTGTAGTGCCTTTGGACACAATCGCGCGTTTCTAAAGCATGAGAGGAGGGCGCCCTCCTCTTATGTCTGAAGGCACTAGAGAATAGCACCTTTTCAAGGCATAAGGTTGCACCTTTGTTTTTCCAGTGTAGGGCTGTAGTGCCGAAACGGTAAGAGAAAGAGTCAAATGGACGAATCTTTGGTCCAAAGGCCGCAAAATGACGCAAAATTCATGAGACGATACCCAACATGATGTTTTCGGACATTTGGGTCGTCGATGTGGCTGTAGCGCCGAAGCGGTAAGAGAAAGAGCAAAACGGCCGAAATTTTGGTTAGAGGAGCCTAACTTGACAAGATACCCTATACCTATAGGAGACCTTCTTATTTTAAAGAAAAGGTTTTTCTTTTTTCATTCACTCAAAACTTAAATATTTTTTACAGTGCCTCAATGAGGGTTGGCAGGATTTGCACCAAGCGTTCCGGTATCCAGGAGTGACCCTTAAGATCCCCTAAAAATCTCAACTCTGTAGCTCAACTCCTTCGAGTGGAACAGACAAACAGACCGACAGGACGACAGACAGACAGACACCAAATCAATTCCATAAGCCCGCTCTGAAGCTTTTTCAAAGCAGAAGGGCGGGCTAAAAACCTGAAAGTTGTGTTAGTTGCAAATGGGCTGCATAGTATTGGGATGAATTGTGAATTTGTGATATATCATTTTCTTTCTCTGTCACAGAGGTTCTGATCTCCGGCGGACGCGGCTTCGAGTACGATGCTCCTACTCTCTTCAGCGGCTACTTGTACATTAAGGGTCGTTCAGGGATTCTCGCTGTCAGTTCTAAGGAGGAGGAGGCTGAGAAAAGCGGCTTCACCAAGCAGGGATGCTTCTTTGGCATGGGTACGAAGTAGTAACGAAACAGGCTCTTCTTTCGTCAATTTTCTTGATAGATGAAATCAAACCGAAAGTTAAGGAAGGGCAGAGTTTTGTTTTTCAATTTTTGTTCAAAAACTGTAAATATTTCAATTTTTGTTCAAAAACTGTAGAAATTCGGGGAACTCTCCAAAATGTGTCGCACATACACCCTTTTGTTTCGTAAATAGAAATTTTCTGCGCACATCCAGACCAGATGCCAGTTTGTTCCTAAAATTAGTATATTTGTGTAAAACAGTACACAACTTGTCTAGTCTTAGCAACAAATTTGCATGCAGTCTAAATGTGCAGATAAATGTTCGTTTATGAGGAACAAAACCGTCCTTACGCTCTTAGAGTGTACGTAAGTGTATGTGTTTGCAGTCACGCACCTACAAAAGTGTACTTAGTACACGAATGAGCTCACAGTGCGGGTGACAATTATTTTTAGGATTGCCCTAACGCATCTCTATTGGTGTCGATGCAGGTCGACACTATTTCCAGGAGCTCAACTCTACGACTAAATGCGAGAACCACAAGCCCTACTTTATGCTCTATGACCCCAAAGAGGCGAAACTGAACGGCTTCGGTATCACGGCCTTCGGCAAGACCTCCATCAACAACCGCAGCTGGTTCGAGAAGCCCCCTGCAGCTGTTATTGGCGTACGTATTTGATAAAGATATTATTGGTAGATGTACGCCCGTGTACGCCATACCACGTCTCGCATAACAGGCTTCGCGATGTTTCAAGAAACACTGTAACTCTGCGACGCGCCTGCGTACATCTACCTGGGACTGCGGTGCTTTCTGAATGGATTAGGATGCCATACTATCGAAAAATATTGGAAACCTTGTCATAACGGGGAATTGCAGTCGAAAAGACCGTTCTGGCGATGTACGGGACAGGGGAAGTCGGAATAGGGTATTTCGGACAAGCAACAAGGCGGAAACGGAACTGGCCCGCGGTCACCAGATGCATCTCTGCCTGCGAACTACGCATGCGCCGTAGGCTCTGCGCTGCTCCGCTCACCTCCCCCACTTCACCCCGCACCAGCGGCAGAGATGACACCGACTGTGGTCGAGCCGGTCTCATTTCCGGTGCGCCGCTTACCCGAAATACCCTATTGTCGATGTATGTAAGAACTTTAGAGTTATGCCTTTGCTGACTGGTTCAAATACGCTTCTAGTAACAAAATAGTAAGCACCATTGAATTGAACTCGAGCCGACGGTTTCGGCAATACGCCGGTTTGTGATGCGAGAAAACCTGAGATACACACAACTTTAAGCGCATATCGGAGCCTTCTTGTCAAATTCCGACGCTGTAGCAGCAAAACAGTGCGAGATACGGCCAAACGGACGAAATTGTCGTCCACTGGCTCCCAACTTGTAGACATACCCCGAAAACGATATCCAACATGCATTTTGACGACTTTTCGTCCTGAAATCACGCTGTAGCGGCTAAACAGTAAGAGATGCGGCCAAACGGACGCCCACAGGTCGACGTGTGCGTGCAACAATCTCCTATCTTTTTCGGCTGCTCCCAACAACATCCCATCTGTTTCGCCTGCTCCCAACAATATCCTATCTGTTTCCGCTGCTCCCAACAACATCCTATCTAGCTTTTAGCAAGTTTTGAGATATACGAATTTGAATGTTTGGATCGAAAGGACAATTCGGAGTGATAACTTATAAGTCGGACAAGTGTCTCATAATATTACCCATACATTGACGCACCTTTGTGTGTAATTTCCTATTGATTCGTTGCCTCGTTCGATTTATTTAATTAAATTGAGTTGGGTACATCTGCTGGTTGCAAGTAAAAATATAAAACAAATGTATTAAAAACATAGAAAATAAAAACAAAATACGAGCACTGACGAAGAGATTAGTTACAACACCCGCAGCACTTGCTTAAAATCAGTCTAGTTGAAAAATAGATCAGAACCTGATCGAAATGAACGCTTGTCAGAGGCATGTTTCTATCCCAGACAAAACAGAGGTTAAGATAACTTGTTTCTACTACGATTTCTCACCTTTTACATTCAACTGGCTGAGGGCCACTAGTCGGGCATATCCACTAGCGGACGATTTGTGCTTTTTTAACTTTGGCGCTGAACATTTCCAACCTCACAAGCACGACCACACACCCCTTGACTCATCGGCATGCTGGCATAGCACTCAAGCTCAGTGATTGCTTTTAACGCGCACAAAACAGAGGTTAAGATAACTTGTTTCTACTACGATTTCTCACCTTTTACTTTCAACTGGCTGAGGGCCACTAGTCGGGCATATCCACTAGCGGACGATTTGTGCTTTTTTAACTTTGGCGCTGAACATTTCCAACCTCACAAGCACGACCACACACCCCTTGACTCATCAATATGCTGCGCGCCGCGCTGCAGCTCGAGTGATTGTGCACAACGCGCATGCGCGGGGCGAGCCGAGATACATATAGGCTGTTGTTGCCAGACCCGGCACGGTCGCACTTTCAGATAGGTTCATGTTGCACGACTCACATCATGCCTCTTTGCAGATAGGATACTTACACTTTGTCAAATTACGGCAATTTCTCGATTTACTCGGGGTTTTATCTTCGCGTATTGTTGTTGGTTTGCTGGTTGCAGGTGCCTACTGAACGAAAAAGACGCCTTCAGCCCACAGAATACGATTGAAATAGTGCAACATCATGACTTTTCAGGAAAAAGCCACTTTTCTATCGCATTCTGTGAGCTTATGGGTGAAGAAAAGGCGTCGTTTTCGTTCAGTAGGCACCTGCAACCAGCAAACCAACAATACGCGAAGATAAAACCCCGAGTAAATCGTTCTAATGCACGTGAAAAGCCAGCGAGAAAACAGGGCGTTTTTCGACAAGAAATTGGCTTGTGATGGAGGCCTAACAGCGCCTTACGGGGATTCTCCATTACAACCGCCCGATAGCCAGTGTTGTGCTCAGGCCTCTTTTTGCACCATATGACTAGACGACATTGTGCGTGAGCGTGCGCGCGCGCGCATGTCAGCGTTGCGCAAGGAAAGGAACAGCAATAACCCGAGGGGGCCACCACTCTGTTTACTGACGTACACGGGATTACAAGATTACACGGATTACACGTGATTACATACCTGATTTCCGGTGGTAAGTCGTAAAATTTTAGGATATTTTCCATATTTTGTGCATTGTGACGAGGGATTACGATGGGATTACACGTGGATTACAGGGTAACCTGTACACAGGATTACAGAAGTGGTGGCCCCCTCGCAATAACCATTCCACTCTTGTTGCTGAGCATTGCGGTCAATACGTCGTTACACTGTCGTTCACTTTCTGATCCGCCAACAACTGCCAACAACAGCTAGAGCCCATACGCTCAAAGTATGAGAAATCGGCACGCTGCGCTTTATGAAAGTATGACAAACCACGCGCTCACATGCCAGGGACGCGGTGGCGCTTCTCTCCTCTGTAGGACTCTGCTCCGCTCCAGCTCCCAAAGAGCGGACACTTAACGAATGTTCACTGTATTAACAGCAACAGCCGTGAATTTTCATTCGCCCGCTTGTAAGAAACATGAGGGATGATTTTACAATTCCTTTCATGTCGCTAATCACGTGCTAGATACGGTGTGTCTGAAATCCAGCTCGACGCCTTGAAACGTCAGAGTACTAGGCTAATCGATTACTTTTGCAGACAATCTCGATAAAGGCGAATGTGCGCTGTTTCAGATGATTGCTCCAAACGCCCCTACCTGCCTCAAGGACTGGGTCAGCACCTACGGGCTCTTCACTATCCACGTCTACTTCGTCAAGAGGCCTTGGTTCACCATGTGCTAGAAGCAACGCCACGAAACTTTTTTTTCACATTCTTAATTTGTTTCCTTACCTGTATGATATTTGACACGCATTTACTGTTGTGATCAAATCAAAAACTAATAAAGAAAGATTATTGGTAAATAAAATTCTTCCCCTGCAGGTCTTGTCCACACTGAAAATCCGACAGTGAGCCATGTACGCTTTGTGTACAGTTTGCATCGTATGCTCACTGTATCTCACGAGTGCATGGACATGATCACTGTAAATCAAGTGAGCATAGCCATATGCTCACTGTACAAAATGTGAGCAATACTCACACTCTAACTAACCATGGACAATATTGTGGCTTCCTAGTTAGAAACTTGTTACCGACCCTTGGACTTCTGTGCGCATGACTAACTGCACACAAAATTGTCCATACGTCAAGTACAAAATTTTACGTTAAAATTCAGAACAAAATTGAGTGGAGTTATGGACAATTTTGTGACTAGAGTACAGAAAAGTCCTCCCTCTTGACATTTATAAATTGTTCATGAAGTGTCCATGACTTGTGAACAATTTTGACCATGGATCTGGTGACACAGATTCCAATGGTTCGCCCGGTTTTAAAAATTGCGGTTCTTCTTTTTCTGGTTCTTTCAAAACCACTACGATTAGTACATGATTAGTGCATAAAAAACATAACTGATAGCGTATCATGCGAAGAACATGCGAAGACCCTCAAAGATGACCAGCGTTTGGACAAATTTGTTACTGGACCAGAGTAAACAGATTTTTACTATTCCCATGGACAAATATCCAACGATATTTGGACTTTGCTACTTGATAACCCACAAAATTGTAACTAGCTAGTAACAACTGACTTGTTACTGATTCTGTGGCCAAAAAAAGTCCATGGTCATTTATAGTGCAGTATTTAAATTATAGTAAGCATGTCCACCATGCACGGTAATCATAAACTACGGAAAATCCATAAAAAATGTGTACAGAGCTCTTTCGTTCCTTAACGACGGAATACTTCGTGTTCTGGCAACGGAATTCTCCCGAGTTCTCCAGTCATTGGTTCTCCGTCGTTTCTTATACTGACAGACCTGTCACTCTGGCTATTTAGTCGTTTAAATTGGAGAATCGTTTTGGAATTGTAAATGGGATTCATTGACGGGGAACTAAAGAACGGAAAATTCCGTTGCCAGAACACGAAGTCTTCCGTCGTTAAGGAACGAAAGAGCTCTGTACATATATAAACTGGGTTCTCCGTACACACTCCCGGTTTATGTACTTTTTGTACGTAGCTACATAAGTCTATGTGCATGCGTAGGTTACGTAAAATTTCTTACATAAATATGAAACAAAAAACGTACTTACTCTGAAAAACCATACTTACAGGTATTCAGTAAGTAATAAATACATGGCCATGTATGCAGTATTTGCTGAATACCTTGGCATGTACACAAAAAAAAAAAACACACAGCAACTACGCCTTCAACAAAGCGCCCCGCGCAGCGAGAGCGCCTGACGGGCAGGCAACCCGCTCTTCTTTCGGCCACTGCGTCCCCACCGATGGTAGACTGGCACTTATTTTGCGATTTTTCGATTTTTGATGGTCATAGGTGTGGCTTTTTGTTGTCTTGGTTAGAAAACCTTTTTCCACAGTTCAGGGCTCGATCCGACAACTCTAAATAGAGCGGATTTCTCGTTCCCCCTCCACGCGAGCGCTACCGCACCTCCCCTCTCCGCCTCGCAGCCCCCGCGGGCCCCGCGGCGCTCCCCCACCACCGCCGTTGCCTAGCGACCAGGTTTCCACACAAACCAGCGCGCCGCGCGACCCTAACCCTACGGTAAAGCCGCAAGAAGGAAAGTTTTTTTCACCAACGGAACCTAAAATGGGGAAGTGTTTTGATCCCGGATGCTCACACCGCTCCGAAAAGAATGTTTGTTCTTTCTTTAAATTTCCGAAGAGTCTGAGATCGAAGAAAAAGTCGATTCAAGCATTGAAGTAAGTGCACTGTTCCATAGCAGATAATGGCCTGGGATGAAGATTATCACAAGTACTTATTTAAATTATTTGTCTTGTAGTCGTGCACGCTAAATTTTTATGAACTTCTGTGTGCATGCTGCTGTTGTGCATAATTTTAATGCATAACTATGCATAATTTTGTTAGTAATTATAAACATTTTGACTCATTTGTTTGTAATTATGAACAAAATTTTTACGGAAGAACAGCATGCACGTAGAAGTGCATAACTATGAATGATTAGGTTAATGAAAAGTTCATAAGAATTTAGCGTGTGCTGATAGTAAGGAGCCCAGTGGAAGTGCTCTTTTGTGCAGCTGCCATTTCCCAGAAATGAACAGGAAGAAAACGCCAAAACTTAAAGTAAAAAGCACTACCAGTTCACCACACAGAACTCTGGGAACATGGTTAGTAATCATAAATACATTCTGTGAAACCAATATTCGTCCATGACATTCATTAAATTTTACATTTTGCAGGGGAGCTAAAAGAAAACTTGCCCTGAATATTCTGTTGAACACACCCAGCAAGCGAAAACCAGGTCAAGGTGCCCCTACCTCTCCATGGAAAGTGGCATCCAGTGCCAGTCTGTAGGTAATGTACATTTTTAATTAGAATATATTACACTTGAAAGAAGAGGTTTCATTATTTGAAATATTTTGTAATAATCCATTTTTTAACCTTTTTTTTTTTTTTTGCAGGGACCTAACAGTTTTGAATGATAATGTAGAGTGGAAATGGTTTGTAATGCTCACCTGATGACAACACTCAAGGAGATCAAGACCAACTTCTACTGAAGATGCCCCTAGGTCTCCAAGTGGAAAGTGAGCTTCTATATTGTTGGCTTGTGAGTGTTGTCAATAATTAGTTGACAGTAATTTTTCTTTTTTTTATTTTTTTATTTTTATTTTTTTTAAATATTTTTTTATGTGCCCTTTCTAATCTAACCTTTTTGGTGTATGCGGGGATTTCAATGAGTGTGAAACTGAACCTGACTGCCATTTGAATGCCATGTATGTTGTTGAAAGTACTGTAAAGGGTGTGAAGCATTGCTAAATTCTAAAATCTAATTTGATGCCCTAATTTTGGCTTTTTCTTTTCAGGCCCTTGATGTCTGGTTTTTTTGTTGCCTCTCCCGATGAAAGCACACCAAAGCCCTCTAACAGTTCAAACTATGAGTAAGCTTAATTATTTATTTTTAATGAAGACTAACTGTAAATTTTTGTGCCCCGTCACGGAAGTGTTACAAAGTTTTAGAAATGAGAAGGAGGTGCTACGAAATGAAGTGACAATTCTCACAGGAAAAAAAGAAGCACCGCAGACAGAGACAAAGGTACTTCACAAAGAATTGAATGAAGTGAAACAAGAACAAAGTGATGCTATTCATGAACTACGGAGAGGGAGAGAAGAGCTTCAGGAATAAATTGATTTAAGTTAAACCAAGAACATTGCGATACCATTAAAGAACTAAATGTCAGCAAGGTAAAGTTTACTGAAACTTGTGATATTATTAGGGCAGAAAGGGACAATGCAAATAAAGAGGTAACAACTTAATTAGAAAAAGTAGAAAAGCTTGAGAAAGATATAAATGGTATGCTTCAAGTGTCTGAGGTATTTAAGAGAGAAAAAGAAATGTTACTTGTTAAAATAAATTCACTAGAGAATCGATTTACTTTTGAGAAAGTATGTACAGATGAAAATGTCTCACGTTTTACTGGGTTGCCTAATGTCAATACATTTTACTGGCTGTTAAGTATGGTGCCTGAAAATTTGACTTATATTTATAAATCTAAAGTAAAGTGTGTATCTAAGGTTGATCAGTTATTTTTGACTTTGTTAAAACTGAGGAGGAATGTGAGCCACTTGGCACTGAGTGTTATGTTCACAGTGAGTCCATCTGTGGTAAGTAATGTTGTTCTCACCTATGTTAGTGCTCTTCACACTGTGCTAGTTAAGGGGATTATGGGCAGTGTACCTTCATTGGCCAAAGTCAAGCTATCCATGCCAGAGGCTTTTGCAGAATATCCAAATTGTAGGATGATAATTGACTGTACAGAAGTAACAATTCAAATTCCTAGTTCCATGGCAAAACACAATTTGACTTACAGTAGTTACAAAGGGAGGACAACCTTTAAAGGTTTGAAGGGCATAGTTCCTAATGGGACAACGGTATTTGTGAGCGAGTTATATCCTGGTTCTACTTCCGATAAAATAATTGTGGAAAAATGTGGAATTTTTGGTGTGTTTGAGCCTGGTGATGCAGTTATGGCAGATAAAGGATTTATAATCAAAGATTTGCTCCCAAGAGGTGTCTCGTTAGACCTGCCACCTTTTAAAGAAACTGAACAATTCACAAGAGGTAAAATAATTGGGACTTTAAAAATAGCAAGAAGTAGAATTCATGTAGAGAGGGCAATCCAAAGGATGAAAAGATTTCATATTCTGGATCTCATCCCATCTTCCATGTTTACTTTTGCAACTGAAGTTTTTCAAGTTTGTGGAGCCTTATGCAATCTGATGAGACCCTTAATCAGTGAGGTTGAAGATCTAATGAGAAAAAGCTGAAAAACATCAAGCAGGTTTTTATTATCAAAATATTTTTAAGTGTCCTGTAAAAAACTAATTTCTACATGTAAACTATTATACTTTTAAATTTACAAAATGTCCTGTAAGATTAAAAAATCAACCATGTACTGTAAAATGAATTCAAAATTTCCGTTAGAAAATTATTTTAACTTATCCATAAGGTGAGGAAGCAGCCATTTCTCATGAAAATGCAACTTTTTTCCAGGTTGCTAGCTTTAATTTTTTGCTGAGCGAAGCGAATCACTCTGTTGGGGATTTGTTAAATTGTTAAATGTACATACGCATGCATAAACTGACCATATATAGAGGTATATAGGGAGAGGTATATAGGGAGAGGTATATTGGAGAGATATACAGGGAGAGGTATATATAGGGAGAGTGTATATAGGGAGAGGTATATAGGAGAGGTATATAGAGGGAGGTATATAGGGAGAGGTATGTAGGGAAAGGTGTATAGGGATAGGTATATAGGGAAGGAAATCTTGCTTCAGCAAACAAGCCAGAGAGGCTTGCCCTGGCTAAGTAATTTTAATTTTTAATAGGAATGATTTCTACATTAGAGAGTGGGTTTTCTTTATCACTGGGTGCCCAGATAAGCAGGTAGCACAACTCCCTCCGAGTGATGTGAAGTTGTCCTTGTATCTGGTGGTAGTATTCATGGGCTTCATTGATGATGTACTCTTGATGTTTCTCCGACCAATGTACAATATACTCCTCTGACTTCCTGACAGGTTTCCGGGAGAGTGACTTCTTTAAATCTTTTGTTTTACGGTGCGCATATGGGCATTTGATTTCAATAATACAATCTGATCCCACAAAGCCATCAGGGCTAGCACCAAGCAGACCACTCGGGTGAAGCCAAAGGCCAGTTACTTCAACCTGCAAAACATCAATTTGAAAATTATTCTCCGTGGAATGCTGTTCAAAAAAAACATTACAACTGTGTTACCTCCATATTCATTTTTATTCTCGAACTCTAGACGAGCTGTTGCTTCATTGTCAATGCCCCAGGCAATAGAATGGATTTTTTTAAAGTCTCTCTTCTCAGTCAATTTTTTCATAAGTGAAGCACAAGGCTTCCTCTTCGAATTTATTACTTTGATGACATCTCCAAAGTTGCTGGCACTAATCAAGCCAATTCGAAGATGTTGCCATAAGGGGCACTTGCTCTGGTCCACCGAAGCTGCAGCAACATCTTTGATAACCTGGGGTGTCACTTTCACTTGATCCTGTAGGTATTTTGCTTTGTCATTTGCTTCTTGGAATGCAATGATTTTTATGATATCACTTACAGCAGCCACAGACAGCACTGCAGCAGATGTTTCACCAGCAACAGGCTCTGGTGACATCAACCACATAAAACCAGCACCACCATCACCACACATGCCTCCAGTTCTATAAAAACGGTCTTTATCCTCCTCAGAGGGTGGATTTGGCCCAGCACAGTAATTGGGATAAGTGCGAGGAAAAAGACACAGACTCCCCAGAGTTCTTGTCAAGCCTCGTTGCAGGCTCGCTCCAGGAACATGCCACATCTGTAACACTCACATTATAGTGAGCACACAACAGCATTGCCATCATGTGATGACACACATCTTGGCCTTTGACGCATGTACACGTACCACCTTCAACGTTCTTGTCATCATCAAATGTTATTTAAGACATAAAAAATTATTCAAGACATGTCATGCAGAAAACCGTGCCTTTATTCAAGTGTGCTTTAAAAAAAAACATGCCCTAAAACACAACAGAACACACATTTATTCCATGGGCACCACAACATTTATTAAGAAAGAGAAACAAGAAATAGGTGAACCCGCAAACCGAGCTGCATAAACAAGCACAAAAAAAACTCCCTCCACCTCGGCATCAATTCCATTTTATTGCATGAAATTTATTATGGACCATGCAATGAAAATACACACACAAAAATACATTACCTCTTTGATGCATCTTAATACAACATGTTTCAATGAGACACAATTGCCATAAGTATCACTAAACCGATCACGGTTCTAAACTGTCTCAGCTCAGAGGCAGTCAGCAATAAGAAAATACCAAACAAGTAGATAATATGAGGGAAAAGAAATCATAAAATGACACTTGAACAGTGTTAGCAAATTGTGTCTCATTCATACATATTAGAGTCCTGAAATCATAGTAGACGATAGGTTAGACATTATTTTATGACTCTCGACGAATAAAGCCAATAAAGCAATACCATGACACAAATATACTTACTTTGATACTGTACATAGTGTTATTCATACTGGCTTCTACCGTACCATTGCCAACACATTAAAGTAGCAGGATCAAATACCATTCCTTTCACATGGTTCGATTCGAGTGCATTTTCTCCTCACACTCTCTTTAATAGGGAGGGTTGATGTGGCTCTGCAAATTCGGCTTTTCTTTTCTGGCCATTTCTGGCGGGCACCGGCACCCAAACAACTCAAATTCGGCATGCACAACGGCAGGTTGTGAGTCGCGTGGCGCGCGCTGGTTTGTTTGGAAACCTGAGTCGCTAGGGCAACGGCGGTGGTGGGGGAGCGCCGCGGGGCTTGCGGGGGCTGAGGCGGAGAGGGGGGGTGGGGGTGCGGTAGCGCTCGCGTGGAGGGGGAACGAGAAATCCGCTCTATGGTGCCGCCGATAATCCAAAGTTTACAGTTTTCGATATTCTTTAGGAATTTTTAACAATTTTCTATTACTTCCGATCGCAATGACCCTTCAGACATAAATTGGAGTAGTTATGTTACTTCACCGCGATTTGAAGTCGGTACGCTGTCGCTCAAATAGTTTCGGAGATATACCAGTTTTAAGTTTTTGTGTTTTGTGAAAATGACAAAATTTAATCTTAGCGTTCTCAGGGCTACCCCGGAGGTCGGAAAAATCTAAAAAAATTCAAGTAGAAGTATATACTTGCGCGGAATCTAAAGCTACCATCGGATGCGTCCGTTTTTGAAGGGTTTAGCTGATATTCGGTCGGGGAAGTGCGAAAATATTCATAGGGAGACGTTTCGTAACGCTAGGATCTATCGCGTTCCCTTGTTTGACCTTCGATCGTAAAAGTCCATAGGATATGAAATGGAGTAACTTATGTACCTCCGCAACCACCCTCGCAAAGTCACTACGCTGTGGCTCAAATAATTTCGGAAATACACCTGATTAAGTTTTTTTTTCTAATTCGAGTGTTTTAAGCAAAATGACTAAAGGTTTGGTCCGAGCTGAGTTTTAGGGCTTCGTTAATGGGCAGAGACCACATCTACGCTCGAAACTATCGTATAAGGGTCAGGGAGATTAAAAATTACTGTGTAAAGGAAAATGCGGAATAATCTGTTCTACAAGTGCATTGGTGTCAGTATTTACGAAATAAATATCCTGCAAATTGTTACAATTGATGGAAACAATCCAATGTAAACAAAGGGAAGGAATGACACTGCTATGAACATTTTTTCTCCCTGACCCTTATACGATAGTTTCGAGCGTAGATGTGGTTCTTTCCCACTAGGGCAGCCCTAAAAAAAAACTCGGACAAACATTTAGTCATTTTGCTTAAAACACTCGAATTCGAAAAACTTAGTCAAGTGTATCTCCGAATTTGTTTGAGCCACAGCGTAGCGACTTTGCACGGTGGTTGCGAGATATAGTTACTCCATTTCATACTGGCGTCGGTGTGGACCTCTGTGGACGTTCTGCGTAGGTAGGAGGCTCAAAATGAATGACCGCGGACAGCTTAAACGCGCTTCTTGTTGCACATACCCGACAAAATGTACATGCACGGCTAGTGTTCCTAAAGAGTGTTCAACGTATCCTCGGCTCCACACAAAGGCACCAAAATAGGCTGCGGACCAAAAGTTGCAAAATTTTCTTGAGAACCTATATTTAAAATTTCATGCTTTTGTCACGATTTGCAAGATTGTTTCAGAGTTTTCGATGTACCGCTTGCACTACCACGGCCGGTGGAGCGACGGCGTCCACCTCGCGACTATAACTCATTGTTAAAAGTCATCAAAACGTTGGGACAAGGGGAACTTTGAAATGCCGGAAATATTAGTTTTGCATATCTGCGGAAATCGTTTGGCAAAGTTTGACTTCAATCTGGCGAGAAGGAGACAAAACTCATTCGTGAAATGGTGTATCTCAACGTACGTAAACCATTTTACGAATCACTTTTGTTCCTTCTCGAACGAACCTTACGATGAAAACTTTTTGCAAAAACTATTTCTGCAGGTCCAAACTGATATTTACACATTCATGATGTAGACTGTCCAACATTTCGTTGCCACCTAATATAAAGAGTCAAATTCGCGAGGTGGACGCGTTAGCCCGTGAGCCGTCGGCCTTCTTTTTGTCGAGCGGAGGCCTAGAACTAAAGAAGGCATACAGGACTGAGGCGCTCCTATCTCAAACGCGCTCGCATGGCGCCTCCCGGCACTGCTGCGGGTTGCCTACCCCCATTTGGTGATAGTGCCCACCGCGGTCCGGAAGGGGGGCCAAGCCGAATCCGGATTGTTGCGGGTGTTCGGCTCGGCCCCTCTGCGCGGCGCGCAAGGGAAAAGGACTGCGGCTGAGGAACTGTTGATTCAAGTCATTGCTGATAATTTCCACCTTCATCTCTATGCTCTGACTATTAATTGTGCACAGTAACTTACTATAAACTAAAAATTGAAAGAACACGCCAGAATAAAAATGTGAATTCAGTGTTCGATCGCTCATTGCACAAGTTCCAGTTCAAAAAATCAAGCTAATCGGACAGTTCTTTACTGAAAACAAAACTTTTAAGTCGTTTGAGCTAAAGCGCTCAAATTTGACTACTGACCTAAGCTTATGTCGCTTATCAAACACTGAGGCGAAAAAAATCAATATTTTCGCTCAAATGATTGGAAATGTTTAGCTGGATTTCTACATAAATCATCCACGAAAAACTCTGATGAAACCAAAACATACTTCGTGCCTACCAGGATTTCCTGAAATCGTGTTTCTTTATTTATTGAGAATTTAGCATGTCTTGAGGGCTAGCCCTGTTTTAGACTATACAGATATATTTACAGAGGTGACAATACGGATACAATTTACAAGGGACATTTGAGAATGTAATATAAAAAAAAATTGCATTAAGAATAAATAGCTTAATATGACTAGAATTTTTTTTAGCAATAATGACTAATTACTATAGCAAGGAAACAAGAAACAAGCAGGCCCGCCCTACCGCCAAACGACGTTGCCAGCTCTGCTTTGCTAGGCTGGCAACTCCGTTCGGCAAGGGGCTTGCCTGCTTGGCCTTGCAGATTTGAGGTGTTCCAGTCGGGCCTTCAGCTCCGACTCCACAAAAAAGCCTCCTCAAAGCGTTGCTTCTTGAAGCTTTGAAGTTATCAGCCTTCGGCCCGTACGGGCATTCCCTTTGGGAATATTAAAAGTGTGTAACGGTGAACCACCGTAACTACAGCCCTCCCTTCTGCTTTGAAAACGCGCTGCCAGTATTCTGTATTTCAATTCGGTCACCTGTACATTTGAAGGAAATATCACGTTCAAAGGTGTCCTTAAAAAATCAAATTAATACGAAACAAGTCACTTTGGTTCTGCCGAAACCCAAACAACAGCGGAGAATATTCCCATTTTCTTTGGTTTTGTCGTGTAGAATTCGGACGTCCCGGACTGTCGCTCACCCCCCCATGTCCATCTGACGTCCAGTTTTGGAGAGACTCCCCCTCCCCCCTCAAGCTCGGATCGTACTCAATGGATGGCCCCTTATCCTGAACCCTTCCACCTCCACACAACTAAATGGCTAGGGACTATTTTTTGTATCTATTTCAAGGTACAATTCAATTGTATCCAAAGAGATGCAACATTGTCTTTACTTGTATGGACAATTTAAATTGTCCTTTATCACGGTGACAAAATTGTTCTCAGAACGTACAATACATTTTGTATACGGAAATGAGTACAATTGTGTACCAAATGGCATGGACAAAAAATATAACAAATTAGCACCACCATTTGAGAACAAAATTGTGCTTATACAGAGATACAATTAAGTAATCCTTCCAATAACACCCTAACGAGATGCTACTGTCTAATAATTACAGAGATAGAGTGAGAGTTAAGTGCGTCGGAAAAGAGATGGGAGCGCCGTGGTTGGCAGGCAACCCAATGCGTGAGCGTAGGGTCGCAAAATGACGCAATACCCATGACAGGATACCCAACATAATGTTTATGGATATTTCGGACGTCGACGTAGCTGTAGCGCCGAAACGGTAAGAAATAGAGCAAACCGGACGAAATTTTTTTCTAAAAAATCCTATCTCGACGAGATACCCATCAGGAGACCATAATATTTTATTGAAAATATTTTTTTCATAAACGCAAAACTTTAATAATTTTTTTCAGTGCCTTAATGAGGGTCGGCAGGATTTGAACCAGGCGTTTGAATGTCCAGGAGTGACCCCTAAGATCCCCTAAAAATCTCAACTCTCTAGCTCAACTCCTTCAAGTGGAACATACCACACACAGACAGACACCAGATCGATTGCATAAGCCCGCGGTCGGGCCGGGGCGGATGAGTTCGGAGGATAGGTGGCGGACTGTTTTGGAGGTCAATTCTTGGTCACTAGGCTTGGTGGTTCAGGAAAGCAGGTACACAAGGTGGTTCAGAGATATACCGATTTAATGGACACACTTTAGAATCCCTATGGTCTCCAAGCCGTTCACTGAATACAACTTAGCCTACCTTTAGCAGAAACACGGGCTGCGCGGGTGGTGAGTGGGTTTGGGCTAAGGCTGACTGCCGCTGCTGGAGGCTGGCCGACGACTGGCGTCCGAGCACCGGGGAGCTCCCGGCCCGGCCCAGGGTGCCGATAGCACGCTGGGTCTTTCCGGTCGCTCCGGCGGTCGCTCTCGCCCTCGAAGGCTAGTCTCCAAGCAGGGCCCTATACCTGACCTAGCCGGGGACGCCCAGCGGTAAACTATGGTGGCGCTGAAGGCGCGAAAATTCGACTAGCAGGGTCGCCTCGCGACATTCCCTGACTCTAAAAAAAAATTCTCGTCCTCGAGAAACTAATAACAACAATGTGAACGAAAAGTTAAAGTAGAAAATGCAGTTACTAACAATGAGTGCATGGGCGTCCCGGAGTGAAGAAAATCTAACCTGGCTGAAAGGCTGACTAAACTTAAAATCGCAAAAGAAAGCGAAAAATTATAACAAAATACAAAAAAAAATGTACCGAACATTAACGAAGCGAGTCGGCTTGGAGAACCAGTTACATGGATGAAAAACTAATTAAAACTGAGATAAATCTGTGATTTTCAATCCCGTAAATGAAATAAATTCTTAGAATTTGAATTTTTCTAGCTTCAAAATAAAAACGTAAGTAAATGTGCATTAACTATTCTGAAACAACATTTGAAATGTTTGAATTTGAAATTTGATATTTACACCAAAAAAATTACATAACACAATATTTACACTTCCACAACAGACGACGGCGACGGTAAACGAAAATTCTTAAACAGAAAATTAAAATATCCAGTGACAAGAAAAACAACAAAATGTCTGACGGAAAAATACTGTGCAGAAAACACAATGAATGGAAAAGAAGAGAAACGATTGAATATGAACGAGGTACACTAATGTTAACATTTATAACAGTTTGTGGCAAACGTCAGTCAACGGCAAGGAAAAGATAAAAATAACACATACAAATTACAACAATGAAACTGAATGATGGACGGTATGAGGCACGCTTAGGAGTATACAATAAGAAAAATGATAAACATTTTACGACGACAGCAAAAATAAATGAATACAATAATTACAAAAATGATGAGTGTGTAAGCACTTCAAAGAAATAGGATAACAAAATGCAGACATGAAAAACAAATGAATGAAAACGATGGGCCAGCACCAGTGGGAGTCTCCCACCGGTAGGGCCGACACTGAAATTAAGACGTAATGTCACAGTGGCGGTCCCCGATTAAACCTGCTGGTCTAACCACTGGACTTCCCTCGACGGGCGGTCCGCAAGTGAAAGGCGACTGTCCATGAGCCGATTCTGGCGTAGCGCTACCAGCGCTTGTGACGCACGCTCGTCCATCTCCAACTCCGTGACTTCGGTTCTTGATGTTTGTCGAGGGCGCTCGGCGCGGGGCGGGGTGGCAGGTGGTGCCGTAGGCTTAGAAGCACGGCAACACCTCCACAGAC